>JALJVW010001152.1:0-78373 GCA_024865655.1 Emberiza elegans | reverse complement strand
TTGGGTAACAATGTTCTCCAGTGTTCCATCAGGCTCTGTCACCATGGACACCTGGTTCCATGAGATTCCATGGGGTAACAATGTTCTCCAGTGTTCCATCTGTCTAACAATGGTCTCCAGTACCATGGACACCTGGTCCTATGACATTCCATTGGGAAACAATGTTCTCCAGTGTTCCATCAGGCTCTGTCACCATGGACAGCTGGTCCTATGAGATTCCTTGGGAAACAATGTTATCCAGTGTTCCATCAGGCACTGTTCACCATGGACATCTGGTTCCATGAGATTCCATTGGGGTAACAATGTTCTCCAGTGTTCCATCAGGCTCTCACCATGGACACCTGTGGTCCATGAGATTCCATTGGGTAAAAATGTTCTCCAGTGTTCCATCAGCTCCACACCATGGACACCTGGTTCCATGAGATTCCATTGGGTAACAATGTTCTCCAGTGTTCCATGGCTCAGTCACCATGGACATCCTGGTTCCATGAGATTCCATTGGGTAACAATGTTCTCCAGTGTTCCATCAGGCCCTGTCACCATGGACACCTGGGTTCCATGAGATTCCATTGGGTAAAAATGTTCTCCAGTGTTCCATCAGGTCTGTCACCATGGACACCTGGAGCCATGAGATTCCATTGGGTAAAAATGTTCTCCAGTGTTCCATCCAGCTCTGTCACCATGGACACCTGGTTCCATGAGATTCCATTGGGTAACAATGTTCTCCAGTGTTCCATCATCTGTCACCATGGACACCTGGTTCCATGAGATTCCATTGGTAACAATGTTCTCCAGTGTTCCATCAGGCCCAGCATGGACACCTGGTTCCATGAGATTCCATTAGGTAACAATTTTCTCCAGTGTTCCATCAGGCCTGTCACCATGGACACCTGGTTCCATGAGATTCCATTGGTAACAATGTTCTCCAGTGTTCCATGGCTCTGTCCACCATGGAAACCTGGTTCCATGAGATTCCATTGGGTAACAATGTTTCCAGTGTTCCATCAGTCACCATGGACATCTGGTTCCATGAGTTCCATTGGGTAACAATGTTCTCCAGTGTTCCATCAGCCCCAGCCTGTCACCATGGACACCTGGTTCCATGAGATTCCATTGGGTAACAATGTTCTCCAGTGTTCCATCCAGGCCCACCATGGACACCTGGTTCCATGAGATTCCATTAGGTAACAATGTTCTCCAGGGTTCCATAGCTCTGTCACCATGGACACCTGGTTCCATGAGATTCCATTGAAAAAAATTTTCTCCAGTATTCCATCAGGCTCTGTCACCATGGACACCTGGTTCCATGAGATTCCATTGGGTAACAATGTTCTCCAGTGTTCCATCAGTCCCACCATGGACACCTGGTTCCATGAGATTCCATTAGTAACAATGTTCTCCAGTGTTCCATCAGGCTCTGTCACCATGGACACCTGGTTCCATGAGATTCCATTGGGTAACAATGTTCTCCAGTGTTCCATCAGGCTCTGTCATCCATGGACACCTGGTTCCATGAGATTCCATTGGGTGGACAATGTTCTCCAGTGTTCCATGGCTCTGTCACCATGGACACCTGGTTCCATGAGATTCCATTGGGTAACAATGTTCTCCAGTGTTCCATCAGGCTCCACCATGGACACCTGGTTCCATGAGATTCCATTAGGTAACAATGTTCTCCAGTGTTCCATCAGGCTCTGTCACCATGGACACCTGGTTCCATGAGATTCCATTAGGTAACAATTTCTCCAGTGTTCCATCAGGCTCTGTCACCATGGACACCTGGTTCCATGAGATTCCATTGGGTAACAATGTTCTCCAGTGTTCCATCAGGCCCCACCATGGGACACTGGTTCCATGAGATTCCATTAGGTAACAATGTTCTCCAGTGTTCCATCTATCACCACCATGGACACCTGGTTCCATGAGATTCCATTGGGTAAAAATGTTGTCCAGTGTTCCATCAGGCCTGTCACCATGGACACCTGGTTCCATGAGATTCCATTGGGAAACAATGTTCTCCAGTGTTCCATCAGGCCCAGGAAATCTGTCACCATGGACATGAGGTTCCATGAGATTCCATTGGGATATCTGTTCAATGTTCTCCAGTGTTCCAGTCCATGGCTCACACCATGGACACCTGGTTCCATGAGATTCCATTGGGTAACAATGTTCTCCAGTGTTCCCAGGTCAGGTCACCATGGACACCTGGGACATGATCCATGAGATTCACCATTAGGTAACAATTTTCTCCAGTGTTCCATCCAGGCTCTGTCACCATGGACACCTGGTTCCATGAGATTCCATTGGGTAACAATGTTCTCCAGTGTTCCATCAGGCACCATGGACACCTGGTTCCATGAGATTCCATTGGGTAACAATGTTCTCCAGTGTTCCATCAGGCTCTGTCACCATGGACACCTGGTTCCATGAGATTCCATTGGGCAACAATGTTCTCCAGTGGTTCCATCTGGATCTCACCATGGAACACCTGGTTCCATGAGATTCCATTGGGTAACAATGTTCTCCAGTGTTCCATCAGGCCTGTCACCATGGACACCTGGTTCCATGAGATTCCATTGGGTAACAATGTTCTCCAGTGTTCCATCAGGCTCTGTCACCATGGACACCTGGTTCCATGAGATTCCATTGGGTAACAATGTTCTCCAGTGTTCCATCAGGCCTCTCACCATGGACACCTGGTTCCATGAGATTCCATTGGGTAACAATGTTCTCCAGTGTTCCATCAGGCTCTGTCACCATGGACACCTGGTTCCATGAGATTCCATTGGGTAACAATGTTCTCCAGTGTTCCATCACCATGGCCTGTCACCATGGACAATCTGGTTCCATGAGATTCCATTTAGTAACAATGTTCTCCAGTGTTCCATCAGGTCCAGTCACCATGGACACCTGGTTCCATGAGATTCCATTGGGTAACAATTTTCTCCATTGTTCCATCAGCCCACCATGGACACCTGTTCCATGAGATTCCATTGAGTAACAATGTTCTCCAGTGTTCCATCTCTGTCACCATGGACACCTGGTTCCATGAGATTCCATTGGGTAACAATGTTCTCCAGTGTTCCATCCAGCTCTGTCACCATGGACACCTGGTTCCATGAGATTCCATTGGGGTAACAATGTTCTCCAGTGTTCCATCAGGCTCTGTCACCATGGACACCTGGTTCCATGAGATTCCATTGGGTAACAATGTTCTCCAGTGTTCCATCTATCCACCATGGACACCTGGTTCCATGAGATTCCATTGGGTAACAATGTTCTCCAGTGTTCCATCAGGCTCACCATGGACACCTGGTTCCATGGAGATTCCATTAGGTAACAATGTTCTCCAGTGTTCCATCAGGCTCTGTCACCATGGACACCTGGTTCCATGAGATTCCATTGGGTAACAATGTTCTCCAGTGTTCCATCAGGCTCTGTCACCATGGACACCTGGTTCCATGAGATTCCATTGGGTAACAATGTTCTCCAGTGTTCCATCAGGCCCTGTCACCATGGACACCTGGTTCCATGAGATTCCATTGGGTAACAATGTTCTCCAGTGTTCCATCAGGCTCTGTCACCATGGACACCTGGTTCCATGAGATTCCATTGGGTAACAATGTTCTCCAGTGTTCCATCAGGCCAGCACTGTCACCATGGACACCTGGTTCCATGAGATTCCATTGGGTAACAATTTTCTCCAGTGTTCCATCAGGCTCTGTCACCATGGACACCTGGTTCCATGAGATTCCATTGGGTAACAATGTTGTCCAGTGTTCCATGGCTCTGTCACCATGGACACCTGGTTCCATGAGATTCCATTGGGTAACAATGTTCTCCAGTGTTCCATCAGGCTCTGTCACCATGGACACCTGGTTCCATGAGATTCCATTGGGTAACAATGTTCTCCAGTGTTCCATCCATCTCTGTCACCATGGACACCTGGTTCCATGAGATTCCATTGGGTAACAATGTTCTCCAGTGTTCCATCAGGCTCTGTCACCATGGACACCTGGTTCCATGAGATTCCATTGGGTAACAATGTTCTCCAGTGTTCCATCAGGCTCTGTCACCATGGACACCTGGTTCCATGAGATTCCATTGGGTAACAATGTTCTCCAGTGTTCCATCAGGCTCACCATGGACACCTGGTTCCATGAGATTCCATTTCCATAACAATGTTCTCCAGTGTTCCATCATGGCTCTGTCACCATGGACACCTGGTTCCATGAGATTCCATTGGGTAACAATGTTCTCCAGTGTTCCATCAGGCTCTGTCACCATGGACACCTGGATCCCATGAGATTCCATTGGGTAACAATGTTCTCCAGTGTTCCATCAGGCCCAACCATGGACACCTGGTTCCATGAGATTCCATTGGGTAACAATGTTCTCCAGTGTTCCATCAGGCTCTGTCACCATGGACACCTGGTTCCATGAGATTCCATTTGGTAACAATGTTCTCCAGTGTTCCATCAGGCTCTGTCACCATGGACACCTGGTTCCATGAGATTCCATTGGGTAACAATGTTCTCCAGTGTTCCATCTGTCACCATGGACACCTGGTTCCATGAGATTCCATTGGGTAACAATGTTCTCCAGTGTTTCCATCAGGCCCACCATGGACACCTGGTTCCATGAGATTCCATTAGGTAACAATGTTTGTTCTCCAGTCAGGCCCTGTCACCATGGACACCTGGTTCCATGAGATTCCATTGGGTAACAATGTTGTCCAGTGTTCCATCAGGCTCTGTCACCATGGACACCTGGTTCCATGAGATTCCATTGGGGTAACAATGTTCTCCAGTGTTCCATCAGGCCCTGACCACCATGGACACCTGGTTCCATGAGATTCCATTTGGTTACAATGTTCTCCAGTGTTCCATCAGGCCACCATGGACACCTGGTTCCATGAGATTCCATTGGGTAACAATTTTCTCCAGTGTTCCATCAGGCTCTGTGACCATCACCATGGACACCTGGTTCCATGAGATTCCATTGGGTAACAATGTTCTCCAGTGTTCCATCAGGCCCACCATGGACACCTGGTTCCATGAGATTCCATTGGGTAACAATGTTCTCCAGTGTTCCATCAGGTCCAGCTCTGTCACCATGGACACCTGGTTCCATGATGAGATTCCATTGGGTAAAATGTTCTCCAGTGTTCCATCAGGCTCTGTCACCATGGACACCTGGTTCCATGAGATTCCATTGGGTAACAATGTTCTCCAGTGTTCCATCAGTCACCATGGACACCTGGGTTCCATGAGATTCCATTGGGTAACAATGTTCTCCAGTGTTCCATCAGGCCACCATGGACACCTGGTTCCATGAGATTCCATTGGGTAACAATGTTCTCCAGTGTTCCATCAGGCCCACCATGGACATCTGGTTCCATGAGATTCCATTGGGTAACAATGTTCTCCAGTGTTCCATCAGGCTCTGTCACCATGGACACCTGGTTCCATGAGATTCCATTGGGTAACAATGTTCTCCAGTGTTCCATCAGGCTCTGTCACCATGGACACCTGGTTCCATGAGATTCCATTGGGTAAAAATGTTCTCCAGTGTTCCATCAGTCCAGCTCACCATGGACACCTGGTTCCATGAGATTCCATTGGGTAACAATGTTCTCCAGTGTTCCATCAGGCTCTGTCACCATGGACACCTGGTTCCATGAGATTCCATTTGGTAACAATGTTCTCCAGTGTTCCATCAGGCTCTGTGATGGACACCTGGTTCCATGAGATTCCATTGGGTAACAATGTTCTCCAGTGTTCCATCAGGCTCTGTCACCATGGACACCTGGTTCCATGAGATTCCATTGGGGTAACAATGTTCTCCAGTGTTCCATCAGGCTCACCACCATGGACACCTGGTTCCATGAGATTCCATTGGGTAACAATGTTCTCCAGTGTTCCATCAGGCTCTGTCACCATGGACACCTGGTTCCATGAGATTCCATTGGGTAACAATGTTCTCCAGTGTTCCATCAGGCTCTGTCACCATGGACACCTGGTTCCATGAGATTCCATTGGGTAAACAATGTTCTCCAGTGTTCCATCAGGCCCTGTCACCATGGACACCTGGTTCCATGAGATTCCATTGGGTAACAATGTTCTCCAGTGTTCCATCAGGCACCCATGGACACCTGGTTCCATGAGATTCCATTGGGTAACAATGTTCTCCAGTGTTCCATCAGGCTCTGTCACCATGGACACCTGGTTCCATGAGATTCCATTAGGTAACAATGTTCTCCAGTGTTCCATCAGGCTCTGTCACCATGGACACCTGGTTCCATGAGATTCCATTGGGTAACAATGTTCTCCAGTGTTCCATCAGGCTCTGTCACCATGGACACCTGGTTCCATGAGATTCCATTGGGTAACAATGTTCTCCAGTGTTCCATCAGGCTCTGTCACCATGGACACCTGGTTCCATGAGATTCCATTGGGTAAAATGTTCTCCAGTGTTCCATCTCTGTCACCATGGACACCTGGTTCCATGAGATTCCATTGGGTAACAATGTTCTCCAGTGTTCCATCAGGCTCTGTCACCATGGACACCTGGTTCCATGAGATTCCATTGGGTAACAATGTTCTCCAGTCCATTCCATCAGGCCCACCATGGACACCTGGTTCCATGAGATTCCATTGGGTAACAATGTTCTCCAGTGTTCCATTGTGCTCTGTCACCATGGACACCTGGTTCCATGAGATTCCATTGGGGTAAAATGTTCTCCAGTGTTCCATCAGGCTCTGTCACCATGGACACCTGGTTCCATGAGATTCCATTGGGTAACAATGTTCTCCAGTGTTCCATCAGGTCACCATGGACACCTGGTTCCATGAGATTCCATTGGGTAACAATGTTCTCCAGTGTTCCATCATCAGGCCCACCATGGACACCTGGTTCCATGAGATTCCATTGGGTAACAATGTTCTCCAGTGTTCCATCAGGCTCTGTCACCATGGACACCTGGTTCCATGAGATTCCATTGGGTAAAATGTTCTCCAGTGTTCCATCAGGCCTGTCACCATGGACACCTGGTTCCATGAGATTCCATTGGGTAACAATGTTCTCCAGTGTTCCATCAGTCACCATGGACACCTGGTTCCATGAGATTCCATTGGGTAACAATGTTCTCCAGTGTTCCATCAGGCCCATGTCACCATGGACACCTGGTTCCATGAGATTCCATTGGGTAACAATGTTCTCCAGTGTTCCATCAGGCTCTGTCACCATGGACACCTGGTTCCATGAGATTCCATTGGGTAAACAATGTTCTCCAGTGTTCCATCAGGCCCATGTCACCATGGACACCTGGTTCCATGAGATTCCATTGGGTAACAATGTTCTCCAGTGTTCCATCAGGCACACCATGGACACCTGGTTCCATGAGATTCCATTGGGTAACAATGTTCTCCAGTGTTCCATCAGGCTCTGCCACCATGGACACCTGGTTCCATGAGATTCCATTGGGTAACAATGTTCTCCAGTGTTCCATCAGGTCCAGGACACCACCATGGACACCTGGTTCCATGAGATTCCATTGGGTAAACAATTTTCTCCAGTGTTCCATCAGGCTCTGTCACCATGGACACCTGGTTCCATGAGATTCCATTGGGTAACAATGTTCTCCAGTGTTCCATCTGTCACCATGGACACCTGGTTCCATGAGATTCCATGGGTAACAATGTTCTCCAGTGTTCCATCTGTCACCATGGACACCTGGTTCCATGAGATTCCATTGTTCCATGTTCCCAGTGTTCCATCAGGCTCTGTCACCATGGACACCTGGTTCCATGAGATTCCATTGGGTAACAATGTTCTCCAGTGTTCCATCAGGCCCACCATGGACACCTGGTTCCATGAGATTCCATTGGGTAACAATGTTCTCCAGTGTTCCATCAGGCCCACCATGGACACCTGGTTCCATGAGATTCCATTGGGTAACAATGTTCTCCAGTGTTCCATCAGGCTCTGTCACCATGGACACCTGGTTCCATGAGATTCCATTGGGTAACAATGTTCTCCAGTGTTCCATCAGGCCTGTCACCATGGACACCTGGTTCCATGAGATTCCATTGGGTAACAATGTTCTCCAGTGTTCCATCAGGTCCACCATGGACACCTGGTTCCATGAGATTCCATTGGTTGTAATTTTGTTCTCCAGTGTTCCATCAGGCTCTGTCACCATGGACACCTGGTTCCATGAGATTCCATTGGGTAACAATGTTCTCCAGTGTTCCATCAGGCTCTGTCACCATGGACACCTGGTTCCATGAGATTCCATTGGGTAACAATGTTCTCCAGTGTTCCATCAGTCCCACCATGGACACCTGGTTCCATGAGATTCCATTGGGTAACAATGTTCTCCAGTGTTCCATCAGGGCTCTGTCACCATGGACACCTGGTTCCATGAGATTCCATTGGGTAACAATGTTCTCCAGTGTTCCATCAGGCTCTGTCACCATGGACACCTGGTTCCATGAGATTCCATTGGGGTAACAATGTTCTCCAGTGTTCCATCAGGTTCTCACCATGGACACCTGGTTCCATGAGATTCCATTGGGTAACAATTTTCTCCAGTGTTCCATCAGGCTCTGTCACCATGGACACCTGGTTCCATGAGATTCCATTGGGTAACAATGTTCTCCAGTGTTCCATCAGGCTCTGTCACCATGGACACCTGGTTCCATGAGATTCCATTGGGTAACAATGTTCTCCAGTGTTCCATCAGGCTCTGTCACCATGGACACCTGGTTCCATGAGATTCCATTGGGTAACAATGTTCTCCAGTGTTCCATCAGGCCTGTCACCATGGACACCTGGTTCCATGAGATTCCATTGGGTAACAATGTTCTCCAGTGTTCCATCAGGTCTGTCACCATGGACACCTGGTTCCATGAGATTCCATTGGGTAACAATGTTCTCCAGTGTTCCATCAGGCTCTGTCACCATGGACACCTGGTTCCATGAGATTCCCATTGGGTAACAATGTTCTCCAGTGTTCCATCAGGCTCTGTCACCATGGACACCTGGTTCCATGAGATTCCATTTGGTAACAATGTTCTCCAGTGTTCCATCAGGCTCTGTCACCATGGACACCTGGTTCCATGAGATTCCATTGGGTAACAATGTTCTCCAGTGTTCCATCTCACCATCACCATGGACACCTGGTTCCATGAGATTCCATTGGGTAACAATGTTCTCCAGTGTTCCATCAGGCTCTGTCACCATCACCATGGACACCTGGTTCCATGAGATTCCATTGGGTAACAATGTTCTCCAGTGTTCCATCAGGCCACCATGGACACCTGGTTCCATGAGATTCCATTCCACCTGAAACAATGTTCTCCAGTGTTCCATCAGGTTCTCAGTGGACCATGGACACCTGGTTCCATGAGATTCCATTGGGTAACAATGTTCTCCAGTGTTCCATCAGGCCCAACCATGGACACCTGGTTCCATGAGATTCCATTGGTAACAATGTTCTCCAGTGTTCCATGGCTCTGTCACCATGGACACCTGGTTCCATGAGATTCCATTGGGTAAAAATTTCTCCAGTGTTCCATCAGGCTCTGTCACCATGGACACCTGGTTCCATGAGATTCCATTGGGTAAAAATGTTCTCCAGTGTTCCATCAGGCCTGTCACCATGGACACCTGGTTCCATGAGATTCCATTGGGTAAACAATGTTCTCCAGTGTTCCATCAGGCCCACCATGGACACCTGGTTCCATGAGATTCCATTGGGTAAACAATGTTCTCCAGTGTTCCATCAGGTCTGTCACACCATGGACACCTGGTTCCATGAGAGATTCCATTGGGTAACAATGTTCTCCAGTGTTCCATCATCTGGATCTGTCACCATGGACACCTGGTTCCATGAGATTCCATTGGGTAACAATGTTCTCCAGTGTTCCATCAGGCTCTGTCACCATGGACACCTGGTTCCATGAGATTCCATTGGGTAACAATGTTCTCCAGTGTTCCATCAGGCTCTGTCACCATGGACACCTGGTTCCATGAGATTCCATTGGGTAACAATGTTCTCCAGTGTTCCATCAGGCTCTGTCACCATGGACACCTGGTTCCATGAGATTCCATTGGGTAACAATGTTCTCCAGTGTTCCATCAGGCTCTGTCACCATGGACACCTGGTTCCATGAGATTCCATTGGGTAACAATGTTCTCCAGTGTTCCATCATCAGGCTCTGTCACCATGGACACCTGGTTCCATGAGATTCCATTGGGTAACAATGTTCTCCAGTGTTCCATCAGGTGGTCCACCATGGACAATGTTCTCCAGTGTTCCATCAGGCTCTGTCACCATGGACACCTTCCATGAGAGTCCATTGGTAACAATGTTCTCCAGTGTTCCATCAGGCCCACCATGGACACCTGGTTCCATGAGATTCCATTGGGTAACAATGTTCTCCAGTGTTCCATCTCCAGTGTTCCATCACCATGGACACCTGGTTCCATGAGATTCCATTGGGTAACAATGTTCTCCAGTGTTCCATCAGGCTCTGTCACCATGGACACCTGGTTCCATGAGATTCCATTGGGTAAACAATGTTCTCCAGTGTTCCATCAGGCTCTGTCACCATGGACACCTGGTTCCATGAGATTCCATTGGGTAACAATGTTCTCCAGTGTTCCATCAGGCTCTGTCACCATGGACACCTGGTTCCATGAGATTCCATTGGGTAAACAATGTTCTCCAGTGTTCCATCAGGCCTGTCACCATGGACACCTGGTTCCATGAGATTCCATTGGGTAAATGTTCTCCAGTGTTCCATCAGTCACCATCACCATGGACACCTGAGTTCCATGAGATTCCATTGGGTAACAATGTTCTCCAGTGTTCCATCTGTCACCATGGACACCTGGTTCCATGAGATTCCATTGGGTAACAATGTTCTCCAGTGTTCCATCAGGCCCACCATCACCATGGACACCTGGTTCCATGAGATTCCATTGGGTAACAATGTTCTCCAGTGTTCCATCAGGCTCTGTCACCATGGACACCTGGTTCCATGAGATTCCATTGGGTAACAATGTTCTCCAGTGTTCCATCAGGCTCTGTCACCATGGACACCTGGTTCCATGAGATTCCATTGGGTAACAATGTTCTCCAGTGTTCCATCAGGCTCTGTCACCATGGACACCTGGTTCCATGAGATTCCATTGGGTAACAATGTTCTCCAGTGTTCCATCAGGTCCAGGCTCACCCATGGACACCTGGTTCCATGAGATTCCATTGGGTAAACATGTGTTCTCCAGTGTTCCATCCATGTCACCATGGACACCTGGTTCCATGAGATTCCATTGGGTAACAATGTTTCTCCAGTGTTCCATCAGGCTCTGTCACCATGGACACCTGGTTCCATGAGATTCCATTGGGTAACAATGTTCTCCAGTGTTCCATCAGGCTCTGTCACCATGGACACCTGGTTCCATGAGATTCCATTGGGTAAACAATGTTCTCCAGTGTTCCATCAGTTCCATCTCTGTCACCATGGACACCTGGTTCCATGAGATTCCATTGGGTAACAATGTTCTCCAGTGTTCCATCTGTCACCATGGACACCTGGTTCCATGAGATTCCATTGGGTAACAATGTTTCTCCAGTGTTCCATCAGGCTCTGTCACCATGGACACCTGGTTCCATGAGATTCCATTGGGTAACAATGTTCTCCAGTGTTCCATCAGGTCCCACCATGGACACCTGGTTCCATGAGATTTCCATTGGGTAACAATGTTCTCCATTGGGTAACAATGTTCTCCAGTTCCATCAGGCCTGTCACCATGGACACCTGGTTCCATGAGATTCCATTGGGTAACAATGTTCTCCAGTGTTCCATCAGGCCCACCATGGACACCTGGTTCCATGAGATTCCATTTTGGTAACAATGTTCTCCAGTGTTCCATCTGTCACCATGGACACCTGGTTCCATGAGATTCCATTGGGTAAAAATGTTAACAATGTTCTCAGGCTCTCCATCATGGACACCTGTCCACCCATGGACACCTGGTTCCATGAGATTCCATTGGGTAACAATGTTCTCCAGTGTTCCATCAGTTCCATCAGGTCACCATGGACACCTGGTTCCATGAGATTCCATTGGGTAACAATGTTCTCCAGTGTTCCATCAGGTCCAGTCACACCATGGACACCTGGTTCCATGAGATTCCATTGGGTAACAATGTTCTCCAGTGTTCCATCAGGCTCTGTCACCATGGACACCTGGTTCCATGAGATTCCATTGGGTAAACAATGTTCTCCAGTGTTCCATCAGGCTCACCACCATGGACACCTGGTTCCATGAGATTCCATTGGGTAACAATGTTCTCCAGTGTTCCATCAGGCCCTGTCATGGACACCTGGTTCCATGAGATTCCATTGGGTAACAATGTTCTCCAGTGTTCCATCAGGCCACCATGGACACCTGGTTCCATGAGATTCCATTGGGAACAATGTTCTCCAGTGTTCCATCAGGCTCTGTCACCATGGACACCTGGTTCCATGAGATTCCATTGGGTAACAATGTTCTCCAGTGTTCCATCAGGCTCTGTCACCATGGACACCTGGTTCCATGAGATTCCATTGGGTAACAATGTTCTCCAGTGTTCCATCAGTCACCATGGACACACCCATGAGATTCCATTGGGTAACAATGTTCTCCAGTGTTCCATCAGGCCACCATGGACACCTGGTTCCATGAGATTCCATTGGGTAACAATGTTCTCCAGTGTTCCCATCAGGCTCAGGCACTGTCACCATGGACACCTGGTTCCATGAGATTCCATTAGGTAACAATGTTCTCCAGTGTTCCATCAGGCTCTGTCACCATGGACACCTGGTTCCATGAGATTCCATTGGGTAACAATGTTCTCCAGTGTTCCATCAGGCTCTGTCACCATGGACACCTGGTTCCATGAGATTCCATTGGGTAACAATGTTCTCCAGTGTTCCATCAGGCCATCTGTCACCATGGACACCTGGTTCCATGAGATTCCATTGGGTAACAATGTTCTCCAGTGTTCCATCCAGGCTCTGTCACCATGGACACCTGGTTCCATGAGATTCCATTGGGTAACAATGTTCTCCAGTGTTCCATCAGGCTCTGTCACCCATGGACACCTGGTTCCATGAGATTCCATTGGGTAACAATGTTCTCCAGTGTTCCATCAGGCTCTGTCACCATGGACACCTGGTTCCATGAGATTCCATTGGGTAACAATGTTCTCCAGTGTTCCATCAGGCTCTGTCACCATGGACACACCTGGTTCCATGAGATTCCATTGGGTAACAATGTTCTCCAGTGTTCCATCTCTGTCACCATGGACACCTGGTTCCATGAGATTCCATTGGGTAACAATGTTCTCCAGTGTTCCATCAGGCCTGTCACCATGGACACCTGGTTCCATGAGATTCCATTGGGTAACAATGTTCTCCAGTGTTCCATCAGGCTCTGTCACCATGGACACCTGGTTCCATGAGATTCCATTGGGTAAAAATGTTCTCCAGTGTTCCATCATCTGTCACCATGGACACCTGGTTCCATGAGATTCCATTTGGTAACAATGTTCTCCAGTGTTCCATCAGGCTCTGTCACCATGGACACCTGGTTCCATGAGATTCCATTGGGTAACAATGTTCTCCAGTGTTCCATCAGGGCTCTGTCACCATGGACACCTGGTTCCATGAGATTCCATTGGGTAACAATGTTCTCCAGTGTTCCATCAGGCTCTGTCACCATGGACACCTGGTTCCATGAGATTCCATTGGGTAACAATGTTCTCCAGTGTCCATCCATGGACAGGCTCTGTCACCATGGACACCTGGTTCCATGAGATTCCATTGGGTAACAATGTTCTCCAGTGTTCCATCCAGGCTCATCCGTCACCATGGACACCTGGTTCCATGAGATTCCATTGGGTAAACAATGTTCTCCAGTGTTCCATCAGGCTCTGTCACCATGGACACCTGGTTCCATGAGATTCCATTGGGTAACAATGTTCTCCAGTGTTCCATCAGGCTCTGTCACCATGGACACCTGGTTCCATGAGATTCCATTGGGGTAACAATGTTCTCCAGTGTTCCATCAGGCTCTGTCACCATGGACATCTCACCATGGACACCTGGTTCCATGTGTTCCATCAGGCTCTGTCACCATGAGATTCCATGAGATTCCATTGGGTAAACAATGTTCTCCAGTGTTCCATCAGGCTCTCCACCATGGACACCTGGTTCCATGAGATTCCATTGGGTAACAATGTTCTCCAGTGTTCCATCAGGCTCTGTCACCATGGACACCTGGTTCCATGAGATTCCATTGGGTAACAATGTTCTCCAGTGTTCCATCAGGCTCACACCATGGACACCTGGTTCCATGAGATTCCATTGGGTAACAATGTTCTCCAGTGTTCCATCTGTCACCACCATGACACCTGGTTCCATGAGATTCCATTGGGTAACAATGTTCTCCAGTGTTCCATCAGGCTCTGTCACCATGGACACCTGGTTCCATGAGATTCCATTGGTAACAATGTTCTCCAGTGTTCCATCAGGCTCTGTCACCATGGACACACCTGGTTCCATGAGATTCCATTGGGTAACAATGTTCTCCAGTGTTCCATCAGGCCCACCATGGACATCTGGTTCCATGAGATTCCATTGGGTAACAATGTTCTCCAGTGTTCCATCAGGCCAGCACCATGGACACCTGGTTCCATGAGATTCCATTGGGTAACAATGTTCTCCAGTGTTCCATCAGGCTCTGTCACCATGGACACCTGGTTCCATGAGATTCCATTGGGTAACAATGTTCTCCAGTGTTCCATCAGGCCTCACCATGGACACCTGGTTCCATGAGATTCCATTGGGTAAAAATGTTCTCCAGTGTTCCATCAGGCCCACCATGGACACCTGGTTCCATGAGATTCCATTGGGTAACAATGTTCTCCAGTGTTCTCCAGTGTTCCATCAGGCCATCAGGTTCACCACCATGGACACCTGGTTCCATGAGATTCCATTGGGTAACAATGTTCTCCAGTGTTCCATCAGGCCCACACCATGGACACCTGGTTCCATGAGATTCCATTGGGTAACAATGTTCTCCAGTGTTCCATCAGGCCTGTTTCCATGAGACACCTTCCATGGATTCCATTGGTAATAATGTTCTCCAGTGTTCCATGAGATTCCATTGGACAACAATGAGATCCAGTGTTCCAATGTTCTCCAGTGTTCCATCAGGCCTGTCACCATGGACATCTGGTTCCATGAGATTCCATTGGGTAACAATGTTCTCCAGTGTTCCATCAGGCCACCATGGACACCTGGTTCCATGAGATTCCATGGTGGGTAACAATGTTCTCCAGTGTTCCATCAGGCCTGTCACCATGGACACCTGGTTCCATGAGATTCCATTGGGTAACAATGTTCCAGTGTTCCATCTGTCACCATGGACATCTGGTTCCATGAGATTCCATTTGGTAACAATGTTCTCCAGTGTTCCATCAGGTCACCATGGACACCTGGTTCCATGAGATTCCATTGGGTAAAAATTTTGTCCAGTGTTCCATCAGGCTCTGTGATCATGGGCACCTGGTTCCATGAGATTCCATTGGGTAACAATGTTCTCCAGTGTTCCATCAGGCCTGTCACCATGGACATGAGTTCCATGAGATTCCATTCCATTGGGTTCCAATGTTCTCTGGTTCATGTGTTCCATCAGGCCCACCATGGACATGGACACCTGGTTCCATGAGATTCCATTGGGTAACAATGTTCTCCAGTGTTCCATCAGGCCCAGCACCGTCACCATGGACACCTGGATCCATGAGATTCCATTAGGTAACAATTTTGTCCAGAGTTCCATCAGGCTCTGTCACCATGGAAACCTGGTTCCATGAGATTCCATGGGGCAACAATATTCTCCAGTGTTCCATCAGTCACCATGGACACCTGGTTCCATGAGATTCCATTGGGTAACAATGTTCTCCAGTGTTCCATCTGGTCACCATGGACACCAGGTTCCATGAGATTCCATTAGGTAACAATTTTCTCCAGGGTTCCATCAGGCTCTGTCACCATGGACACCTGGTTCCATGAGATTCCATTGGGTAAAAATGTTCTCCAGTGTTCCATCAGGCCCACACATGGACATCTGGTTCCATGAGAATCCATTTCCAATGATTCCATTAACAATGTTCTCCAGTGTTCCATCAGTCTGTCACCATGGACACCTGGTTCCATGAGATTCCATTGGTAACAATGTTCTCCAGTGTTCCATGGCTCTGTCACCATGGACACCTGGTTCCATGAGATTCCATTGGGTAACAATGTTCTCCAGTGTTCCATCAGGCTCTGTCACCATGGACACCTGGTTCCATGACATTCCATTGGGTAACAATCTTCTCCAGTGTTCCATCTTTCACCATGGACACCTGGTTCCATGAGATTCCATTGGGTGACAATGTTCTCCAGTGTTCCATCTGTCACCATGGACACCTGGATCCATGAGATTCCATTGGGGGTTCCATCAACATTCTCCAGTGTTCCATCAGGCCCAGTTCTGTCACCATGGACACCTGGTTCCATGATTCCATGGGGTAACAATGTTCTCCTGTGTTCCATCAGGCTGTGTTTCCAGGCTGTCCATCAGGTTCCATCAGGTATGTATGAGCCTTATTAACACGTGTATAAATGTACAAGCTGAATAATCAATAAATTTGAGACTTGTTGATCATCATCTCTGTCACCATGTGCCTGTCTCCCATTGCATTCCATTGCCCACCATGTTCTCCATTTTTCCATCAGGCTTCCCTGGAATTGGAGAAGCATAACTACCATTTTCCCAATGTTCTCCAGTGGGAGCATCAGGTCTCTGTCAAACTGCCTGGTTCCTTCCATGTAAATCCCATCCTAACAAATTTCACCCTGCATCTGGAACTAATGGGACATCCCATTGGGTAACAATTCCTCTCCATTTATTTGTTCCTTCAAACACCTGGTTTATTTCCATTGGGTATAATGCTCTAAGTGTTCCATTGAACCATGGACACCTGGATCCATGAGAGATTCCATTGAAAAACAACATTCTCCAGTGTTCCATCAGGAAGGCTGTCACCATGGACCCTGGTTCCATGGAAAATATAAAACAATGTTCTCCTGTTCCATCAGGCTGTGTTTGTCAGGCTGTCCATCAGGCTTTATGATTTTTTAACACGTGATAAAAAATACGAGAAGCTGAATAATGAAAAACAATTGTTATTGTTGATCATCAGATGTGCAACAGGTGTCTCCTGTGATTCCACAGCCCACCATATCCTTATATTTGGTCTCCTCATCAAGGACTTCCCCTTGTTGGAGAAAACCCCATTTTCCCTTTTCTGGGAGCACTTTGTGTTCAAACTGCACCTTCTAATCCCATTCTTAAGAAATTTCAACCTGCATCTGGAACTAATGGGACATCCCCAATTCCATTTTATTTGTTCCTTCAAAATTTATTTGTGTTATAACTATAATTTGAAATCTTTCCCTTGTCTTAATTTGAAAAGACAGGTGTCTCCTAAGGAAGGCAGCTGCCCCTTAAAATGGAAAAACATAAACCCCCCTCTGAAATCTTTATCATTTTGAAATTAAGGGGTTTTCAGGCACAGATATGGGAGAAGGAATAACAGTTCTTTACCAGAAAAAAAAGCAAATGAAATCAAAACAAAACAAAACAATGCAGTAATACAAAACATTGACAAGAGTCAGAATACGACCTGAAACCCTGTGGTTTGGGGTGGTGGTAGCAGTCCTATTAAATGGTGACTGCAGTCCTCCTGGAGTGCCAGGTGGCACATGTACAGCATCTGCATATGCTGGGATGTTGTTCTGTCAAAGCAGTGATCCTGTAAAAGGGTGTAGTCTTCCTCTGAAGATCCAGTGGTGGTGTAAATGGGCCAGGTCTTCCTCCAGGAATCCAGCGGGAAAGGCTGTTTCTGGTGTCCCAAAATCTCAGGTTATAGCCAGGAAGGAATACTTGGCTCCTCCCCCTGGGCAGAGCATCTCAAAATGGGATGACGTAATTTTGATCAGTCATGCAGTGACACTCAATGGCCCATTAACAGCAGATGTCTCCCCAGAGGGAGGATTGGTTGTGGAAGAGATAAAGAAAAACTGCCCAATTAACAGAAGGTACCTGCCACACCTCTAACAGATGGCAAATAGAATACACTCATCCAGGACATTATCCACCTCTTGTTCTTTTTCCATCTGCATCACAATGAAACCTTACACACAGTTCTCACTTATGACTGGGTTTCCTGCAGTACACAACAGCTTTCTCCATCTTTCTGCATTACCCACCAAGTGTAACAAGGTCCTTGAACAAAAACAATCCCACAGATGGGTTTGCTTTGCCTGAGGTGGGATTAATCCAAACAGTCTTTCCTAAAATATCTTTCATGTGTACAACAGGGACTTTATCTCCATCCACTGTGTGCAGGGGTTCAGACTGGGCAAGACCAGCTCAACTGGTGGACCCTCTGTTGTTGACCATCCAGGTGGCTTTTGCTAAGTTCACTTCCCAATTTCTAAAAGCTTCCCTGCCAATTGCCTTCAGGGTAGTCTTAAGTAGTCCATTGCACTGTTCAACTTTCCCAGCAGCTGGTGCATGATATCCAGGGATATGGGTGCATGATATGGGTGCATGATTTCATAGGGGATATGACATATCCATTCAATACCATGTTCCCTGGCCCAGGTGTTGATAAGGCCATTCTTGAAATGGGTCCCATTGTCTGACTCAATTCTCTCAGGGGTGCCATGTCTCCACAGGATTTGCTTTTCCAGGCCCAGGAGGGTGTTCTGGGCAGTGGCATGAGACACAGGGTAGGTCTCCAACCATCCAGTGGTGGCTTTCACCATGGTCAGCACATAGTGCTTGCCCTGGTGTGTCTGGGGCAGTGTGATGTAGTCAATCTGCCAGGCCTCCCCATACTTGTACTTGGACCACCGCCCACCATACCACAGGGGCTTCACTCGCTTACCTGTTTGATGGCAGCACACGTCTCACAGTCATGGATGACCTGAGAAATACTGCCCATGTTTAGATCCACCCCTCGGTCTCGTGCCCACTTATAGGTGGCATCTCTGCCCTGATGGCCTGAGGCATCATGGGCCCATCAAGCTAGGAATAACTCTCCCTTGTGTTCCCAATCTAGGTCTATCTTTGACACCTCTATCTTTGCAACCTGGTCTACCTGCTCATTGTTTTGGTGCTCCTCATTAGCTCTGCTCTTGGGGACATGGGCATCTACGTGGCAGACCTTCACAGGTAGCCTCCCTACCCTGGTCGCAATGTCTTTCCAGTAATCAGCAGCCCAAATTGGTTTTTCTCTACGCTGCCAGTTGGCCTATTTCCACCTCTCCAGCCATCCCCACAGAGCATTGGCTACCATCCATGAATCAGTGTAGAGGTAGATCATGGGCAACTTCTCTCTTTCGGCAATGTCCAGGGCCAGCTGAACAGTTTTGAGTTCTGCAAATTGACTTGATCCACCTTCTCCTTCAGTGGCCTCTGTGACCTGTCATGTGGGGCTCCATACAGCTGCTTTCCACTTCCGGTTCATCTCTACAATGCAACAGGAACCATCAGTGAAAAGAGCGTAGCATGTTTCCTCTGGGGGCAGTTGGTTATATGGAGGAGCTTCTTCAGCACGTGTTACTGGTTCTTGTTCCTCTTCATCAGTGAGACCAAAGTTCTCACCTTCCGGACAGTTTGTAATTATCTCCAGAATCCCAGGGTGATTCAGGTTTCCAATACGGGCGCGCTGAGTGATAAGAGCAATCCACTTGCTCCAGGTAGCACTGGTGGCATGGTGGGTGGAAGGAACCTTGCCTTTGAACATCCACCCCAGCATCGGTAGTTGGGGTGCCAGGAGTTGCAATCTGTTTCTGTACCAATCACCTCTGAGGTGGCTTGGACTCCTTCATAGGCAGCCAAGATTTCCTTCACTGTGGGAGTGTAGCTGGCTTCAGACCCTCTGTAGCTTTGACTCCAAAATCCCAGTGGTCGGCCTCCAGTCTCCCCAGGCACCTTCTGCCAAAGGCTCCAGGACAAGCCATGGTTCCTGGCTGCAGAGTAGAGCATGTTCTTCACCTCTGGTCCTGTCCTGACTGGGCCAAGGGCTACTGCATGAGCAATCTCCTGCTTGATCTGTGCAAAGGCTTGTTGCTGCTCAGGGCCCCAGTGGAACTCGTTCTTCTTGCAGGTGACCAGGTAGAGAGGGCTCACGATCTGACTGTACTCAGGAATGTGCATTCTCCAAAAGCCTATGGCACCTAGGAAAGCTTGTGTCTCCTTCTTCCTGGATGGTGGAGACATTGCTGTGATCTTGTTGATTACATTGGTGGGAATCTGATGCCGTCCTTCTTGCCACTTGACTCCTAGAAACTGAATCTCAGGAGCTGGTCCCTTGATTTTACTCTTCTTGATAGCGAAGCCAGCTTCTAGCAGAATCCTGATGATCATTTCTCCTTTCTCAAATACTTTCACTGCTGTGTTCCCCCACACAGTGATGTCATTGATATACTGCAGGTGTTCTGGACCCTCACCCTTTTCCAGTGCAGTCTGGATCAGTCCATGGCAGATGGTGGGGCTGTGCTTCCACCCCTGGGGCAGTCGGTTCCACACATACTGCACTCCCCTCCATGTGAAAGGAAACTGAGGCCTGCATTCTGCTGCCAGAGGAATGGAGAAAAATGCATTGGCAATGTCAATGGTGGTGTACCACTTTGCTGCCTTGGACTCCAGCTCGTACTGGAGTTCCAGCATGTCTGGCACAGCAGCACTCAGCGGTAGAGTCACTTCATTCAATGCACAATAGTCCAAAGTCAATCTCCATTCTTTGTCAGACTTGCGCACAGGCCAGATGGGGCTGTTGAAGGGTGAGTGAGTTTTGCTGACCACCCCTTGGCTCTCCAGTTCATGGATCATTTTGTGGATGGGGATCACGGCATCTCGATTCATCCGATACTGCTGGCGGTGCACTGTCGAGGTGGCAATTGGCACTTGTTGCTCATCCACCTTCAGGAGACCTACTGCAAATGGGCATTCTGATAGTCCAGGCAAAGTGTTCAACTGCTTGCTGTTTTCTGCCTCCACAGCAGCTATGCCAAAAGCCCATCTGAGTCCCTTTGGGTCTTTGTAATAGCCATTCCAGAGGAAATCTATGCCCAGAATACACGGGGCCTCTGGGCCAGTCACAATAGGATGTTTTTTCCACTTTCCCCCAGTCAGGCTCACCTCAGCTTCCAACAGGGTCAGTTGCTGTGATCCCCTGTCACCCCAGCAATGGAAACAGGTTCCACCCCACATGTCCCGATGGTATCAGGGTACACTGCACACCAGTATCAACTAAGGCATCGTACTTTTTGTGGTTCTGATGTGCCAGGCCATTGGATCCACACCGCCCAGAAAATCCAGTTTTCCCATGCCTCTCCCTGGCTAGAGGCAGGGCCCCTCTAACCTGGGGTATGCATGGTAGAGGTACCTTCCATGGGATCTGACAGATCATACTCAGCAGCTCAGTCATGGGAGGTTGAGGCTACCTTCACTTTACTGGAGTTCCCTCGATTAGTGTTTCCCTCCTTGAGTTGACGCACCCGTGCTGCCAGGACAGAAGTGGGTTTTCCATCCCACTTTCCCATGTCTTCCTCATGGTCATGCAGAAAAAACCACACAGGTCAGCCTGTGGGGTGTACCCTCTCTCTAGCTGGGGAACGTTGGGCTCTGACTTTGGGGCCTGTGACTTGTACTGGTGCAATGTGGGACCTGTTCCTCCTCACCTCCTCCCCCTCATCTCCCTCATCTCCTCTCTGAGTTCTTGCACCATGGCAGAGACATGAGCCTGCATGGGGCCATTGATCACACTTTCATAATTCCTAAGCTTGTTGGCCACAGAACCCACTGTCTCTCAGGTTGGTGTTGGCATTAATTGTTGCAATGAAGGTGGTGTATTGAGATGGCCCCAGATTTGCCAGGCTCCACAACATTTGCCCTGTGCACCTGACCTTGTCAGGGTCATTATCATGCTGTCCATCCCTCCCAAAGAGTTACCTCCAATACTGCCACTTCTCTCAGCTGTTGGATCCCTTCCTCAAGAGTCTTCCAGCGCATTCTATGGTGCTGGTCCTGCATTCTTTCCCTGTGGACAAACCTCTCTCTCTGACACTTATTAAAAGCCACTCCCAGAGGGAAAGGGACCCTGGCTCCCTTACAAAAATCTGATTGATACCTGAGTCCTGGGTCAAGGGTCCCAAATTCCTTGCCTCACCACCATCCAGCTGGATGCCTGTACCCATAAGATCCCAGACCCGAAGTAGCCAGGTTGTATAAGCCTCACATCCCCATCATACAATGCCTTTGTGCAGATTACGGAGGCTTTTGTATGTCAGGGACTCGGTGATGATTGCAACCTCTGGCTCCCCTGTGGGTTGTGAGGGCCCTCCTTTCTTATCCTTGTCTGGGTGCTCTGATTTCATTTTAGATCTCCTTGTTTCCACAGGGGCGACTCCTGCTGGATGTGGCTGCGCTTGCAGTTCAGCTGGAACCTGGACAGTTGTAACATCTGTGGGTTCCACTGCTGCACTGTTAGACTCTCCCCCTCTTTGAGGCAGGTGGAGGGTTTCTTACCAGCTGGGGAAATGTACTCCTTCAATATCTGGCCCATCTCCTTCACCAGAAACCACCACCCAATCTGGGTAGTTCATATCTGAGGTGGGCTGTGGGGCAGGGTCAGGCTCTGGGGCAGCAGCATCCCTAGACTCTGGTGCTGTGTCAGGTTCTGTGGTAGCTCCCTAGTTTCTGGGGTAGTTGTCAGGGTCAGGGTGGTTATCTAGGTTAATCTTCCCTTATCTCTGAATGCTAAATAGAACAGGCCTATCAGCAACACTAACCACTGTATGATATCATCAACATTTAGAGTGGATCTGAACCCTTCAAAAACTGTTGGGGTGGACCCAAAGAGCTGGTTGAAGGATTGGGTGAAAATTTTTCCCTGGTGTCATTTCCTCACAGTAAGTATCATTATTAAAGTAACCCCAAAACATACAGTTAGTGTGTGATAGCTCTGAATCTGTGTGCCTGCCTTCCAGCAGAAGTTAAAGATCCATTAATTCCTCACCTTACTGACCCATAAAACAAACTGGAAAAACGGCCACAGTAGCCTTAATTATAGGACTCATGTTTAGATAAGGGCCTGCAAGTGGGAGAAATACAGCCACGACCACGTGCCACCCAAACGTGAGCTAGGGTGAGCTACGGGTAAGCTAGACCACATGGTGACACTTAACAAGGTTTCTATATCAGCACACAAAATCTAAATTCCTCAAAAACTGTTATTCCCTTTTTCTCTCGATGCCCTCAAGCCCCACAGTGGGTGCTAAAATCTATCTTGGTTTGAAAAGACAGGTGTCTGTTTAAGAAAGGCAGGAGCCTCCCCTGAAATGGAAAATGTAAACCCCCTCCCTTTGAATTGTTATAATTTTAAAAATACCTGGCTCTCAGACAAAGATATGGGAATAGGAATAACAGTTCTTTACCAGGAAAACTAAAAATACAAATGCAATAGTACAAACAAACCCACTGACAGAGTCAGAATATGACCTGACACCCTGTGGTCAGGGTGTTGGTAGCAGTCCTATTAAATGGTGGCTGCAGTCCTCCTGCAGTGACAGATACGGTTCTGTTGGAGCAGTGATCCTGTAGAAGGGTGTAGTTTTCCTCTGAAGGTCCACTGGTGGTGTTTTATTACGGCGGGGTTTTCGGTGTCTCTCCGACCCCGGCTGCTGTAGGTGTCGGGATAGCGAAGTCCTGCTAAGCACAGCCTGTTTGGGTCCCTCAGGCAGGCTCCCAGCCACAGGCGAACTTAGCAAGCAGCTCAGCTCTTAAGTGAGACCAGCTCTGTGTTGAATTCAGCTCTATAGTGATTTCAGCTCTTTGCTTGCTAAGTGCCTTTGGCAGATGCAGGGAGAGAGATGAGAAGAGCTGTATGAGGTTCTACAGAAGTGTCTTTATTGGCAGCTTCTGTGAAAGGTCACAGTGACAGCTCTTCTGCTGAAGAGCGCAGAAATAGGGGTTCATATAGGGTATGTGAGTTTTGGGCAACAGTCCAATAGTAAGGGTCAAGGTAAATATGATCTATGGTCTTACAGGGAGATAATGAGGGTCTGAAGGCAGAAGAGGGGTCTCTTGGTCCAGTCATTGTGACTAGGCATTTCTTATTTTAGGCAACTGACTGCCAGGGAGGCCTTGCAGGGTCTGTGGCTGCTACAGTGGTGTAGATGGGCCTGGTCTTCCTCTGGGAATCCAGTGGAGAAGACAGCTGCTCCTCTGGGAATCCAGCGGGAAAAGGCTGCCTGTGGTCTTCAAATCTCAGATTATATCCAGGTAGGAATGCTTGGCTCCTCCCTCTGGGCGGAGCTTCTCAGAATGGGATGATGTAATTTTCATCAGTGAGACTCAATGGCCCATTAACAGAAGATATCTCCCCTGAGGGAGAATTGTTGTGGAAGAGATAAAGAAAACTGCCCAATTAACACAAGATAACTGCCCCACCACTAACAGATAGGAATAGAATACACACACCCATTTCCAGCCTAAGACAAAGTCCTGGATTTTTGTTGAGTTCTAGGACTGGGGCTGGATTCTTCATTTCTTTCTATATTTTTGTTTGAAAATCCCCTTGAATCAGAGAAGCCCATGAACAGAGCACTGATTTTAATTTCTTGACAAGCGAGCACAGCAGCCAAAGGGCAGCACAGCCTCAGCAGGGCCCATGAGCTGGAGCTGCCAGCTGAGCATCACCTGCTCAGGGGCTCTCTGGGAAAAAGCAGGTGTGTCCTTTGCTCCCTGCTGACAGCTCTGGGACTCTGGGAACCTGTGTGCCTGTGCAGCCCTGAGCCGCTGAGCCCTGACCAAGAGAGGGGCCCTGGAGAAGGCAGGGGCAGCTCTTCTCTTCCCAGAGGGTTTGTGCGCTGCTCAGAAAACAATTGCCATCAAATGAGGGGCAAAAATCCTCCCTAGGGCTCACAGGAATGCTCTCAAAGATGGGAGTGAAAAATACCTGGTAAAGCTTTTTCAAGTAGGTCTATTTTGGTCTTGAAGCTCTGTTCCTAGCAAAGAATCTTTAATGTAAGGGTGACTTTATGATACTTGTATCCCCAGTGGTCTGTTCTGTTCACGCTGAATATTAAGTTCTGCACCTCAAGGATGGGTTCTGAAAGTGAAGAAAGAAGCAGAAAAAGCAGAAAAAAGGCAGAAAAAGCAGAAAAAAAGCACACAGTTTGTTTGCAGGAACTGCTCTTGCTCCCTCACATTCCTTCTCACAGACTGTTGTCTGCAACACAGACAGTGAGAGAGAGAGAGACAGGGAATTTGCTTTGCTTTTTTGCAGGTTTTCCTCATTAGATATGGCAAGGAAAGATTTCCCAAAATGGTGTCTTTTTTCCTGGAACTGTTCAAACCTGCTCTGGAGCAAAAACCCAGAAAACCACCAGGAGCTCACGGCTGTGGCCCACTGAGGCCCATGACACATTTTCTAGCCAGGGAAGGACTGATTGGAACCAAGCTGAAAAGGACTCTCTCTCTCTGAACTTGCCATCTCTTCAGAACAATGAGAGGCTCCATTGTTTAATATTATTCATTTTTCTGAATGCTTTGCTTATTGAATAAACTGTTTTTTCCACTTCTCAAAAAAAATTTTATCTCCCAAACCAGGTAGGGGGGGGCCATTTGAATCTGCTTTCTAAAAGGAGACCTTCAGAAATTTCCTCCCTAAATTTGCCCAAAACCAAAACATGTACTCAGCAAGACCTTTCTTCTGCCTAGATAGCCTATTGATATATCACCAAAGAGAGAGCAGAGAAAAAAAAATCCACTCTTGGATGTCTCTTGGATTCTTAATCTATTTTATGAGCCTTAAACACTAGAGCTCTTTGCATCATGGAAATTTCAAAAGATGCTGAAACAACATTTTTTCTCCTCCTGTTTCTGTTCTAAACCCAAAGTTTTCCTTTCCATGAGTATTTTTAACCAGTAAGAGCCTTTTTAGGCTTTTTCTTACATCTCCCCTTTGTCAGGGAAGACAGAAGAATTCCTGTCACTCAGGAACTGAGTGCATCTGTAAAGAGCATGTGGGTCAAACCCTGCTGTCTTGGGAATGCTGATCTATAAAAATGATGCTGTCTGGACCCAAAACATTGAGCTCCTGTTACGAGCCATGCGCCTGCCCAGCTGCCCAGCAGGGCTGTGGGGACATGGGGGTGGCAGAGCAAGTGCCAAGGCCAGCAGGGAGCTGGGATGGGGCAGAGCCAGGAAGGGCTCTCCCACAGCCCCTGGAATGTTGGGGTTTGGACCCTAGCAACTGTCAACAGCCCATGGAATGTTTGGGATTTGGACTCTGCAGCTGTCAACGGCTCTTTGGCCTTGGGGTTTGGACCTTGCAGAGGCCAATGGCACTTTGATATTGTGCTATTGGCCCTGCAAAGGCCAACAGCCCTTGGACATCAGGGTTTGGACCAGCAAAGGCCAACAACCCTTGGACATCACGGTTTAGACCCAGCAAAGGCCAATGGCCTTTGGATATTGACTTTTAGCCTTGCTACTGCCAACATCCCCAGATACTGGCATTTGCCATGGCCCACGTTGCTCATGCCAACAGGCAGATGGAGACCCAGCAGGTGAGAAAGCTGCTGCTCTCCCTGTGCCAAGCCCAGTGGGGGCTGTGTGGGCCTGGACTGTCCCACAGGGAAGGTTTCCTTGGGAAATAACAAGGGATTCACAGTTGGCTGCTCCAGAGCTGGTGGCAGCTTTGGTCCTGGCTCTGGGGACAAGCCTGGGAGGGAGCAGGGGCGCTCCTGGCTTGGAAGGGCGACTCCCTCAGGGCCAGCCCCGCCCTGCACTCTGAGTGGGCTCTCACCCGTGCTCCTCCAGGAAGCTCGAGGGCTCAGAATGAGCCAGCAGTTCACTTCCCAAACACCTTCTCACCAGTTACTCTCCCAAGAGCCCCTGAGGTGAGTATAACTGTGCTGAGCTGGCTCAGAACCATTTTGCAATGGCATTGAGGGTAGGCAAGTGCAGGAAGCCTGAAAGGGAGAAGTTGCCCTGCCATGGGTCTCCTGTCTGCTCGGAAGAGGTACTTGTGTCTCTGTGCCCTGTTTTTGCCCAGAGGAGACTTCTCTCCTCCATCGGCTCCACAAGGTCTGTGACAGCGACTCTGCAGAATGGAGTAGGAAGCTGACCTCAGAGGGCCCTATTTAATTTCACTGTAACCCCAGGAATAAATGCACTAAGCACAAACCATGCTCAATGCAGAAGCAGGTTTTGTACATTTAGCTGAATTTTGGAACTGGTTCTCCATGAATGGACACTCATTCTTGTTGGGATCAGAAGAGATGTCTCAGGGGTTCTTTGGAATAGGAAGAGAATTCCTGACTAACAGCTGGCTGTGGGCTTTCAGGTGCCCTTAGACAGCAGGGACAGCATGGCCAGTTCCCAGCATGCAGACTCTGGGAACATCCCCCCAACCCCAAGATCCACTGATGCACAGCATTCCTTTGGATTGGCTTGGGAAGCACTGGCAAGGAGACAAGGGGCAACTCAGGTGAGAACTTCTGCTTGTCCTCCCCACTGGCCACAGGCTCAGCAACTGAGGCCTCACTCAGCTCGACACCTTTCCATTCACTCAGCCACTTGAAGTCCTTCCTTTCTCCCCTTGGCACTCGTGGTCCTGCACTGCCTTGCTGGTGTCCCCAGCTCTGTCTTCTACTGCTTTTGTGTCCTTCATGTCCACCCCCAGCACAGCTTCTGCCTTCAGGGAAGCTGTCTCTCTCCCTTCTGATTTTCCCAGCTCCATGGAGCCATCTTCCCTGCTCCTTATTGGGTCATTTGTGCTCTTTTCCTGCCTGTTCCTGCAGTCCCTGAGAGAAGAGCTTTCTCCACAAAGGACTCAAACAATTTCCTGCTAGTAGGCATCAAAGAGGAGATTAATCTCCTCCTTGAGCAGAGGGAGGGTGTGCAAAAGCAGGGGAGTGAAACAGCAGTGGCACTGCAGTCATCCACCAGGTGTTCTGTGCCCTTCTTACCTTTCCATGGCAGAGCAGCAGCTTAGGGGTGACCCCTGGGGCTGCCTCATGCTGTGGGCTCCATGGCAGCTGCTCTGAAGGACACTTAGGGCTCTGCTGAATCTCAGCTGCTGCCCTGGACAGCAGGGTTAGTCCTCTGGGCTCCTAACCAGCAACCATCAACATGGATTTCTGCTGGCCTCTTCCTGCTAGCCTTGCTTTTGAGGTGCTTTTCCACATACCCCTGGTGACCCAATGAGAGCTGGAAACAAGTTGTCCATATCCATTGTTAATATGGCCCTTTCAGGACAGGGACAAATGGAAAGTTGTCCTTTGCCTTTCCTCACAGTGCCTGCTGTGGCTGACAGGGACAGGCTGTAGCCTCTGACTGCTTTGTTCTGTTTGACTTGAGGTGGGAGAGTTGAGATCTCGGCTGGCAGCCTCCAGAAAGTGCCAGGAACTGACTGTCCACAAAGCTCAGCAGGATGGGAGTGAGGCCCTAGAGAGGGAAAAAGCCAGGTAAATGAAAGCCTGTGGGACCCTGCATTGTGTGAATGGATTCCCTCTTTCTGATCTTTGCATCTGCCACCATTTCCTAATGGCGGAATTCTGAACTGTCCATGCAGATGTGTTTCATTCTCTGGATGTTGCACTTCATCTCTTTTGAGCCTACAGTTACAGTTTTTCTGAAGACAAAGGCTTTTGGAGTAGCTCTTTCCCTCTAGAGGAGTGTTCTGTTGCTAGGTCGGTGTCTTAACCCTGCCCAAGCTGCAGTGCGAGGAGCTGGATACACCCATCAGCTCCACCTTGGGTCTGGTAACTTCACCCCTTTGGGAGCTGGATCAGCCTGGCATCCTGATTCCTTTGCTTGGCACAACAATCTTAAACCCACGATTTCTGATCTAAGCCAGGTTCCCTCTGAGGAACCCGAGGGACACAAATGTCTCTCATGGCCATCTGCTGCCTTGTTCCACAGGCCAGCTCTAACTCTGGAAGAGAAGGAACTGAGCCTCAGAAGCCTGGAAGAAAACAACCTGGCCTGGATGAAACAGGTGTCTCAGCTTCATTCTGCTCTTCACCAGGGTGAGCAGCTCCTCTCAGACCACATAGGAGAGCTGCAGGAGCTCAACACCCAGGTAACCTGTGAACTGGCACCCTCTTCTCCAGGGGCACACAACACCACCTTCAGCTTCAGCTTGGAGGTCCCAACTGCTTCCCTCCCCAGTAGCATCCACTGCTGCCATGTTCTGCCTGGGGCTGCTGCTGCACCCTGGGGCCAAGGCTGGCTCTGGTGTCTGTGGATGCAGCTCTCTTCACAGAGAGCAGCAGGCACAACTTTCCCAAAGACTTTTCTTGGGGAAGGCAGTGAGAAGCTCAGAGAAGAAGAGAAAACAATTCTTATCTCTAATCACTGTGCCTGTTGTTTGGCACATGTGGAAGGTGTTATGGAGATTGTTTACCAAGCGTGATTTGTTAATTGGACACCAGTGAGGGTCGTTTGGACTGATTGGCCAATTGGGTAAAAGCTGTGTCGTGGCTGTCTCCAGACAGTCACAGGTTTTTCTATAGTATAGTATCTTTTTAGTATAGTTTTAATATAGTATTAGTGTAATAACCTAGCTTAATAAAGCATTTGTTCAGCCTTCTGAAATCATGATGTCAGAGCACATGATTCCCTACACTGGGGGCTCCCTTCATCAATATGGTGTCTCCTGATGAAGTTTTGCCCTGTTCTCTCCTGGGTCCCAGCAGGAACTCTCAGAGGAGAAGCAAAAGCAGACTCCTTTGGAGCCCCTCCATCCTTCTGTTAGCATTTTGTCCCAGGCGGAGTTTGTGCCTGGGCTGGGCACTGAGCAATGTGGGGACACAGGTGTGGTTATGGCAGGCTGGGGAGGGCTCTTCCAGCACAGCCAGTTCATCTGGTGTTTAGAGCTGCCCCCCCCAAGGATGCCCCTTGCCTCCCTTTCTCTGTTTTGACTTTGTCTCTATTGGAATCCTTGGCTTTGCCCCTTGTGTGCCCAGTGTGGTTTTTGCTTGAAGTTGTTTCTCCTTCATTCCTCACCCTCCTGCCTGCTCTGCTGCCCCAGGAACACCCCTGCCCCTGAGGCTGTGTGTATCCCTGTTCCAGATCCGCTCCCTGCAGGAAGCAGTGCAGGAGAAGGATGCTGCCCAGGCAACTCGAGAGGAGCAGCTGCTGCAGGAGCTGGAGGAGTCCCAAGCAGGCGAGCGGTGCTTGAGGGACTCAGTGCAGCTGCTGGAGGCTGAGATCTCTGAGCTGCGTTTGAGGCTCCGCAGCTCAGAGGACAGAGCAGAGGCCTTGGCCACACAGTGCCAACAGGCCAGTGGTGCCCACTGCCAAGCTCAGTCCCAGCTGGATAAACTGCTCTTGCTTGTCCACCGCATGACCAGGGACAGCAGCGCCTTGGTCACTTGGAGCTCAGGCAAGTGTGGCAGGCTGGGCTAGCACGTGTGCAGAGCAGGGGAAGTGACGAGGGGCTCAGGGTCACCCTGGCATGACAGGCTCAGCCTTTCAGTTTAGGCTGACTCCAGCCTTGGGAAGTCCTGGCAGCTTGACATCCCTGCAGAGCCACAAGTCTGTGTTTGTACAGGGAGAAATAATCAGCACCAGAAGGGAAAAGGGCCCCAGTCCTGTCAGGCCACAGGGCCCATGCAGTCATCCTTGGGGCAGTGCTGCCATCAGTGGCCATCCACTTAATGCCAGCCTGTGACACAGCTCCTGCTGCAAGGGGAGCTCTAGGACAGTGACAAAGGCACTGCCACCATCTGGCTAGAAAGAGGCCCTGTTTGTTGGAGACCCTGGGATTAAATCCTGAACCAGAATGTCTTCTCTTTTCAGAAAAGGGTCATGATGTGAGCCTAACTGCTTCTCAGGCCAGTGATGTCCCCACAGAGCTCATGGTGGACAGAGTGGTAGCAGCCCTGCAAGACCACCTGGAGCATTCCCGGAAAGACCTGGTAATGTGTGCCCAGTGCACCCAGAAATCCTGTCCTGCTGCTGGGCAGGCAGAGTGACAATGCCAGGCTGGGTGGCAGCCCCTGTAGGGGGTTGGCTCACTGCTGGGGGAAGGAGGATCACAATCACATCTACCCCTTCTGTCCAGCTGCCCTCTCCCACCTGGGCTATTTCTGCTTTAGTGTTTGTAGCCCTTGGTCTCCTGCCAGCAGTGGCCCTGAAAGGTGATTCTGCTCCTCTTACCTCTTCCAGAATGATGTGAGGAAGAAGATTCAGGCCTTGAAGCTGCAGCTGAGCACGACGCAGGCTCAGAGGGACTATTTCAGTGCCTGCAATCAGGAGCTGCAAAAACAGCTAGCCAAGAGCCGGGAAGGTACAGCTTCTCCTCTCCCACCCACTGCCCCATCCTGTCTCACCAGAGAGGGATCTCTGATGCCACGTAGAGCAAAACTGCAGTGCCCAGAGAGGGGAGAGAAGAAAAACTACCAGCAGGAGACTTCTCCATAGCAGTGCCAGGGAAAGTTTCTTTATGGAGACAGATCCTGTGGCTGGCAGCGCATGTGGCTGTGCTATGAGTGATCACCTGCAGAGGTGGTGCCTTTCAGGTGCTGTGTCTTTGCCAAGGAGCTGTAGCTGGATGCCCGGTGCTGGATTCCTCCAAACTCCAGGCCATCCCAGAGCCTCCAGGCTTGTGGCCTCTCTGTAGCAGGGCTGGACGGGCTCCTCTCCACTCCTCCCTGTCTGACTGCCCACTCTGCCTAAGCCTAAAAGCAAAAACACTTTCATATGCCCCTAAACCTTGCTCTTTTCATGCCTTTTTTTTCCCTCTGCCCTGAAGTTTCCCTCATTTCTGTCAGCTTTGGAAGCCCTTGTGGGCTTAGGGCCTGGCAAACACAGCCTGGCAGAGATGCAGGATGCACATCAGTTTGCTTTTGCTTTGCTTTTCCCCTTCTCCCCCTTCCCTGGTGCAGTGATGTGGAGGGCAGAACACAAGAACTCTCTAGAAACTGCGCTGAAGGAAGAGGCCACTGCAAGAAAGGAAGAGGCTGTGACTCTTCATCAGGAGGTGGAGTCTCTGCAGAGCAAAGTGGAGAACACGGAGAAGGAAAGAAAGGATGTGCTGGTAAGAATGGGAGATGCCATGAAGGGCCATTTCTTTGCTGTTTTTGTGTAGGAATCCTTAAAGCCAGAGGGTTTTAGGATAGGGTAGAAAAGACAGGCCTCAGACAGCAGGTTTGGAAATAGTGCTAAAACAGCAGAACATGTTTTCTAGGCCATGGGAAAATCAAGTAAACTATAACAATAAGCCTCTGTAGCTTAGCTTTCTAAGTTGCAAAAAGTATATATTAAGTATATATTAAGTATATATTAAGTATATATTAGAAGGCCGATCATGAATAGAGCTCTGTGCTGTGTCTCTTCTGAACGAACCATTGTCTTAAGGAATAGAACGCTATTGTTTTAACCCTAGTTACGTGTTCTTTAGGTGATTGGACAGAACCACTGTCAATATGCTTTTACTCTGTATGATTGGATGAATCTTAGGCTGAACTTGTCTTATGTTATGCTGTCACACTGGAATTCTTTGGCATGCTCTGGGAACAGCGAGCTGTTAGCATCTCTCCTGTCTCCATTGTAAACAATGTATTGAGACTGATGCTAGAAAAATAAAGCTCTAGACGCTGCTTCTGCGTGTCCCGTCCCGTTCGTGTTGTACAGGTTTCCCGTGTCACGGCCCCGCTGCGCTCCGAGCGCGGCCCCGGAGCGGCCCCGGCTGAGGCAGCGGGGAACGGGCGGCGAGGGGCCGGGGGGATGGGGCGCTCCGGGAACGGGCGGACATCCCGGCAGAGGGGAGAGAGACCTGGCAGAGGGAGGAGCGAGCGGGAGAGGGGGAGAGATGCTGGGAGGAGGGGGAAAATCCCAAGAGAGGGGGACGAGCCCGGGAGTAGGGGAGATCACGGGAGAGGGGGGGGTGAGATCCCTGGGAAAGGGTGGGCAGCCTTCCAAGAGGGTAGAGCCGGGGAAAGGAGAGAGAGCCCTGGGAGAGGGGGGGGAGATCCTGGAAGAGGGAGGAGTAATCGGGAGAAGGGGAGATCCAGGGAGACGAATAAAAGCACTGGCTACAGCCCGGGAAAGGGGGGAGCTTGGGACAAGGGGTAGCTCGGGACTGGGGAAAACCCGAGAGAGGAGGGAGAACCCAGGAGACGGGGGAGAACCTGAGAACAGGGGGAGATCCGGAGTAGAGTGGAGAGGGCCTGGGAAAGGGGGGGAAAGACGTGGGAGAAGAGAGCCCAGCGGCGGGAGTCCGGGAGCGGAGGCTCCTGCAGGCGGACCGGGAGCCCGGAGAGCCCGGAATCAGGGAGCCCTGCAGCTGTGCCGAGAATGGGCGCGGGGCAGGGCGGTTTCGGGAGAGCGCGGCTGCGGGGCTGGCTCCGGAGCCGGAGGCGCGGGGAAAGCGCTGCTCGGCAGCCCCGGCGGCGCTGGGAGCACAGCCCTGCCCGGGAGGCAGCGCCGCGGGCGCCGCTCGGCTTCCCAGCGAGGCCGCGGCACCGCTCGGCTTCGCCGCCGCCGCACCCGCGGCAGCTCGGAGCATCGGTCCCTGCCCGGGCCCGAGGCTCACCTGCGCCAGGTGCACCAGAGCATCGCCTCTGCCTTGACAACCCACAACGAGCAGTGCCCGGCAGGGACTGCAGATCCCCACTGGTGGCAGAGAAAAAAAGAGCAAGGAATCTTCCGTGGGAGAATATAGGCAATAGGATGAGGTGTCACTGCCCAATGTGTCCAGATGCACTCACAAGGATATGATTGCTCTTGGCTCAGAACATGGAAAAGAAGTGGGCAGACACAAATCAGAAGCTGGTTGCAATATCCAGGGATCAGTTATCAGAATAAAATGCTACACAGCTGCTGGAATGCTTAATGGATGACTAATTACCCCTTGCAAAACAATCTGGACATGTTAGGGGCAGCATACTTATCTCTCAAAAATTACTCTAGAGCTATGATTAAGAAAATTTTGAAGAAAGGCTCATAGACCCACATTTTAATGCAGTTGCTGTGGGTTTGATAAATGAAATCTGCTTTAACGTCTTGATTTTCCTAAAGGTTTGTGGGGTTTTTTTTCACACATGCATGCATGCTAAATTTGAGAATCTAAGGTAAGGTCTTTTTATAGGGGATATGGAAGAGACAGGTCTCCAGTCAGCAATATGTCAGTGAGAGACAGCTGAGCGATGGTTACTGAGAAGAAGAACAGCCCTGCAATAGAGGTGTGAGCCCTGGCTGATACTCACTAGAACCACCTTAGGCAGGATCAGTAAGAAGCTTTTGAAGAGTGAAGGGCCTAATCCTTTGGTGCAGTACTGTATGGACTTTGGGATCACTACACCATTGCAAATAGGTTCCCTTTCCAGCAGAAGAGACTTCCATCTGCTGCCTCTGCCAGAGACACTGGGATGGACAGAGTGAGCAAGGCTCAGTCAGCTCGCAGGGTTATTTGCACAGAGGGGCTGTAACAACACGAGAAGCCAAAAGCAAACAAGCTCATAGCCTGATTCCAGAACTGCTCAAGCATCTATGTCCGTGCTGGCAAGACAAGAAGGTGCTTCAGTCCTTAAAGGCTGCATCGTCCTTTGCAGGACCAGCCCAAAATGTCAAGATCGACAATAGAAAGATGGGGATGGGGGGGGTTGGGGTTTTTTTGCTCACTGGGTGGGAATTGCTTCAGTTGCTGTTTTGAACAGCTTGCCTGAGTTGTCATAATAAAATGCAGGGAAAAAAAAAAGGCTGTGCTTTTGCTTAATGAAGCCACATGTTATCTGTCTTTCAGAAAGGAATAAAGAAATTATTCTGAAATTATTCTCCACCCTTACAAATCAGTTCACTATTCAAGCAAATCCCTCAGGCACATCCCTGACTCCCTCTCTCCCAGCAGCTCAGAGCTGCATTGCACAGCGCTTGCTGTGCGCCAGAGAGCACAAAGCAGGCTGGCCTGGTGGGCCTGAATATTTCTGCCAAACACTCTGCATCTCACACCTTTGCTCTGGCTCAGTGCAGAGCTGCAGGATTGCAGGCTCTTCCTCCCAGAGCTGCGTGAGGCGCTGGCTCCTGCAGATGTGCCCTGCCAAGCTGTCCCTGCCTCACGCTGGCCTCGCTTCCCCTGGCAGAAGTGCCGGGCCTGGAGGAGGCTGCCCTGTGCTCCAGCCTGCCGAGCAGCCCGGCTCCCTGCCCCGGTGCCCAGAGCGCTGCACACACTGCTGACCTTTGCCAGGAGTTGCAGGGCAGCCGGCAGAAGAGGAGGAATCCTCAGCCAGCCCAGCGGCCCTCGGCTGCCCTTGGCCTTTCTCTGCTCCTGGGCACACTGCAGACGGCCAATGCCTCCAGGCTGGGCTGTGCCCAGCACGGCTGCGCTTCCCCTCGGGAGCAGCCAGCTGCCCCCTGGGCTCTGAGAGCGGAGGATTCGCCCGCTCCCAGCAAGAGGCACCCAGGGCCCGGCTGCTGCCTCTTGCAGCTCCAAGGGCCTCCTTCCAGCCGGCCTCTGCCGGGGCTCAGGCTGCTCCGGCCTCTGCCGGGGCTCTGCTGGGGCTCCACCCTGGCCAAGGCCGGGCCCGCTCTCACCTCACAGGCGCTGACAGCTCTGCACCACAGGAGACCTTCCCGAGCACCCTCTCTGATCTTTCTGCTTTCTCACTTGAGCAAGGCTCTCCTCCAGCCAAAGACATTGCACCTAGGGATACAAATCCAAGTGGCAGGAGCCCCAATGCTCTCCAGTCACAGCTGAAGGCCTGCATCTGCACAAGATGTTTGGGCTGCCTCATTCTTCCTTTGGTTTTGCCTTCAAATGCCATTGCCCTTTCTGCCTCAAACAGAAGTACCAAAGCTGGCCAAAAACAGACCAGTGGGCCATATTCCAAAGGCAGTGTGGTCTGGAGAGGATGAATGAAGAAGATCCTTCCCCACTTTCACACCATGCCAAAGACACCGTGTCACTTTCCACCTTTAAGAAACAACAGACAATTCAGAAGGAATTCTCAAGCTTATTTGCAGAGTGAGAAGGAAGGGAATCTTCAAGGTGAGTTGTGGTTTCAGAAACTTTATTCATTTCCAATCCTACTCTGCAGTCCTATTAGACAATCCTACTCTAACCCTAACCATAACCTTAACCCTAATCCTAATCCTAATCCTAATCCTAATCCTAATCCTAATCCTAATCCTAATCCTAATCCTAATCCTAATCCTAATCCTAATCCTAATCCTAATCCTAATCCTAATCCTAATCCTAATCCTAATCCTAACCTACAATCCTACTCTAAACTGGTTGAGGAATAAATGGTCCTGATGTGATTGTCACGTTCTTGTCTCCTTCCTCTTCTTCACTGAAACAATCAGTGGCACCAGGCTGGACACAGGCTCAGCAAATGTTACAAATGGATGCTGCCCAAAGGGAAAAAAAACAAATCAACAAAAAACAATGAACCATGACTTTCCAAGCTCAGTGCTTCACAGGATTCCTCTGGCTCCTAGAAGGATGCAGGAAGAGGACCAATGGGACCATCTACACCTCCATCTTTATGTGCAGGACTTTGCCATCACAGGCAAACCTGGCCCAGAATCCCACTCATCCATTTATCCAGGTGTCTTCATCTTGCTGAGATTTTTGCCCTGCCAGTGCTCTAGAAATGGTGCTTTCCATCCTTGGAGTTTCTTCTTTTCAGGAAACTCCAAAGCCTCCCATTGGTCCCTCTCTTTGAAAGACAGGCACTGTGCTGATTCCCACAGGGAGACAGAGCAGTGTCTACCTTTCCATGCCCTGCCCCTCCTGTGCTGGATGGCACCTTCCTTCCCAGCAGGGCCAGCCCAGTGGCACTGGGTCCTGCAGTTCCCTCTCTGCCACACAACCTGGCAGTAACCCTGGCGCAGTTCCCGTCTGCTTGAGCGTGCCAGGCAGCAGATGGGGCTGGGACAAGTCCCTCCCAGCTGTCCCTGTTTGCATGCCAGAAACCTCTAAGGGTGGGCTGGGGGGCACAAACCAGGGCCCCTCCGAGGCTCACAGTGAGCCCCCCACAGCCCCTCCTGCCCACAGCCAAATCTCTGACTGCTCAGCTGGGACTGGCTTCCTTGGGTTCCTCCACCACCATTTCATGTCTCTGTACCCTGCATTGCTCTGCTTCAATTCTTTTGCCATTAGATAAAACTGAACACTCCACCAAATTACAAAAGAGGGTGACAGAAACAGTCAGAGGACAGAGCACCTCTCCTCTCAGGAAATGCGGAGAGAGGTGGAGTTATTCAGTTTTGTGAAGAACAGGCCCCAGGGAGACTTGATTGCCACTTTCCAAGACTTCAGAGTGGCTTTGAAGAAAGTGGGGACATCTTTTTTAACAGGGCCAGTTACAATAGGATATGGACAAATATTTTTAAACACAAAGGGGATCTAATCAGAGTAGGTCTAAGGAAGAACTTGTTTACTTGGAGCATGGTGCAACCCTGGCACAGCTTGCCCCAAGAGCTTGTAGGTGCCCCATCCCTGCAACCATTCCAGGTCAGGTGGGAAAGAGCTCTGAGCAACCTGATCTCTTGAAAGATGTCCCTGCTCATTGCAGGACACTTGCACCACAGGACCCTTACAGAGCCCTGCCAGCCCAGCCCAGTCTAGGATTCCTCACCATTTTCATTTGAAGAGCAGCAAGAGTGGAGGTGAGGAGGAAGAGGGTTCATCTGATGCCTTGGACTTGAGTGGAGGAGGAGCCCATCCCTCAGACCCTGTTTCACCTGCAGCCCCTTCACATTTTACCTGCAGGAGCTCCTTGGCAGACCAGCGCTGCTCCTCGTCTCTCTGCAGGCAGCAGCTCAGGAAGTCACGCAGGCAAGGCGAGAATCGTTTGGGATTCTGCAGCTGTGGGGTCCCTACTGTGGCTATCAGGTGTGCAGCCTGCAGAAAAAGGAGACACCAGGCTCCTGCTTTCACATCTCTAAGGCTCTCCCAGATCCCTTTGTTTAACCTCTGTTCTTCAGTGGCAGTTTCTGTCCTGGCAGAGACCCAGAGATGATTTTCCTTTACCAATCAAAAACCCAAACTCTGATGCAGCCACAGCTTTTGCACCATCCCACAGATCTTGCCTTAGCAGCAGATTTCATTGACTGACCTAGTTAGTGGGAACTACATCAGCAAAAGCACATTTCCTTCCCTGAGGATTCACACCAGCTTGAGAGGCTTTTTGGAAGAGGGACTTTGCTATACGAACTAATTTCAAGGGTTAGAGTACATGAAAGGCATCTCTGCAGTGCTTGTTGGTCCTTTAAGCACATGTGCCCTAGAACACAACTCATCAAGCTTTTTGTGCTGTTCTTGAAAACAATGGGAATTGGAAGAAAAGAAAGGAAATCCATCAGTTAATGCCCAGGTAGGGAAACAAACATTTACAATCTCATCTTCAACACAGACACATTAAGATGCCTGCACAAATGGATTGGGATGAAAATGCCTGCTTGGACACACAGGAGCCACCTGCAGCTCTGTCTCTCAGCAGTCTGAAAATTTCAGCTTCCCATTTTTGCAGCAAAAGAAAAATTGTCATGGTCAGAAGAAGGTGAGGTGCCATCCCCATGGTCACCCTCTGCTCATTTGGCTACTCAAGTCAATGCATTAATGGTAGGCCCATCCCAGAAAGTGCCAGGAAACAAATGGGAGGTTTTGGCAGGCTCTCCACATCACCAGGCTCTGGCTTGGTGACGTGGAGAATGTGCCTTGGGCTAGGAGAGAAACAGGGTCACTGAGTGTTTCAGCAGCACTGCACAAGAAGCAGAAGAGACTCTGTGGCCTTTACACCCTCATGCCCAGGTTTCAAGCATGTTTCCCAGTGAGAAGAAACTGCACAGGGGGTTAGGTTCCTCTCTAAAGACCACAGTTTTAGAAACTTTCTTGGGTTTGGGTTTCCTTCCTTCATTTCTGGAAAGATAACAGCAGTTCTAAGATGCTTTTTTCCTGTTATTAAGGCCATCTACACAGACAAAAAACTGGAACCTCTAAACCCAAAGGAAAAATGTTGCCTGAGAATAGAGTTTGTTTGGGGTTTGTTTGCATGTTTGGTAAGGCTTGAGTTTCCCACTGATGCAACCAAAACTATCAGCAGATCCCCATGTGTTGCAGGGACATTTTTAGGAGGGGACCTTGGTGGAAGTAGTTCCAGCAGATGGCAATGATTTTGTCCAATGGCATGCAGGACATCAGGTGAGAAAGACAGAGCTCCAGTTTCTTCAGCAAGGCCAAATTTGCTCTAAAATGAAAATAATTTCTTGTGTCCATCTAGCTCAATTCCCAAAAGTGATGACCATATGTCCACTTTGGGGCCATATGGTTGATTGGCAAGACATCGGCTGATCATTATCCAGTGTCCATTCATGTGGGACCAAAGCACAAAAAAATGATGACAAGTCAGCTGAGAGGCCAAAATCAACTGCTTTTGCAAGATGGTATTTAGAAACATGAGACACCGACTTGGAACTAAGCAAAAAAAGAATCAACAGAGAAGAACTCCAACTCAAATTGAAAAAAATAGAAATGGCAAAAGGCCTTGGAGTTCCATCCAAAATGGCCACCACTTCATGATAACTCTGTGCTTTCTGGCTTGCTTTCCATGGTCTTCAAAGAACTTTCTCTATTCCCTCTTAAACCCAAAGGGAATTTCAAAGCAGGGAAAACTGCAAGCCACTCCCTTTGTTTGATGCCAGTTTTGTGCAATGCTTTCTGTCCTTTTCCCACATCAACAGGGAGGTGACAAAGGCAGCAGCTGGATCAAGGGGTCCTGCACCTCAGCTGAGCTCAGCCACTGGCCATGGTGGGGAGGCTGGAGTCACTCCCATTGTCATTAGAACTGTGCAGGCCAGGGATGGCATCTGCTCCTTGGGAAAAAGAAACACAGCACTGGTGGCAAAAGCTGCCACACTTTGGAAAGCCCAGGCACCTGCCTGGAACAAAACTCATCAACTTGTTGCTCCTGCCCAAGAAACAGCCAAGGGTTTCCAATTCTTAATCCTCAGTTGAGAAAAAAACATCCTAAACTTATCCAGGCCACCCACACACATGACCTTGTACAGATGACTTGAATTCCTGGATGAAATCCTGCTTTCAGCACAGGAAAAAAGCAGCTACAGTCATCAGAGTCTGAAAATTGTTTTAAAAATTTGCAGCAAAAGAAATGGCTTTGCAGGAAGTAGGAGGTTTTCTCTTTTTCCTTTTGTTTTACTTTTCTTTTCCTTTTTTTTTTTCTTCTGGCACCTATAAAAATTGAAACTTGGAAGGTCAGGTTTCCATTTCTCAGGATATTTATCACAGGCTCTACCCTCTCCATGACAAATTCTGTCCTTCAGAAACAGAGTTCCAACATTGTTCAAAAACAAGTGAGAAATCAGGCATGGCTGGAGGTCTAAAATGGCAGGTTTCTGAACTGGACTTTTGGGGCAAAATCCTTTTCTGAACAGCCAAAGGAACAGAGATGCTGATGTGTTGCAGGGCATTTTTAGGAGACCTTGGTGCAAAGGTGCTCAACCAAAACTGGGATTTTGTCCAATGGCAAGGAGAACAGGGACAGAAAAGAAAGAAAACAGTGGGATCAGGAGAGAATACAATCTCCTCCAAGACCCCACCAAATTGCAAATCCAATGTACATGAACTCCAGCAAAACCATCCTTAAAAAAAAAATGATGCCCCTCAGCCTCCCAAAAACCATATGTCCTTTGGGGCCAGCCCTGTTGGTCACCTGTCACCACTCAGGATTGGAGATTGTGACCTGCCTCCACTTCCATCCCACCCAGAGCTCCCACCACTGACATGGACCAGAGCTACTTTCCAAGGGAAAAAAAATTCAGTGGCAGTCAGCCCAAAAAAAAAGGCACAGTCCATCCATTTTGGGACATCTGCAGACAAACCATTGACCTCCTGGGCCCAGGAGGCTGTCACACTGCCTTTTTTAGGGACACCACCAGAAGGGAAAAATGTTTCTCATCTTTTAACATCCATGGCTTTTGTGAGGTGTGTCCAGCAAAAAAATGCCACTTAAAATCTTTATGTCCTGGTTCTTTCCACCCTCTTGTGAAACCTTTAAAACTTGCCATGGAACAAAACTCATCAAGCTTTTTGTCCTGTTCTTGAAAACAATGGGAATTGGAAGGAAAGAAAGGAAATCCATCAATTAATCCTCAGGTAAGGAAAAAAACATTTGTAATCTCATCTTCAACACAGACACATTAAGTTGCCTGCACAAATGTACTGGGATGAAAATGCCTGCTTGGGCACACAGGAGCCACCTGCAGCTCTGTCTCTCAGCAGTCTGAAAATTTCAGCTTCCCATTTTGCAGCCAAAAGAAAAATTGTCATGCTCAGAAGAAGGAGGATGTGCCATCCCTGTGGTCACCCTCTGCTCATTTGGCTGCTCAAGTCAATGCATTAATGGTAGGCCCATCCCAGAAAGTTCCAGGTTTTGGCAGGAGGTTTTCCTCCACATCACCAGGCTCTGCCTTGGTGACATGGACAAGGTGGCTTGGGCTATGAAAGAAAATGGTCACTAGCATGTTTCAGCAACACTGCACAAGAAGACTCTGTGGCCTTTACACCCTCATGTCCAGGTTTCAGGCATGTTTCCCAGTGAGAAGAAACTGCACAGGGGATGCACTTCCTCTCTACAATCCACTGTTTTAGAAACTTTGTTGGATTTGGGTTTCTTTCCTTCATTTCTGGAAATGTAACACCCATTCTTAGATGCTTGTTTCCTGTTCCTGGGGCCATCTACACAGACAAAAGACCATTTACAAGCCAAAGGAAAGTGTTGCCTGAGAATGAAGCTTGTTTGCACGTGGTAAGGCTTGAGTTCCCCCACTGATGCAACCAAAACTACAGCAGATGCTGATGTGTTGCAGGGTCATTTCTAGGAGGGGACCTTGGTGGAAGTAGTTCCAGCAGATGGCAATGGGATTTTGTCCAATGGCACACAGGACATGGGAGAGGTGAGAAAGACAGTGGGATCAGTGAGTACTTGCTCCTTACCGTGCCAGAACTTTGGCTCCAGTAAGGAGGTTCTCCTTCCACCATTTCAATCCCCACAATTCCAAAAGACCATATGTCTACTTTGGGGCCATATGGTTGACGCGTCACCACTTCAGGCGCCATCCACCAAGTAGTCCCGACTACCGAGCACCGTCTGCTCTGCTCAGGGGTGAGCTGAGTCGAGAGGCCAAAATCAGCTGAGGAGAAAGCAAAATACTGGTTTTATTTGAATGCCGTGCAATGAGGAAAGCAAGCAAAAGAATTCCCCAGTAGAGGTTTGAAAATGTGCTGTTGAATCTCCTGGCATTGGCAACTTTAAAAATCCCCCATTTTTTACACTGTCTCCAGCAGTGGCTTTTGTTCTTTGCAAGCTTTAGATTGTAGCTCCCTCCCCCTGGAAGGGACACACACAGAGCGAGGCCACTCTTGACTGCTTGTTCCTTGCCCTACCTCAGTGCACCTTGCAGTTGTGCCCTCAGCTGACAGCAGGCTGTCCCTGTGCTGCCACCAGCACCATTTTTGGGGAGCTGGCTGTCACTCCAAGCAGCCCCACCCCCACATCCCTGGAACGCTGCACCTGACCAAGAATATACTGACCCAGTTTGACAGAACCGTCAGTGCTGAGAAGGATGTTTCTGCTCTTCACATCTCGATGGATCACATGGTTGGAATGAAGAAACTCAAGTCCTTGCAGGCACTGAGAGAAAAAAGACAGGAGGGAGGGCAAAAATGTGTGATGTGATTTCATCACACAAGACATGAAACAAAGAATCCAAAAGATTCCCTCTCAGGGAAATGGGGAGTAATGGCAGAACACAGTGCCACTGAGAGGAAGAGCTTGCTGCTCCAACCCTTGCAGAGCAGGACCTTGCTGAGGAATGGCACGTCAGCTTTTGAAAGAGCAACAGCGCCTGCTCTTGTAGCCTGTCCCCTGCAAACCAGCCAGGATGACTCCTGCTGCAGTGCATGTGCTCAGAAGCAAAGAGCATTTTGGCTGGCACTCCTATCCTTTTTAGCTGAGGACTGAGAGAAAGGAGGCTCTCTTGTTGCTTTGCTGTTTGTTTCAAATCCTGCCACCAGCACCTTTGCTTTCAGGCAAGGCAAGGCAGTGAAGTGAAGACAGGCAAAAGTTTAGGGAAGCAAGATGGAGAACAGCAAATACAAATAGACAGAGCGAGAATACAACAGCGCGAGGAGATAAGAGTACTGGCACCGAGGACAGTGAGTGCAGGGGCACTGGCAGGCCGTACACTTGAGATGCCTTTACTTGCCCATAGCAAAGCAGCAACAGAGAGACAAAGCTTGGCACAGGAAATCACTCCAGCTCTGAGCCCCTGTTTCCCAGACAATCCTGCCCAAACCCTCAAAGCACATCTCTGACCTCCCGACTGATGGCTGCAATGTGGCCTTCCGAGATGTCAGACTCATTGATGACATCTCTCAGAGTGCCTCCATCCATGTACTCCATAACCAGCCAGAGTTCTTTGCCCAGAAGGTAGCTGAAAGAAGGAAACAAGGGCATGGAGATGAACATGCATGGCTACATTGGTTTTTTGCTTCCAGCTTTCTTGTTTCAGGTCCCTTTGTGACAAGGGCAGAATAAAAGGAATAGAGATTCCCTCTTGGCTGTGCATTGTTTGCAATCTGTGCAGTCTCAAGGAGAAAGGCACAGCTGTGAAAAAGGAGATGTCTTAGATGGCCAGCAAGTGGAAAATGCAGTTTAGTAACAGCCCAGTCAAAAAAAAACGTCAGGCATGGTGGTTCTGGAAATAAGCACCTAGTCTTCCTGGCAGGCACAGCAATGGCAAAGGGGCAACAATCCAAGGAAATCCACTTTAGCATGGTTCATCAGCACTTCAGAAACTTTAAAAAATCAATCCCAAAACAATGTGGAGGCAATGAACTTAGAGGCTATTGACTTAGGAAGATACAGCTGATCCAGGTTTTGAATAATTTTGGAATCATTTTCAAACTAGGTGTGCCAGGAAGACTCATGCAGAAAAAATGCAATCTCTTCTCATCCACTGGAGATGAGTAGAGAAATATGACTAAAGAATAATTTACAGCTCTACTTTCTGCCAGTGACCAAGTGGGTTTTAACCTCTCACCTTTGCCGTATAGAAATGTACATGCATGGGACAAGACCATAACCACTCACCTGTCTAAATAATTGACAACATTGGGACTCCTGTACCACCTCATGAGCTTGATTTCATTAACAGTTACTTCCTTCCTCTTCAGTCCTTGAATATTTATTTTCTTTATGGCCACCTAAAATGACATTGAAAATCAGTAACTTGAGAAGCTGGTGGCACAAGACCACAAGGCACACGGAGCGAGTGATTTTGCAATGACACAGCTGAGCTGTGCCAAACTGCCTTGTGATTAGGCACTGCAGTAATTAGGAACTGACATTCCAACAGCCCATTTCTCCGTTCCCTTGGGGCCCGTTACAGAACACGTGGGGTCACTGACGTTTTGCCTTGTCCACTTGGGAACAGTGGTGTCTCAGCTATCAGCCACAAACCTCTGGCCACACTCTCTGCTGCTTTGTTTTGGATTCAGAAGAAGTAATCCATGCCTTAATAGTCAGGCTTAGGGCTTTTAGGGCACCTTGCAGATCTCTCCCTATGTGCAGTTCCCAAGCGCAACACTGCAGGTGGCTAAGGAACTACCAGGAACTTTCAGATGGATTTGCTGGCAGGCAGAAATGAGAATTCAGGACTCTGGAGCTGTAGCCCCAAAGAGCAGTGAGGTGCTCTAAGGCACCACCTTTGTTTTAGCAATGGAGAGCGAGTGAGCGCGTCCTTCTCTGAAAGGAAGCGCTGCCCTGCGTGCCTTCCTTCCGGCAGCTGAGGAGGACAAAGTCCCAAATGTATTTTGCAGGCTGGCACCAGTCTGTGCTTCTTGTGCCTTTTCAGCACAGCTCTGCCCAAGGCTGCAGCCACAGCTCACACCAGAGGGCAGAGTGTTGACATTTACCTCTCTCCCTGTGGCATTGTTGAGTGCTCTGACCACATGTCCAAAACTCCTAGAAACAAAAGAGAAGCAGAGAAAGGAGGAGCCATTTAGATCTTGCAGTGAAAGCCAGCCCACACAGGAGATCTGTGCTGTAAATGCCTAAAACCTGCAGGGTGCAGGAGTGCTCTGCCAGAAGGCAGATGATGCCTTTTCCTCTCAAGCGCATGGGCACTGGGCCTGTTCCTGAAGCACTGGGGTTTACTGCCTCAGCTCCTAAAGACAGCTTCTTCTTTCATCTTGGGTTTCAGTTTCTAAACTGTTCAGTTTCTATCCTGACCATGGAGTATTTCCTTCAGCAAAGTCTTGGAAGGAAATGTTCCTGAGAACTCACAGCTTTGAGAGGGGTAGCTTGCTCTTTCAGACAAGCAAGATTCTTCTTTTTTCACTAGTGGGGCAGTATGATTTTTGGAGACATGCAAAAAATGCTAAATTTAACACAGAGCTGTCCCAAAGTTGAGAGACAAGGAGATCTTCCAGGTCCTGTTCCTTGATGCAGGCAAGACCTTGGCAGCATGGAAGTGTCTCTGACAATGCCTTTTGAGCACACTCACAAATTCTGAGCAGCGTTGAGAGATGGGACAATCTATCCCCAGTGTGTGATCATCTTTGCAGCTGGCCTGACTTCACACTGGATAGACATTCCACCAGAAAAACACCTGGCCCATGGTTAAGTAGAAGTAACTGTGCTTGGACTCACCCGCTGCCAATATATTCCAGCTCCTGGTATCTCATCAATGGATTTTCAATGGGGTTCACCATTCTCCCTGAGGGAAACAAAAGGCAAGATGCTGGCTTTAAAGTGGAGATGGCTGGCATAGAGACTGATTTTGTACAGTCCTAGGAAGCTGAACAACTCTTGACAGGAAAGAAAGCATAGGGAGATGCATTTCCAGGAGAGGGAGGACATCTTCCCCCTTCTTTCAGCAGTTTTGCCAAAAGAATGCCTTTCCATTTGTAAACCAGAGCAGCTGATGCTAGAGCCAATGCCAACGGGCCTTTCAGCATTAGGACCCTGACCTGTTTTTGAGCAGGCTGAGCTCATAGATGCCCCTCCCCAGCTAAGGAAGGCTCCAGCCTCTGCAGCCCCACCAGCCCTCAGGGGCAGGGCAGCTAGCACAACAAGGCTGGCAAAGCCCAAGCATGAGCCCTGACAAGCAGTGGCAAGAAGCCACAGCCAGCCTGAGCCCCTTACAAGCTGTTGCCCCCATTGAGGACACAACAGGATGGGCTTTGAGATCAGCCACACTGACTTGTGGATCAGTGCCCTTTTTGTCCCAACAGGTGATGGTAGACACAGAATGCCCTGGGCTCTGCTCTCAGCCCCACCAGGTCTTATCTGATGAGAGCACAGCACTGGCAGCTGTTATGGGCAAGAAGCCGATTCATTGGCTTGTGCTGCAGAATCACCTAGGACTTGATGTGTTTTCCTAGAGACTGATCTGAGCAGGGCTTGGGCCAATGGCTAGGATTCTAACAGTCATGGCAAAGAGTGGGAATCAGGTATGGAAAAGTGCCATGGATCTGAGGATTATACCATGGCTGGGCTGGAGGCTCTCTCCTGAGAAATGCCTGCAGTAAAGTTTTATCTGATCATGCCACTTGCATGTGTCTCTTGGACACATCTTTGATAAGCATACAACTAGAAGATTAAATACAAGTGGTTATAAAAGTATCTGTTTTTTTCTTTGGGGGCACATGGAAAACACCTCGTGCTCTCTAGTTGTCCTGTAACCTGACTTTCTTTCAAAGTAGTTCTTATTGACAAAAAGATAGCATTCTCATGAAAAGAAACTGCAGATGTAGTAATGGTAACAGTAACAGTCCTAAAAATGACATCAGCAAGACATGTGAGGGCAGAAGGGCTCTTTCAGGATGGAGAAAAACAAACTCCACCAAAAATACCCCAAACCAACCAACAACAACAACAAAAAAAAGCAAAACGAAAACCGAAATCAAACCCCCAAAAAACAAAACCAAAACCAAACCAAAAAAAATACCACAACCGATAAAAAATGGCCAACCAAAAAGACAAAACTCCAAAACCAGTCCATTTCACCCAGAGTGCTCTTTTTTGCTCGAGCACAGCACTTCCTCTGGGGAGTCCTAAATGGCCCTGTGACACCAAACTCAGGAGGAGCATTTGGTCCAGCTCTGCTGACACCTGCACACAACACACTGTCCCTCAGACAAGAAACAGCCCAGACGTACCCAGCATCTCCAGGTACTTCTCCTTCAGTGTCCCTGGTTTGCAGCAGCCATGCTGCTGTCAGCACTGGAGATGAACAAACTGCCCGAGCTCGAGTTCCCAGGTTCGACAATAGAGGTTCCTTGAGGCAATGCTGCTGCGGCAGCAGCTTTAGTGCCAGAGTCCGTGTGGTGTGCTCAACCTGGAGCACTTCTGGTGGGCACTGTTGCTGTGGCTCATGCCAGCCTTGGGGCTGTTCATTGCCAGACATTGGCTGGAAGTCTTCGCAGGCTGCCCGGTGAGATGTCAACACTTGCGCCTCAAGTCAAACAGAAGAAAGCAGTCAGAGACTCCAGCTTGTCCCTGTCAGCCAGGAGTCATCGACTGTGAGGAAAGGGAAAGAACAATCCATTTGGATGACTGCTGGCCAAAAGGCCAAAGGACAAGTTTCACTGTCCAGGGCAGCAGTTGAGATTCAGCACACCAGGAAATGTCCTTCAGAGTGACTGTGATACACACTAGAGCAGGATGGCACTCAGAGGCATCACCCCACTCCCTGCTGCTCTGCACTGGAAAGGCAAGAAGGGCAGAAACCAGCAGTTTGGTGACTGCAGTGACTGCATCCCTCTCTCACTCACTTGCTTTTCTAGAGCCTGAGGGAGGCAGATAGCTTTCTCTCGGATGATTTTCATGTTTTCCTCAAGCCTCTCCTCCAATGCCTTGATCCTAGTGTCAGTTTTCTGCAGCTCTGCCTGCAGGTATTCCTTGATGTTCTGTAAACAAGGAGGGAGAGGACGCCTTATGAGTGCACTGGCTACCACTCTTTCACTCACCTGGTTTTGTTGATCGCCCCTCTGCTGATGGAGATTGTCCTCTTGAATTCTTCCCATCTCTTCCTTGTTCCTCCTCCTCACTGCCATGATGGCACTCTGAGCTCCGGGCAGCTCTGCTTGTGGCTCTGCCTTGATCTTCTGGACACACAAATGCAGAGCAAGTGACTGGGAGCTGCCATCAGGCTCAGCTTGTTTCTTCTTGCAGCCTCAAAATCACATTGATTCAGCCACTTCTTTCTGCTTCCATACCCACATCTGCTTCCTGTGTAACCCTCCTGTCCCAGGGCTGATCTCTGCAGATTCAAGGCTCTGTGCTTCCAGTGCCTGTTGGACTTGCTGGCCTCCTCAGTCCCAGGAGCTCTGGTTGATGCCCCTCTTCCTGCCCATCCCTCTGTCCCCTGGCCACTCAGGCTTACCTGGCCATTCTCCTGTGGCTCTTCCACCGGCTGCCTGAGCTGCTCTTCCTGCTCTCGGGCTGGCAACAGCTCTCCTGAGTCTGGCATGGCATCTCTGATGAAGCAGTCTGCTCCTGCTTTTTCTCTAGAAGCACCTGAACAGAAAGAAAGAGAACAGGGGTTTCAACTTCCCATACAAGCTTTGTGAGCCAAGACTCAAAGACTGCTGGGCTCACACATTCCCAAAGCACTGAGCTGCTGCTCTGCTGGATCATTCTCTGCCCGTAGGGAGGCACAGATTCCAGAGTGACCCTGGCACTATAGTCAGCGGCCATCTGGGACTGAAGCTCCAACAGCCTCTCAGGCAGCTGACAGGAAAGGTGTGGCATTTCTCAAGGGTCTGCTGAGGGACTCCCTCTGCTTCTGCCATGTCCTGTTTGTCTTTCAACAGTGACTGACACCCCGCTGGGTCCCAGGGCTCCATCCTGGCTCCGCAGGTGACTTCCTGGGTGAGCTCACTCCTTGTGAGAGACACTTGTGGAGTTCTATTCAGGCCTGCACCGGCATTTCTGCCTTCCTGACATCTATATTCCTCTAAGAAACCCTGCTCATTCAGGAGATAAGGATGCGGGCAAAGATCCTCTGATGGTCATCAGAGAAACTCAATGGCCACCTCAGATGATGGAGGAGTACAAAGGTGTTTCCTCACCCACTTTTGCCACCTGAGAAGGCTCCTAAAAGTCCCCTCCTCCGTTCTGACCAGCAGAAACAGCATTTTGGCCAGCATTTTGCCCCATTCAATGCCCCAGAGATGCCATCATTTAACCATGGCATTTGCAGTCCTCCTCCGAGCAACACAAGACAGCAGTCAAGGACTTGCAGATTCACCCCCACTCCAGGCTGCAAGGACCAAGCCAAAGCTGCAGACTGCACCAAAAAGATGCATCATCAGAAACTGGCCGCTTTGGCTTTTGGCCTCACAAGAAGGCTTAACTCCGCACTTTGTTTCTTTGGCCACGCTGGACAAGAATGGCCCCCCCCAGCTGCTGGGACCACACAATCCTCCCTTGCAGCTTCTCAAAAGCCAAAAGACAGCTGGCCCAAGGGAGACTGTACAAGTGAAGAACTACTCAAGGAAATGCAGACCATTTTCACAAGTCAAACACACCTTTCCAAAAAAAACAAAAGAAACCAAGGCCTGGCACCTCCAGCACTACCTCCTTTGCCCTTGGCCATAGCACTGCAGGAGCCAAGACACAGGGCTTCCCTGAGCCAAGCAGCCAGATGCGCTCCCAGATGCACCAGCCCTTTGCTGCCTCAACGTGACAGCTCAAAGGCCAAGCTCTGTGGTGGCTGCCTGGAGGAAATCCCCAGCTCCTGGCAGGACTGCAGCACCCAGCATCCTCAGCCTGACACAGCCAAGTGCTGGCTGCTCCAAAACTTGCAACTCTGCCTTGCACTAAAGACAGCAGCACCCACAACTGGCACTTACTGCTCCAGAAAATCCACGCTCTGGTGTGAGCAATGATGGAGGCTGGCGGTCATCCACCTCAGTTTGCCCCTCCCTGGTTTCTTCTCCAGGGGCAGCGGGAGTCAGGGAGAGACGGCTCTTGGTTCTGTCATCTGTGGCAAGAGAGGAGCATGAGGGACAGGCCATTTCCTATCATGTAGAACCCCATTTCTTTTCAGATCTACCACCACATCTTCCAAAGAAAAATCATAACATTTCATAGCAACAGACCGGTTCTAAGTCACAGGCACCAAATTCAAATGGGCAATTCAACAGCACTCTAGATGGATATGAAGTTGATTTTCCTCCCTGGCTGCTATCAGCAAGCAAGGTTGTCTTGGCAAAACAGAGCTTTTACTGCTTGGAACCACTGAAATGGAACACTAGGAAAGCAACAGCAATGCCTTTGCAACTGCTGCTGCAGATGTGGAAAAAAAAACTGGATCACAATCCCCATCTGGGTCTGGAAAAGGGCATGAAACCTTGTGCAGAAGCATCTTTGCTTGCTGGAAAAAAGAAAAATGAACAGGCCTTCTCTTCCTAACAAAACACCGAGCCAACAAACCACAAGATGGAAGCGTCACCCACTCCAGTGTTTAAAGCCCTTGGATGCCCTGAGGGGATGTTTGGCGTGAAACAGCCCTTGTGCTGAGCACTGCCCTGCAGGGATTGATGGAAGTGGGCCTGAAGGTACCTCAAAAGCCTGCCATTGTCCAGGCTAAAGCTCCCTCAGCACCTCCTCACTGGCCTTGTGCTGCACCCCTTGCCCAGCTCCCTGTCCTTCTGTGCACACGCTGCAGCCCCTCCATGACTTTCTGCTTCCCAGGGGCCCACAAGTGCACACAGCACTCCAGCTGTGGCCGCAGCACTGCCCAGCACAGGGCCACGCTCACTGCCCTGCTCCTGCTGCCCCACTGCTGCTGACACAGGCCACCATGCCCTTGGCCTTCTTGGCCACCTGGCCACACGCTGCCTCCTCATCTTCAGCTGCTCAAGGCCGCCAGCCCTGCATCCTTTTGGCCCACGCAGCTCCCCAGCCACAAAGGTGCCCATTTCACTTCAGATACAACAGGCATCATTGCAAGATGGCCTTCTGTTTCCGAGCAACACAAGACAGCAGTCAAGGACTTGCAGCTTCACTCCCACTCCAGGCTGCAAGGCACTTGCCAAAGCTGCAGACTGCACCAAAATATGCATCAACAGAAACTGGCCGCTTCTGCTTTTGGCCTCACAAGAAGGCTTCGCAACTCCGCACTTTGTTTCTTTGGCCACGCGGGACAAGAGTGGCCCCCCACAGCTGCATGGACCACACAATCCTCCCCTTGCAGCTTATCAAAAGCCAAAAGACAGCTGGCCCAAATCAGACTGTACAAGTGAAGAACTACTCAAGGAAAAGGCAGACCGCTTTCAGAAGCCAAACACACCTTTCCAAAAAGGGAAAACAAAGAAACCAAGGCCTGGCACCTCCAGCACTACCTCCTTTGCCCTTGGCCATAGCACTGCAGAAGCCAAGGGATGGAGCTTCCCTGAGCCAAGCAGCCAGATGCTCTCCCAGAGGCACCAGCCCTTTGCTGCCTCAACGTGACAGCTCAAAGGCCAAGTTCTGTGGTCGCTGCCTGGAGGAAATCCCTCGCTCCTGGCAGGACTCCAGCACCCAGCATCCTCAGCCTGCAACAGCAAAGTGCTGGCTGCTCCAAAACTTGCAGCTCTGCCTTGCACTAAAGACAGCAGCACCCACAAACTGGCACTTACTGCTCCAGAAAATCCACGCTCTGGTGTGAGCAATGATGGAGGCTGGCGGTCATCCACCTCAGTTTGCCCCTCCCTGGTTTCTTCTCCAGGGGCAGCGGGAGCAAGGGGAGAGACGGCTCTTGGTTCTGTCATCTGTGGCAAAGAGAGGAGCATGAGGGACAGGCCATTTCCTATCATGTAGAACCCCATTTCTTTTCAGATCTACCACCACATCTTCCAAGGAAAAATCATAACATTTCATAGCAACAGAGGGGTTCTAAGTCACAGGCACCAAATTAAAATGGGCAATTCAACAGCACTCTAGATGGATATGAAGTTGATTTTCCTCCCTGGCTGCTATCAGCAAGCAAGGTTGTCTTGGCAAAACAGAGCTTTTACTGCTTGAAAGCACTGAAATGGAAAACTAGGAAAGCAACAGCAATGCCTTTGCAACTGCTGCTGCAGATGTGGAAAACTCAAACTGGATCACAATCCCCATCTGGGTCTGAAAAGGGCATGAAACCTTGTGCAGAAGCATCTTTGCTTGCTGGAAAAACAGGAAAATGAACAGGCCTTCTTTCCTAACAAAACAACGAGCCAACAAACCACAAGATGGAAGCGTCACCCACTCCAGTGTCGAAAGCCCTTGGATGCACTGAGGGGATGTTTGGCGTGAAACAGCCCTTGTGCTGAGCACTGTCCTGCAGGGATTGATGGAAGTCTACCTGAAGGTCCCTCAAGAGCCTCCCATTGTCCAGGCTAAAGCTCCCTCAGCACCTCCTCACTGGCCTTGTGCTGCACCCCCTTGCCCAGCTCCCCTGTCCTTCTGTGCACACGCTGCAGCCCCTCCATGACTTTCTGCTTCCCAGGGGCCCACAAGTGCACACAGCACTCCAGCTGTGGCCGCAGCACTGCCCAGCACAGGGCCACGCTCACTGCCCTGCTCCTGCTGCCCCACTGCTGCTGACACAGGCCACCCTGCCCTTGGCCTTCTTGGCCACCTGGCCACACGCTGCCTCATCTTCAGCTGCTCAAGGCCGCCAGCCCTGCGTCCTTTTGGCCCACGCAGCTCCCCAGACACAAAGGTGCCCATCTCACTTCAGATACACCAGGCACCATTGCAAGATGGCCTTCCTCTTCTGAGCAACACAAGACAGCAGTCAAGGACTTGCAGCTTCACTTCCACTCCGGGCTTCAAGTCACTTGCCAAAGTTGCAGACTGCACCAAAACATGCATCAACAGAAACTGGCCGCTTCTGCTTTTGGCCTCACAAGAAGGCTTCGCAACTCCGCGCTTTGTTTCTTTGGCCAAGCGGGACAAGAGTGGCCCCCCACAGCTGCACAGACCACACAATCCTCCACTTGAAGCTTATCAAAAGCCAAAAGACAGCTGGCCCAAATTTGACTCTAAAAAAAGAAGAACTACTCAAGGAAAATGCAGACCATTTTCACAAGCCAAACACACCTTTCCAAAAAGGGAAAACAAAGAAACCAAGGCCTGGCACCTCCAGCACTACCTCCTTTGCCCTTGGCCATAGCACTGCAGAAGCCAAGAGACAGGAGCTTCCCTGAGCCAAGCAGCCAGATGCTCTCCCAGATGCACCAGCCCTTTGCTGCCTCAACATGACAGCTCAAAGGCCAAGTTCTGTGGTCACTGCCTGGAGGAAATCCCTCAGCTCCTGGCAGGACTCCAGCACCCAGCATCCTCAGCCTGCAACAGCAAAGTGCTGGCTGCTCCAAAACTTGCAGCTCTGCCTGGCACTAAAGACAGCACCACACACAAAAACAGCACTTACAAATTTAGAAAATCCATGCTCTGGTGTGACCATGGATGGAGGCTGGCGGTCATCCACCTCACTTTGCTCCTCTCTGGCTTCTTCTCCAGGAGCAGCGGGAGCAAGGGGAGAGACGGCTCTTGGTTCTGTCATCTGTGAGAAGAGAGGAAGGAGCATGAGGGACAGGCCATTTCCTATCATGTACAACCTTACTTTCTTTTCACATCTACCACCACATCTTCTAAAGAAAAATCATAACATTTCCTAGTGACAGAGGGGTTCTAAGTCACAGTCACCAAATTAAAATGGGCCAATTCAACAGCACTCTAGAGGAAGATGAAGTTGATTTGACCCTCCCTGGCTGCTATCAGCAAGCAAGGTTGTCTTGGCAAAACAGAGCTTTTACTGCTTGAAAGCACTGAAATCGAAAACTAGGAAAGTGACAGCAACGCCTTTGCTACTGCTGCTGCAGCCGTGGAAAACTCAGACTGGATCAGAATCCCATCCAGGGCTGCACAAGGGCAGGAAACCTTGTGCAGAAGCATCTTTGCTTGCTGGAAAAACAGGAAAATGAACAGGCCTTGTCATGCTAGCAAAACAAGCAGTCAAGGAAACCACAAGATGGAAGTGTCACCCACTCCAGCGTCTAAAGCCCTTGGATGCACTGAGGGGATGTTTGGCGTGAAACAGCCCTTGTGCTGAGCACTGTCATGCAGGGATTGATGGAAGTCTGCCTGGAGGTCCCCAAAGAGCCTCCCATTGTCCAGGCTAAAGCTCCCTCAGCACCTCCTCACTGGCCTTGTGCTGCACCCCTTGCCCAGCTCCCCTGTCCTTCTGTGCACACGCTGCAGCCCCTCCATGACTTTCTGCTTCCCAGGGCCCCACAAGTGCACACAGCACTCCAGCTGTGGCCGCAGCGCTGCCCAGCACAGGGCCACGCTCACTGCCCTGCTCCTGCTGCCCCACTGCTGCTGACACAGGCCACCGTGCCCTTGGCCTTCTTGGCCACCTGGCCACACGCTGCCTCATCTTCAGCTGCTCAAGGCCGCCAGCCCTGCGTCCTTTTGGCCCACGCAGCTCCCCAGCCACAAAGGTGCCCATCTCACTTCAGATACACCTGGCACCATGGCAAGATGGCCTTCCTGTTCTATAATGACATCCTCTAAATAGATATCATAATTTGATAGGAACAGTATTCTAAGGCACTCTGACTAAATTAAAATGGTCTAATTCAACTGTGAAGGAAATTCCTCTTAAGTAAACATTCTACCCTATCTGTTGTCAGCATCAAGGTTCTCTCTGCAAAACAAGGTTTATAGTTCTTCAAAGCCCTGAGATGGAAATTTAACACTATCCATCTCTGGCTTTGTTATTTCTGTTGCAGGCAGGAAAATGGATTTTCGTTCAGCCTCCTAGCTGGCCCTCTACACTCTATTGCTACTGGCCAAGCTCTCAGCTTCCTCTACAATTCTTAAGACACAAGGAACATGAAATGTTTCTTTCTCACTCACCTCAGGATCAGCAGCTCTGAATACACGCCTCAGGTGACCTGTAGTGGGGAGGGAAAATGAACCAGATGCCTTCAGAAAACTGCCTGGGCTGCTGAATCCCACAGAACAAGTCAACCCAAACAGAGATGATTTCCCATTTCATAACATCTCTCTCAGAGACACATTTCATTCACACATGCAGCAAGAGATCAGGTCAATATTCTTGCTTGTGCCTACAGTTTGGCCTGTTTTGCCAGTAAATGGCTACAAACATGACAAAGAAAATGCAAATTGTTCTTTAACACTCACTGCTCCTGTTCTAGAAAAGACATAAAGTTCTTTTTAAATCCTCTTATTCAGGTCTTTTTTTTTTTAATCAGTTACATGCACTAATTCTCATGTACTTGCAGGAAACAGTTGCCCAGAAAAGCTTCCCCAAAATCTCCCTGAGATGTGGCAGACACTGCATTAGAGTTTGCATTTCCTTGCAAAGGGAATCACTATTTAAGCACTTTGTAAAAGGTCAAGTCAGACAGTCAAATTGATTCATGACAAAATTTAGAAAGAAAGAAGCTTTCCCTGAGTTCTGGGAACAAATGCAGAGTTTTTAGAAGGCCTTCAAGAAGGTCTGCCAGTCTACATTTTCAAAGGTGTCTTGCTTGCCCCAGCAAACTGAGGAAATGACAGACTCTGCTGCCACAGACTCTCCCGTGGAGGGAAGAGAAGCCCTGCAGGTTGCCTTGCAAATGCTGCCCCTGTGGCTACAGACACCCCCTTTTTAGCTGAACGCCTTGACAGGAGCTTTACTAAAGCAGTGGCATCCTAATGCTCTTTCTCTTTCAAAATCAGAAACTCAGTCACTAAGAAAGAGCAGGAAGACATACAAAAGCCAGGTTAGGTTACACCCTAACCTAAGTAGGGAGGAAACCTCTACTTACCTGTGAAGTGTGTCATGCAATAGGCAGAAAAGGCAATGTGTAGGTAGCAAAAGCTGCCGTGGCCAGATGGTGAAACATTTTTGCAGTGTTGTGGGAGTTTGCCACAACACTAGAAAACACAAGGCTCTTGTCAGTGGGCAACTGCCTTCTGACAATGGTGCCAGCCAGGAGGATTCTCCTGAACTGAGCAAGCGCTAGGGCTGCTCTGACACTCAGGCCTTCCGTGCACCAAGGCAACCTTCTGATGTCACTACGACAATGTGGCAACCATGCCCTGACATCACAAAGCAAACGCTCCATGTTGGTCTGTGAGTTTATGCAAAGCACTAACCAACCTTCCCTACAGCAAACACAAAAGAGGCTGGGAAGTTCTCCTCTGTCACAAAGCAGCACAAATTCCCCTTGTGGAACAAACCCTGTTGTTCAAGGGATCCAAGAGGAACTCCAAGAGTGCCCAAAGCACCTACAGCCTGTATCCCAACTGAGCCCTCAGATGGGACACAAGCAAAGGAAACCAGACCAACAAAATGGCCCAAAGAATTGCCCATCTGAGAAAACACGCTTCCGTTAAATTTCTAAAGGTTTATTAAACCATTAGAAAGGACTGAATAAGGAAAAATGGAAGCACTGGGAGTCTCCATGACTACCAGCCACATGCTCATTGACAAAAGGGATGCTCTGCCTTTTACACCCTTAGCATGTCCAAAAGTTTTGTCAGTCAACTCTTTCTCTGCTGTCCATTGGTGGAGATTACTTTCTTGCACCTTGACTGGAGGTCAGGTGTTGTTACACCCTGCCTGCTGGTCACAAGCCAGCCCTCCCCAAATGCCCTGACTCCAAAGGCGATTACAAGGGGGATGGGAAAGAGGACTATGGGAGGATATATTACAATATCATCACTACACATTTGAACATCCACATAACATCTACTTCTTAATTGTCAGAGCCAACAATTACGTTACTCATCTAGAACACCCAGAACCAGGAGAGAAGGCACTGTTGGCATCACAGCAGAAATCAATCCTAACAAATCTTCCCATATATTTGCACATTTATTGGACATGTCCAGGACTCCTGTGCATGTACATCTCTGCCTTTCTTCCCCTTTGGAAGCAGTCAAACTGGCAACTTGTGGGGAAACCAAGGGCTTTGTGGGGGCTGCATTGCTCTGCACACACTCAGGCCACCCATACAGAGCTTTGGTGCCTAAAAAGATCAACCAGAGGGAAACAGCTGGAAAAGCTTTCATTTTGACCTTTCTTACCTGCTAACAGGAGCTGCCAAAATGAAAGTTACCAAGCAGGGCCTGATCCCTGCTGCCAGCTCAGGGTTAGGGAGGAGGCATTGCGTTATTTCAGTGCTGGGTGCATAGGGAGTCACTTCCCTAAGCCCTGCACACTGAGCAATCTCTCCTACTAGTTTTTATCCATGGAACTAAGACATATTTAAGACTTTGCTGAAACTCCCAAGCTAAACATTAGCCCAAATTTTTTGACATATTTCAGCCACTACTCAGAATTTATTGACATCAGAGTAGGAGTGTCCTGTACGTCCCTGGTGGTCATTGCCACAGGTTCAGGAAGAGGCCCAAGCACAAAAAAACCTAAGACACAACTGAGCTTGCAGAACAAATTTATTCCATTAGTTGCAATAGCAAATAATACATACTAATCCCTGGATTCCCAAAAATCCTCTGAGCAGGAGAAGGAGATGGAGCGTGGTGCTCGGCAGTGGGGGCAGGTAAGCAGTGCACTTCCAGGACATCCCCTGGATCAAAAGTGTGCAGCTCATCCTTCTCACCCTTCCAGCTCAGAACCAGGCCTTGTATCTCTTGCTCAGGAGTGGAATTCTCCCAGTTACAGCATCAGCTCACACGTGGCTGGCTGTGAGATGGTGGCTCAGGATGACTCCATGACTCCCTGCCACCAAGGGCTCCATTATGCACTGTTCCCCTTGCAAAGCCTGACTGCCCACCGATTGACCAATACATTGTTTCTCTTTCAAGGGTCAAGGTCCCACCTGTTAAACAAGACCCTTTTCTTCATTGTCTTGTCAACCTGCTCAAACACGGATCAAATATGGCAGGGCTTCGGACACGACTCCGGTTCCTGACCCAGTCATTTGGGAAATATTCCCATTGCTCAAACTCTCCTTTGGTGGTCAAGAGCCTCCTAAAAACACTTTCTTCCCTTTGAATGCATTCCAGCTACCTTCTTAGCAGGACCACTCTCCTTATTCTCAAGGCCAAGTCAGCCACGTAATCATTGCAATGGGGGAATACAGGGTTCAGCACTCCTGTTAAAGCTAAAGGAATTCACAAGACTAAGCCCTGTTTGTTACACCTAACGCCTCTCCTTCCTATTCTGGGAATCAAACACAAGCATTCCATCAATACACCCTCTAAATGCTCTTGCTGAGTGAAGCCACATTGCTGTGTCAATAACAGCCGGGACTTAGTTCCTTCATGCAGGGAAAGCCAATTCTTTATTCACATAACTCATATTTATACTGTTTTCACAGACCTCGTGTTCAACTCCCAACTGGCTGGTAGTTTCCTTGCCACACAATTTGTTGCTTAGAAGGTGTTTTGGTGTGTACATGCTAAGACTGTCTCTTTTTAAGACTCCCTCTTACTCAGGTGATTACATTTTTCTTTTGTGGATGCTCAGGGGACAGATTTCTTGTTTATTACAGATGCAAACAGTTTTCTTAGCACAACAGCTTCTTGTGCTAACTGCACTCATGATTTTTCCCATGGAAAGTTAGCTGGCAGCATGTAGAAGACGGAACAGGCCAGCTGGGAATTGACCATAGCAAGGCCTGATTGCCTGATTGTATAAGGCCTTTCTTTTCTAATAACCCTACCTGTGTGCAACACATTTTGATTTCTTTCAGAAATTAATGAAGAAAACACAAATTGCCTACTGAAACCCTTCTGCCCCCTTAAAAAACAATTCAGTACTCAAGCACAAGCCTCAGGCACATCCCAAGTTCCCTCTCTCCCAGCAGCTCAGAGCTGCATTGCACAGCGCTTGCTGTGCGCCAGAGAGCACAAAGCAGGCTGGCCTGGTGGGCCTGAATATTTCTGCCAAACACTCTGCAGCTCACACCTTGGCTCTGGCTCAGTGCAGAACTGCAGGATTGCAGGCGCTTCCTCCCAGAGCTGCGTGAGGCGCTGGCTCCTGCAGATGTGCCCTGCCAAGCTGTCCCTGCCTCCCGCTGGCCTGGCTTCCCCTGGCAGAAGTGCCGGGCCTGGAGGAGGCTGCCCTGTGCTCCAGCCTGCCGAGCAGCCCGGCTCCCTGCCCCGGTGCCCAGAGTGCTGCACACACTGCTGACCTTTGCCAGCAGTTGCAGGGCAGCCGGCAGAAGAGGAGGAATCCTCAGCCAGCCCAGCGGCCCTCGGCTGCCCTTGGCCTTTCTCTGCTCCTGGGCACACTGCAGACGGCCAATGCCTCCAGGCTGGGCTGTGCCCAGCACGGCTGCGCTTCCCCTCGGGAGCAGCCAGCTGCCACCTGGGCTCTGAGAGCGGAGGATTCGCCCGCTGCCAGGAACAGGCACCCAGGGCCCGGCTGCTGCCTCTTGCAGCTCCAAGGGCCTCCTTCCAGCCTGCCTCTGCCGGGGCTCAGCCTGCTCCGGCCTCTGCCGGGGCTCTGCTGGGGCTCCAGCCCGGCCAAGGCCGGGCCCGCTCTTACCTCACAGGCGCTGACAGCTCTGCACCACAGGAGACCTTCCCGAGCCCCCTCTCTGATCCTTCTGCTTTCTCACTTGAGCAAGGCTCTCCTCCAGCCAAAGAGATTGCATTTAGGGATCCAAATCCAAGTGGCAGGAGCCCAAATGCTCTTGAGTCAAATCTCCATGCCTGCATCAGTACAGCATGTTTTGGCTGCACCACTCCTCCTTTGGTTTTTCCTGCAACTAGAAGTTTCTGCCACAAATAGAAGTGTATCAAAATGGGGCCAAAAACAGTGGTGGGCCATATTATAAAGGCAGCATAGTCTGGAGAGCATGAATGAAGAGGAGCCATCCCCACTTTCAAACTGTACCAAAGACACCATAAATGTCACTTTGCAGCTTTAAGAGACATCTGACAATTCAGAAGGAAATGCTGAGCTTATTCACAGGGTAAAAAAAAAAAAAAATCCAGGAATCTTCCAGATAAATCAAAGTTTCAGAAACTTTATTTCAAATCCTATTCTATAATCCTACTCTACAATCCAACACTACAAAAGTACTCTTCAATTCCCCTCTCTGATGATTATGGAGTAAATGGTCCTGATGGGATTAGCACAGTGTTTACTTGACTTTCCTCCTCTTCTATGAAAAGGTGAGTGGTGCCAGGGTGGATGCTGGCTTGGCTGATTCAAATGGATGCTGCTCACTAGAAACAAACCAACAAAAACCAATGAATCGTGACTTTCCAAACTCAGAGCTTCAGAGACTCAATCAGGATCCATCTAGTTACAAGAAAGACCCAGAAAGAGGAGCAATGGGACCATCTACTCCCCAGTCCTCCCCAATTTTTAGGCCCTTGCCATCACAGGCAAATGTGGCCCAGAATTCCCTTCATCTCTTTATTGTGATGTCTTCATCTTGCTGGGATTTTTGCCCTGCCAGTGCTCTAGAAATGGTGCTTTCTGTCCCTTTGGTTTCTTCCTTGCAGGAAACACCAATGACTCACACAGGTCCCTGTCATTGAAAGACAGGCACTGTGCTGATTCCCACAGGGAGACAGAGCAGTGTCTACCTTTCCATGCCCTGTCCCTCGTGTGCTGGATGGCACCTTCCTTCCCAGCAGGGCCAGCCCAGTGGCACTGGGCCCTGCAGTTCCCTCTCTGCCACACAAGCTGGCAGTAACCCTGGCACAGTTCCCATCTGCTTGAGGGTGCCAGGCAGCAGATGGGGCTGGGACAAGTCCCTCCCAGCTGTCCCTGTTTGCGTGGCAGAAACCTCTAAGGGTGGGCTGGGGGGCACAAGCCAGGGCCCCTCAGAGGCTCACAGTGAGCCCCCCACAGCCCCTCCTGCCCACAGCCAAATCTCTGACCCCTAGGCTGGGACTGGCTTCCTTGGGTTCCTGCACCTCCATTTCATGTCTCTGTTCCCTGCATTGCTCAACTTCAATTCTTTTGCCATCAGATAAAACTGAACACCCCACCATATTACAAAAGAGGGCGACAGAAACAGAAAACAGAAACCCTCTCCTCTCAGAAATGCAGACGGAGGTGGAGTTATTCAGTTTTGTGAAGAACAGGCCCCAGGGAGACTTTATTGCCACTTTCCAAGACTTCAGAGTAGCTTTGTAGAATGTGGGGGACATCATTTTTAACAGGGCCAGCTACAATAGGATGTGGGTGAATAGTTTTAAACACAAAGGGGATCTAATCAGAGTAGGTCTAAGGAAGAACTTGCTTACTCAGAGCATGGTGCAACCCTGGCACAGGTTGCCCCAAGAGCTTTTAGGTGCCTCATCCCTGGAACCATTCCAGCTCCAGTGGGAAAGGGCTCTGAGTAACCTGATCTCTTTAAAGATGTCCCTGCTCATTGCAGGACACTTGCACCAGAGGACCTGTACAGGGCCCTGCCAGCCCAGCCCAGTCTAGGATTCCTCACCATTTTCATTTGAAGAGCAGCAAGAGTGGAGGTGAGGAGGAAGGGGGTCTCATCTGATGCCTTGGACTTGAGTGGAGGAGGAGCCCATGCCTCAGACCCTGTTTCACCTGCAGCCCCTTCACATTTTACCTGCAGGAGCTCCTTGGCAGACCAGCGCTGCTCCTCGTCTCTCTTCAGGCAGTGGCTCAGGAAATCACACAGGCCAGGTGAAAGGAGCTTGGGCTGCCGCAGTTTTGGGGTCCCTACTGTGGCTGTGAGGAGTTTAGCCTGGATAAAAAGGAAACACCAGGCTCCACCAGCTGCTTTCACATCTCTAAGTGCTCTCCCACAACCCTTTCGTTTAACCTCTGTTCTGCAGTGGCAGTTACTGCCCTGGCAGAGACCCAGAGGTGACTTTCCTTTACCAACCAAAAAGCCAAACCCCGAGGCAGCCACAGCTTTTGCACCATCCCGCAGATCTTGCCTTGGCAGCTGATTTCATTGACTGACCTAGTTAGTGGGAACTACATCACCACAAGCACATTTCCTTCCCTGAGGATTCACAGCAGCTTGAGAGGCTTTTTGGAAGAGGGTCTTTGCTATATTAACCAATTCCAAGGATTAGTACATGAAAGGCATCTCTGCAGTGCTTGTTGGTCCTTTAAGCACACGTGCCATAGAACAAAACTCATCAAGCTTTTTGTCTTGTTCTTGAAAACAATGGGAATTGGAAGAAAAAAAAGGAAATCCACTAGGTATTCCTCAGGTAAGGAAACAAAAATTTAAAATCTCATTTTCAACACTGACACATTAAGATGCCTGCACAAATGTGCTGGGATGAAAATGCCTGCTTGGGCACACAGGAGCCACCTGCAGCTTTGTCTCTCAGCTGTCTGAAAATTTCTGCTTTCCTTATGTGGAAAAAGAAAACCTCCCATGGTCAAATCAGAAGGAGAATTGTCATCCCTTTGGTAACCTTCTACTCATTTGGCTACTAAAGCCAATACATTAATGGTAGGCCCATCCCAGAAAGTGCCAGGAAACAAATGGGAGGCTTTGGTAGGCTCTCCACATCACCAGGCTCTGGCTTGGTGATGTGGAGAACGTGGCTTGGGCTATAAAAGAAACACGGTCACTGAGTGTTTCAGCAGCACTGCACAAGAAGCAGAAGAGACTCTCTGGCCTTTACACCCTCATGCCCAGGTTTCAGGCATGTTTCCCAGTGAGAAGAAACAGCACAGGGGAGTTGAGTTCCTCTCTAAAAACCAGTGCCTTAGCAACTTTCTTGTGTTTGGGCTTCTTTTCTTCATTTCTGGAAATGTAACACCAATTATGAGAGGCTTGCCTTGTGGTTTTAGGGACATCTTCAATGATGGACAAGTGGGAACAACTTGAGACCCTAAGCAAATGTTGCCTGAGGAGAGTTGGGGAGTGTTGGCCTGTGGTGAGGCTTGAGCTGTCTGGCAATCCCCTTCCATGATGTGCAGAAACATCCAGCTGCTCCCCAGAACTCAGTCCCTCTGGGCATGCAGGCCTCTGGAAACACCTGACGATTCCAGCCTTTCTCCTGCTCAAGAGCATCTCACCTAAGCTGAGCTCCAGTTTCTTCAGCAAGGCCAAGGATGCTCACTTCCATGCAGCTGACAGTGTCCATGGAGCTCAGCAGGTCTTCCTGATACTCCTCAGGGCAAGGCATTACAGTGTAATTTGGCAAGACATCAGGGGGAACAATATCCAATGTGGTTCATGTGGAACCAAGCTCTAACATGCTGACAAGCCAGAGGGAGAGAGCTCATTCTGCTTTTGCAAGATGGTATTTAGAAACAGACTTGGAACTCCTCAAACCTCAGCTTGCAGAATCCATCTAAAATAGACAAAAGTAACAATGGCTACAGGCCTTGGAGTCCCCATAAAAACACCCACCAGGATAATAATAACAACTCCGCTAGTGGCACTGAAATAGCTGGTGGCCAAAGAGACTTTGTTCCTTTCCCCTTCAACACAAAGGAAAATTTCCAAGCCTAAAACGGCCAATGAACTCTTCTTGATTAAAAGCAATTATGACAATTCATTCAAGTACGCTGATGTGAGCTGAACAGAGGGATCACAGGTCACGCCTGACGCGTTCCCTGTTATTGGTGGAACCTGCAAACTCTGATTTTCTGCTATTTATAAACGTGTCAATTGTTGGTTTCATAAAGCTTTTTTGGCAAAAGCGTGGGTTATGGTTTGTTATGGTATAGATCCCCTCTCTTGGACTTTCAAAGGTGAAATTTTAGTTAAAAGGACAAAAGCAAAGTTTTTAAATTGATATATATGGGAGGATCTTTTGCCAAAAATTAGCTCACAAAAAGCATGCAGCAAAATCAAATGGTACGCTGCTGTTGGTTGGTTTTAATTGCTTCTTGTAGTCCAGATTTAGCTGTGGAACAACCAAAAACAAATGTTTGGGTGACCTTAGCCCAGGCAGCAGGCTTGGATACCGTATCATTGTCTAATGTGGAACCAGAAAAGCCTTTCTCCACCTGTCTAGTCGGTGTGCCAGTAAAGGATTTGCCCTTGGTCAAAAAGCAATTCAATAGTTCGCCTGGTGAAATTGACAATGGGAGCAATCCTGTATAGGACGGTAACATTTGGGCCAAAGAAGTTCCCAAAGCAGTATCCGAGCCCCAAGAATTAGAAATTCCTTGGTCCTTTAACAATGGATTTTTGCCTTATGTTTACAGCTAATGATTGGCGAGCAGGTGATCCTCCCAAGTACAATGTTACTCCCCATTATTTTGCATACAGAAATTCCGGGTTTTGGTGTAATTATTCAGACAGTCCTTTCCGAGGCTGACCAATATCCACAAAAATTACCAAAAGGATGTTGGTTCATTTGTGGAGATAGGGCTTGGCAGGGCAACCCATCATGCCTTGAAGGTGGCCCAGGTAGCATTGGAATGCTCACTGTGGTAGCACCTACTGCTAAAGCAGTCATTAAGAAGAAACACAGATGAGCAAGATCTTCTCATCACTATGATGAAAATTGTAAGAGTGATTTCATGCCTTGGAATGCAGCCAAAAGAATTTCAGCAGGTTTGTTTTTACCCCAACTGGCTTCAGCAATGGCATTTAAACAATTAGATTGGGTTTGATGTTGACTGAGTAAACAAACTAATGCCACATGTACTGCAATCAGTGATATGCTGACAGATGTTAACAGTGTTGGGCATGCTACCCTTCCAAATAGAGCAGCAATTGATTTTCTTTTACTGGCACATGGACATGTTTGAGAGGAATTTGAAGGATTGTGTTGCATGAACCTGTCTGATCAGTCTGAATCCATCCACAAAAGCATTCAAAAGCTGAAAGGTTTGACAGCTCCAATTAAAGAAGACGGTGGGTCATGGTTAGATGATTTGTTCCAAGGATGGAGCTTTGCACCTTGGCTAAGGGAACTTTGTAAAATAGGTCTCTATGGATTGGGTGTTTTGGCAGTGATACTAGTAGTAATACCTTGCATACGTCCGTGTGTGCAACAAATGATGAACAAAACTGTCAAAGAAGTTTTTATCACACAAGAGAGGGGTAGGAAATGGATTTACAGAGAGTTCTCGAAATCTCACACAGATGGTGGATGAAGGTATAGACATGGAGGAAGGTTTTGAATTAAGACCTTGGAACAGACGAGACTTTTTTGGAACAATGATTTGTAATTGCTATCAGACATGACTTATGCCCTTTGAACTGACTGGACTTTCACAGCATTATAACTGCTGTGTTGGCATATAGCAAGGCTTAATGTGAGCAAAAAGGATGCTTTAAGGAAATAATAAGCAGGTATACTATAGTAAAGCTATGAAACGCAAGGCAGTTAATAAATGGCACAGTTAATAAATGGCACAGTTAGGAAGGGTTTTTTGGTTGAACTGAGAGGGGGAACTGTGGGAATCCTTCAAATCAGAGGGTTTTGGGAAAGCTGCAAAAGGCAGGCCTCAAAGACAAGCAGAACTGTGGTTAGAGCTAAGCAGTAGCCATGAGATTTGTCAGCAGAAAAGTTATATAAGTAGAAAAGTAAGGACAAATAGAACAATGGTAACAATGGTCTGTGTATTAATGCTTGTCTAGAATAACTCCCTAAGCTTCAGAAAAGTATATCTAGCAAGATATTAGGAACTTCTAAGCTTAATAATGGAGCTCTGTGCATTGTATTTTAAGGCTTACAAGCAGGTACTGTATTCAGAATAACCAAGCATTGTTTTAACAAAAGATACATCTGCTTATAGTGGTTGGAGAGAACTACTATCAATATGCTTTTGCTTTGTGTGATTGGTCAAAAAACTTACTTAAAGTATGTTATAACATTAGGTTGTCTGCTGCCAGGGATGTGAGCTGCTGGCATCTTCCCATTGTCATAACCATGGAATGAGGCTGATGCTGGAAAACAAACAGCTCGAGGTGCGTTCCTCAGCAGTCCCGTCCTGATCATGATTTGTACATAGACCCCTGGCCAGCAATAGTGTATAGATGTTAAATTACATCTATGATAAATTAATATGTATCATTTCACACATTTTGAAATATTTTGATTTCATATTGATTTATATAATTTCATTTCATATAGATTTGATAAATTCCTCCAAATTGGGAGAGTGAAGATGTACAGCAATCCAAAACCTTCTGCCCACACAGCAGTCAGCCCCTGGGTGTGTGCACACCCACCCACTGTGCTTGCTCTTCTCAGCATCTCGGGGCTGCTGTTTGCACAGAATTGGGATGAATTTAACTCGACAGAGCTACGAGTGGGGTGTCCAGCTTGTCATGAACACTCATGTGGCAAGGCACAACCCAGCGCTCTTAAATCACATTACCACAGGCCCTTTCATTCCTGTTGGGCATTGAGGAACTTGCGAGACTCTGTCTGAAGTTTCTCTCATCTGCCTCTGCCTCACAATCATCAATGGGGACCACTGAAGAAAAGACCCTTGTCTGAAATTTCTGGCCCTGCGGGAGAAAGTTACATGCCAAGGGCCCTGAGACCTGAGCACAGCTCCTGACGGTGCTGGGCTATTGTTCACAAAGGTGTGTTTGCTGAATGCTACACTGAACCCAATGAAAGGAAGAAGGGGGCAACTTGCCTTTTTGCAACAAAAGCCTTGGAAGTTGTCCTGCCTCTCGGCCTGGCTGGACTTCTCCTGAGTTTTGGGTGGTCCCCCCAGAAGACCCCTCACTTGTCTTACAACTGCCATGACAGACAGACTGAGATGTAAGAAGCCTCTCCATCCAGGACCGAGACATGAAATCCCTATGTGAAAAGCCCCACCTCCCCACCCTTTCCAAGGACTGGGACTGAAACCCCTGTCCCGGGGGAGGTGTGTGGGGGAGGCAAGCAAACCAAAGCAAGATGGATGTTGCAGGTGTGAGCAGTGGACCAAGAAGACAATGGCTCTCACCCACTGCTGAGAACATGGACTGTGTGTACCCTTTCCTAAATGCCATTTTTCTCCCCAAAAATACAACAGACTACCTTTGATTCGGTTTCAAGATTTACCCCTTCCCCCATCAAAAAAACAAACAAAAAAAAAGTATAATAAAAGTTTGGATGAACTGCAACCCCGAGATCTCCCCAGATGTGACCTGGTGAACTCCATCGGCTGGACATCAAAGCACTTTACGTTTCTATGTTTGGTAGCTAAATACCTTCCTTTCTCTTCCTCCCACTTTTCCTTATTTTTCCCTTCTTTCTACAATTCTTCCCCAACACATTTTGCTGTGGTTTTTCAATAAAGGTGCATTTGATTTTGATTAACACTGCAAAGCCCCTGTGCCGTGTCTGTTTTTGTTGCACCCTGAGATCAAATCCACAAACCATCACGAAACCTGTTTGTAAGGAGAGCTCGTGACAGAACTCTTAAAAGCACCAAAGACACAGAAAAGAGGTGGGGAAAATTGGCATCATGCTACTGCTGGTATCTCCTGGAAGAAAAATCTGTTTGGTTTCTTAAGGTCATAGCTTTCCAAAAACTAGGACAAAAAACCTACTGCTCAGCACCAGTAGCCCAATTGTGAATGGTTTCCTTGACTTGGCAAAACTGGGGTGTTAACAATGGACTCCATCCTTGGTTCAAATCACCTGCCCTCACCTGCAGACAAAAGCACCAGCACCAGCAGCAGAAGCAACATCAGTCAATTTTGTCAAAAAGCTGTGTTAAATTTGGGAGAAGAAAGGAAAACACATCAGACACTGTGGATTATTGACAAGACTCTGAGGAACAGTTCCAAAGCAAAGGGCAGCAGCTTCTCCCTGGGCTCTCCTTGTGCTCCAAGGCAGCCGGGCTGCCCTGGCTGCCCAGGACCCTGCGCTCCGCGGGCTCTGCAGAGCTGCACAGCGGGGAGGCAGCTTCGGGCACCTCAGCCCCTGGGCAGGAGTGGCTTCTGGCTCTGGAGGGCTGCCTGTGGGCAAAAGCAGGGTGCTGGCTTCTGCTCTTGGCCCCAGCCTGGCCTTGCAGGGCTCATCCTGTTCCCTGTCTGAAATGTGCTAAAGACAGACTTGTTTGTTTCCAGCTCTGCACTGGTGTGATTTGCACCACAAAATACCCAAGGACTAAGGCCTGAACAACAGACCCTGACTGAAGCCTCAACAACAGGACCTGAGCCAAAGCTGCCCTCTAGATGACCTTTCCCAACCCAATGTTCTATGTATCTGCTCCTTAACCAAGTATTACTATCAAAAGGATTGTTGCATCCATTCACTGGTGAAACACGTCTTCACCTTTCTGCATGAGGAAAATGGACAAGGCCACACCTGGCCTTGGTTCCTCCTTGAGCCCTGGGCAGGCTCAGGGAGAAAACCAAGAGGAGAAGGAAACCAGCTGTCCCCCCAGCAGAAGCTCTGGCACATGGCTCGTCCAGCACCATCAGAGCCGGGCTACTCCCACAGCGCACTCGGAAGCCTCGTGGCCGGCAAAGGTGGAGGCACCGCAGGATTTCCCGGTCCTTGGCCGTGGCTCTGCAGGGCTTGGCTGGGACAGCTTCCCCAGCTGATGTGCAGCTCCTGGATGAAGGGGAAAGCATTGGGGTACCTGGTGATGTATCTTCCTTAATCACCAGAGGCACCCTTTTGTAATAATGCTGAGGTGCATTGCTTAGCTTATCCTTTCCTGACTCTTCTTTGCACTTTTGCATTACAGTAAATGACACTGTTCCTTCAGCTGGTGTCTGTGTCTGCATCTCTGACCCTCCCCACCATCAAAACAAACACACAGCCAGTTTAGCATGAGACCTGCCTCACTGCCAGCCCATCTCTTGGCAAACACCCCTGGTGGCCATCTCAAAAAATGAAATTCCCACTTTGCAATTTTTTTTTCGGCAGGCAGGTGAGAAAAGGAGCCACCACCAAGCTCTGGACACCTCTGGAAACCAGCTGCTTTCAGCAGTCACAACTCTGAAATATCAATTTCCTTCCTTATCCTGCCACAGAGAGCTCCCACCAAGAGGCCTTTTGTCCAAGGATACCCACAGAAGAGCTCAAGGAGGGAGCAGTTTGAAACACAACTGCTTCAGAGTTTAAACCTGCCTTTATCAAATGAGCACACACCAACCTGTCCCAAAGGGAAAGCAGGCAGGAAAGAGAAGCTCCTCTCCCACAACAGCAAACTCTGTGCTTCCTTCTGTTCCAGCTGGAGAGTGGAGGCCATGGGCTGCACCTCACTTTGGGAAGGAGCCCTGGGAATTGGCCTGATCTGGGAGGGCAGCAAAAGGATTTGCCCAAAAAGTCGGAAAAGATTTTCTGGAAGCAATAGATGATGATAATATTTCTGCAGAAAAGCAAAAAAAAAAGAATAATTGTAGCATTTCAAAAGTCCCCAGACTGAAATTTGTTTGCCAACACAACAACCTCAAAGTCTCTGTGGTGTGTCAGGAAGCTCAGCAATGAACCTGCAAGGCTTGGATAAACATCATTGGTGTCCATCCCACCTAGCACAAGCAGCTCCCCAACAAGACTTCAAGCCTAAAGGACAAAGCTTCCCCCTTCAGTTCTCCATAGAAGCTCTAGGGAGTCTCTCTCCACTGCAAGATCTCCTTTGTCAGTCTACAGTGACAAGAGTTGGCTGCAGGAGGCATTTGCATGGGAACTCTCCCCAGATGGGGGGAAGAAAAAGAAGAGGTGATTCCAGAATGAAGAAAATAGTAACGCTGTTTGGGAAGACACCAGCATGAGTTTGCTACAACTCTAGGCAAAAAAATCCATTGAAGAAAGCAACATCCATCCATGGGGCAGCACTTTGGCTTTGATATCAATGATGGCAAAATTGCTGCCCCTTCCTCCTGCTATAGCTGACTCCAAATCACGAGAAATGTGCAACTCTGCCAAAGACAGGCAGACATGGTGAGATAAAACCAGCTAGTCTGCTGAAAAGGAGACCAAATGAATGTTTTCTAACCCCCCCTTTTCATCCTTTCCCCAGCCAAGACAGAGCAATGTCCTTCCTCTCTGTCCCCGATGGTTACCCAGGCACGGGATGCAGCGTGGGGACAGAGCCTGTCACTGCTCCCAGTGCCCTGCCCTGCCCTTCCCTGCCTGCCTTGCCCTTCCCTGTCCTGCCATAACCTGCTGTGCTGTGCCGTGCCCAGCCGAGCCCGGCCAGCGGTCACGCGTTTCGGGAATGACCCTCCCTGTGTGCCCCCCCGCCAGCGTAATGAACATACCACTTTCTAACTTTGACTGGTTAGAGAGTCTTTGTCCGTGATTTTCAGTTTTAACAATTCAGGGAGCTTTTGTTTTCCCTGACAGAAGTACAGTTGCTGCCTAGGGAAACACACCCAAAGACCAATAGTGACCCAGCCTTCCCTTTGCTTCCCTTTTCCTTCCCTCACTGCTACACAGCTCTCTCATACCAGGACCTCAGTGCTGCCTCACCTGAGGATTTAGAGCTGCCTCCATGCCATTCCAAGCTAAGTGCAGGTGCTCAGGACTCCAAGGTTTTCCTAGCTTCTTGGGAGAAGGTGTGTGCTTCATCTGGACTTCTTGGGGTTTCATTGGAGGACCCAGGCACAGGCAAATTTCATCTTCACCACGAGCTCTTCATTCTGCTTGTTCCCATGGAGCTTAAATGCCAACCTGAGCTCATCGTTCCTCTGGTTCCCGTAGACCATCACAAACCTTCCATGACCTCTCCAGAGAGGAGCAGCTGCACATCTTCAGAGCAGCAGTTGCCAGCCCGCAGCCCATCAGGGAGGGAAAGAGCTTCTACCCTTGCTTTCCAAGCAGGTCCTGGTTAATGACCCTTTAAAGTGTTTTCCTGCAGTGCTCTATCATGGGTAGATCTCAAGGGAGAATCAGGTAGAAAGTGTCAAGTCGCCTAGGAATGGGACCTTGAAAACAGAAAGATTCTCTGCCTGCTTTTCCTGTCCTTGCTGCAGATTTGGAGGGTGTTCTGGGCATTTTGCAGACAGCCTCTCTGTGGGGGTACAAGGGCAAGGTGAAAGATATTGCCTAACAAGTGGTCAGTGTTAGGTGCACTCTCCTCTTTCTTTGAATGAAGCCAAACTAGGACTCTGATAGGATATTGCAGATGTTTAAGACTGTCTGCCCTGCAAATCAAGCCGTGCCATTTGATGCCTGCAGGGGGCTATGTACAAATCACAAACGGGATGGGGCTGCTGTGGAACGGGCCTTGAGCTGTTTGATTTTTCAGCATCAGTCTCATTACATGATTATGACAATGGGAAGATGCCAGCAGCTCACATCCCAGGCAGCAGACAAAGAGAATAATGTTACAACTTACTTTATAAGTTTCTTGACCAATCACACAAAGCAAAAGCATATTGACAGTAGTTTTATCCAATCACTATAAGCACACGTAGCTTTGGTTAAAACAATGCTTGCTTATTTCAAATACAATACCTACTTGTAAGCCTTAAAACCCAACACACAGAGCTCTATTATTAATCTTCAACCTTCCTAATATCTTGCTAGATTAACTTTTCTGGAGTTTAGAGAGTTATTCTAGACAAATGACTGTTGTTCTATTTGTCCTTGCTTTTCTACAGTTTAAATAATTTTTCTGCTGACCTATCTTGTGGCTGCTGCTTAGCTCTAATCACAGTTCTGCTGTATCTGAGACCTGCCTTTTGCAGCTTTCCCAAAACCCTCTAATTTTATGGATTCTCACAATTCTTCCTCTCTGTTCACCTAAAAAGAAACCTTCATAATCGTGTTGTTACTTGCATTTCTTAGCCTTACTATAATATTTTTGCTTATTACTTATTTAAAGAATTTTCTTGCTTGCACTAAGCGTTGCTATATTACAACACAGCAATTTAATGCTGTGAAAGTCCAGTCAGTTCAAAGGGCATGAATTATGCCTAACAATAGTTACAAGTCATTGTTTGAAAAAGTCTCCGCTGTTCCAAGTCTTAATTCAAAACCTTCCTCCATGTCTATACCTTCATCCACCATCTCCGTGAGATTTCGAAAACTCTCTGTGAATCCATTTCCTACCTCTCTCTCTTGTATGATAGAAACTTCTTTGATAGTTTTGTTCATCACTTGTCGCACACACTGAAGTATGCAGGGTGTTACTACTAATGTAACTACCAAAACACCCGCTACATACAAACCTATCTTACAAAGTTCCCTTGGCCAAGGGGCAAAGCTCCATCCTTGGAACAGATCATCTAACCATGACCCACCATCTTCTTGAATTGGAGCTGTCAAATCTTTCAGCTTTTGTATGCTTTTGTGGATAGATTCAGAATGATCTGACAGGTTCATACAACAAAATCCATCAAATTCCTCACAACCACGTCCATGTGTCAGTAAAAGAAAATCAATTGCTGCTCTGTTCGGAAGGGTAGCATGCCCAACACTGTTAAGATCTATCAGCATATCACTGATTGCAGTGGATGTGGCATTAGTTTGTTGCTCAGCCAACATCCAACCCAATCTAATTGTTTCAATGCCATTACTGAAACCAGTTGGGGTAAAAACAAACCTGCAGAAACTCTTCTGGCTGCATTCCAAGGCATGAGGTCACTTTTAGAGTTTTCATCATAGTGATGAGCAGATCTTGCTTCCCTTTGTTTCTTTTTCATGACTGCTTTAGCAGTAGGTGCTATCACAGTGAGCATTCCAATGCTACCTGGGCCACCTTCAAGGTGTGATGGAATGTCCTGCCAAGCCCTATGTCCACAATTGAACCAATATCCCTTTGGCAATTGTCATGGATATTGGTCAGGCTCAGAAAGCACATCCCAACTGTTTGAACAATTATAACAAGAACTTAAGTTTCTGTATGCAAAATAATAGGGAGTAACATTGTACTTTGGGGGATCACCTTCTCGCCAATCATTAGCTGTAAATGTAAGGCAAAAATCCATTGTTAAAGGACCAGGAATTTCTAATTCTTGGGGTTCAGATACTGCTTTGGGAAGTTCTTTGGCCCAAATGTTCCAATTCAATGCAGGATTGTTCCCATTGTCAATTTCACCTGGCTCACCATTGGATTGCCTTTTGATCAAGGGCAAATCTTTTACTGGCACGCTGACCAGACAGGTTGAGTAAGGCTTTTCTGGTTCCAAATTACACAAACATATGGTATCCGAGCCTGCTGGCTTGACTAAGGTCACCCAAACATTTGTTTTTGGTTGTTCCACAGGCAAATCTGCCAGACAAGAAGCAATTAAAACTCACCAACACCAACATAGAATTTGATTTTGCTCCATCCTTTTCATGAGCTAATTTTCCCCAAAATCCTCACATATATATCAATTTAAAAACTTTGCTTTTGACCTTAAGATAAGATTTCACCTTAAAGATCCAATTGAGGGGATCTATACTTAGAAAAACAAAAACCACACTTTTGCCAAAAATCAGCTCTACGAAACAAACAATTGACACACTAATAAATAACATAAAATCAGAGTTTGCAGGTTCCACCAATGAACAAGGAATGTCAGGCGTGACCCAGGATCCCTCTGTTCAGCTCATGTCTGCATACTTGCTTCCTCGGTTTTGGACTCATCAACACGTTCTGGGGTGCGATATGGTTTGAGGTTTTTGGCTGGGACCCACTGAATTCCTGCATCTGTAGAGACAGAAGCATACCCTTTGTCCCAAGGGATTAATCGGAAAGGACCTTCAATTTGTCCAGTCTCAGGGTTTCTACTTAAAACAGGGGATTTTTGTTTCAGTTTTGCCTGTGTGTTATTTGAAAAATGCCTAAAAAAAGGTGGATCAGCTTCTGCAACTGAGCTGTTTTAAAAATTAAAAACATGCAAAGCTTTGTTCAACCTCATCTGTGGTGTTACCTCTACTCCCCTCTCTGTTGATCTAGAATGCATTTTAATGTCTGATGTGCTTTCTTAATAATTGCCTAACTTGTGGGAGAGTGAGGAATACCAAGGATGTGACAAACACCCCATTCTTTTAGAAATGTGGCCAATTTTTGAGATATATATGTGGGACCATTGTCGGTTATTACTTCTTGGGGCACACCCAATGAAGCAAAAGCTCATAAAAAATGATGACAGGCATGATTACCTGTTTCACCTGTGTGAAGAAGCAAAAAATTGCACCAGAGAATGTGTCCACTGAAACATGAATATTTTTAAATTTACCAAAGGAAGGGTATTTAGTGATATCCATTTGCCATAACTGCAGGCTTTGCAAACCTCATGGGTTGACCGCTCCTGTAGAAACAGGAGGCTGCACAAGCTGACAGTCAGGGCAAGAACTGATGATAGCCTCTGATGATTAGCCTTAATTTGGAACATTTGGAAATTTGGAACATTTGCACAAGTGCTTCCGCGTTTTGGTGAAAAAAGGCATGACTCAGTTTTGCTTGTTCCAAAATGTTTGGCAAAGTGTTTGAAATAACCATTGTCAGTTTGTCCGCTCTCACGTTTCCTTCCACGAAAAATCCAGGAAATGAAGAATGAGCCCTGAAGTGAGAAACAAAATATGGATTAGTTCTATATTGCAAAGTTGTATAAAGACATGAAAGCCAATGGCATAAAGAATCATTGCTAACATCTTTTAAAATTGATCCTTCTAATCTCTTAACTACATTAGCAACATAAACAGAATCTGTGATTAAATTAAGAGGTTGTGGAAAGAGCTGAAAAGCCAGAACCACAGGAGCAAGCTCAACAATCTGAGGAGATCCTTCTACTATTTGAATGTCTGACTCCCAAGCGTTAGTTTTTTGGTTGAACCAAGTTATGACTGATTTGTGACTTTTGCCAGAGCCATCAGTGAAGAGAGTTATTGCGCATTTGAAGGGTCTTCACTTAACTTAGGTTCTCTCTAAAAAGTCAATTTTGCTTGTAATAATTTGTGAGCCGGGTAATGAACAGAACAAACACCTGGGAAGTTCAACAATACATACTACAAATCATCAGAATTTTGCATTGCCCAATTAAGATCATCTTTTTTTCAAATGGTAAATAGATAACTGCAAATTCTTGACCTGCTAAACTTAACAATCTGGTCCTGGCCCTAATTACAATTTCTGCTATCATCTCTAAAACTGTGAAAATAGTTTTTGAAAACCTGTAGGGAAGAAAAATCCACTCTATTGTCAACAAAGGATCTGTCTCAGAAGGGTCCCACTGGAAAATGAGACCACAAAGTTGCATTTTTCTCCCTAAAATTGCAAGAAAGAAAGGCTTTTACAGTGATGAGCTTGTCGTCTTTGGAGAGCTTCCATGACCTTGTTGAGGGCTGCACGAGCTTCAGGTGTTAAAGTTCTTGGAAAGTTGATGTCGCAGCCTTGGAATTTTGTTGCAGAAATTTCAAGTCCAGCATTTTGGATTTCAGTAACAACACTAGCACGAGTTTGCTCCATCTCTGTCTGCGTTGGAGCTGCAATGAGCAAGTCATCCATGTAGTGTAGAATCTTGGATCTTGGATCCTTCTGTTGAACTGAAGACAAAGCTTGTACAACAAAGTAGTAGCAAATTATTCACATCATTACAACCATATCTTACAGGTAATACAAGGAGTTGTTTCTTTGAATCGAAAATTTTTTTGAAGTTTTGATGAATATTAGACCAATTAGGTAATTGTAATGGAGGGTTCACCTCTGATTTAGATTGTGTTTTATTTTTCCCTCTCAGTACTCTTGTGTCTGATTCAGAAGAACAGGTAGTATTGTCACTGACATCAGCTGTTCCGGGAACTCTGCTAAGCTCTAAGTTCTTGGCAGAGTTGCTGCCGCAGCAAAAACTTTGCCAGGAGCTTTGCCAGTAAGGGCGGGGAGAGAAGCCACCTCTGAAATCTTGGCAGCAGTGCCACCTCTGAAATCTTGGCAGCAGTGCCACCTCTGAAATCTTGGCAGCAGTGCCACCTCTGAAATCTTGGTGGCAGTGCCACCTGAGCAACACGCCTCCCCGGGAGCCCTGCCAGGAATGGCAGAGGAGGAGAGCTTTATGTTCCCAACAACTTCCCCCATAATGGGGGTATCAGCCAAGGACTGTGTTGTATTGGTGCCAGGAGAAAAGCCAGAGTCTGGTAATTGAGTTTGATTAGAATCATACAAATTGGGCTGCTTTCTAGCTGCAAATCCCAAATTTGTGACACTTTCTAATGAACTGTTACAGGTCAACCATCCCCCCAGCCACAAAAGCAGACTGAAGTCCATTTCCTTTTCAGATAAAATCCCAAACACCATTGCAAGGCATTTCCCTTCCTGTTTTTCTAGGAACCATCATTCTGTTTTGTAAGCAGATATCATAATTTGATAGGAACAGAGGACATCTAAGCTGACTCTGATCTTAATTAAAATGGTCTAATTCAACTGCCTGAAGAAATTTTTCATGCCAGAAGGAAATATTCCACCCTATCTGCCAGTCAGCATCAAGGTTCTCTCTGCAAAACTAGGTTTATAGTTTTCATTCGAAAAAATCTCTGATGATATTTTGTTTAAAACTCTAAAATATCCATTAGTCTGCCTTTTTGTTATTTTTCCAGTTTATCAGGCCCAAAAAAAGGTGGATTTTCTTTCAGTATTCTTTTATGAATTGCCCTCTCAAAACAATGTTTTGCTATGTTTGGCCAATCTCTCAAATTTTCTACAATTCTTAAACACCAGGAACATAAATGATTTCCTTTCTCACTCACCTCAGGATCAGCACCTCTGAATACATTTCTCTCCTGACCTGTAGTGGGAAGGGAAATGAACCAGAACAGGCTGCTGTCAGAAAACTGCCTGGACCTGCTGGGCCCACAGAACAAGGGCTCAGGCTGCAGAGATGATTTCCTGTTTTTTCAACATCCCTCCAGGAGACTATGGGAAGATTTCATTCACACATCCAGCAAGGGATCAGGACAATATTCTTGCTTGTGCCAATCACACTTTAAAAGCATCTTTGACATTTTCTATCCAGTAAATGGATACAAACATGACCAAGAAAATTTTGAATCAAATTGTTCTTTAAGACTCAACACTCAGACTGTTTCTATTCCCCTTCAAGACATAAAACAGAATTTTCTGAAATCCTCTTTAATACCAGAGGTTGTTCTATTTTTTTTTTTTAAATCAGTTGCATGCACCAATTCTCATTAACTTGCTCTAAACAGTTGACCAGCCTTTTTAGCTTCCCAAAATCCTCTGAGCTGTGGCAGACACTCACTGCTTTAGAGTTTGCATTTCTTTGCAAAGGGAATCACTATTTTAGCACTTGGTAAAAGCTCAAGTTAAACAGTCAAATCCTTTCAGGAGAAACTGTAGAAAGAAAGTAAAATTCCCATTTGCAGTTCTGGGAACAACTGCAGAGTTTTCTTTATAAGGCCTTTCTCAAGGTCTCTTATTAGTCTTAACAATAGTTTTTTCAAAGGTGTTGTTGCTTGTCCCAGCAAACTGAGGAAATGACAGACTCTGCTGCCACAGACTCTCCCATGGAGGGGAATAGAACCCCATCAGGTTCCCTACTGTCAAATGCTGCCCCTTAAGGGCTACAGACACCCCTTTTTAGCCTGAACCTCTTGACAGGAGCTTTTCACTAAACCAGTGCCATCCTAATGCAACTTTCTCTTTCAAAATCAGAAACTCAGTCACTAAGAAAGAGCAGGAAGCCATACAAAAAAGCCAGGTTAGGATACACCCTAACCTAAGTAGAATGGAAAACTCTACTTACCTGCAAAGTGTGTAATGTAATGTGGGGCTCAAAACAAACACCGCCAAGGTAGCAAAAAGCTGCCGTGGCTAATGGTGGAAACATTCCTTTTGGTGCTGTGGGAGTTTATATCCAACACTAGAAAAACAAGGTCTTGTCAGAGTGCATGCCTTCTGACAATGCTCCAACCAGGAGGGTTCTCCTGATGTGAGCAAGGCCTAAGGGCTGCTCTGACACTCAGGCCTTCCGTGCACCAAGGCAACCTTCTGATGTCACTGTGACAAGGTGGCAACCATGCCTGACATCACAAAGGAAACGCTCCATGTTGGTCTGTGAATTTATGCCAAGTAATAACCAACCTTCCCTACAGCAAACACAAAGAGCCTGGGAAGATCTTCTCTGTCACAAAGCAGCACAAATTCCCTCATGGCCAAAACCCTGTTGTTCAAGGGATCCAAGAGGAACTCCAGGAGTGCCTAAAGCACCTACAGCTGTAGCCCAGCTGAGCCCTCGATGGGACACAAGCAAAAGGAAACTAGACCAAGAAAATGGCCCCCAAAATTGCCCATCTGAGAAATGACTGGCACTTTTAAATTTTTAAAGGTTTATTAAACCATTAGACAGGACTGAATATGGAAAAAATTACAGCATTGGGAGTCTC
>JALJVW010001148.1:0-72104 GCA_024865655.1 Emberiza elegans | reverse complement strand
CCCATAGCAATATTGCCAGGACAAGTCTGTCTGCCTGTGCTTTCACAAGGGTCACCTCTCATCTGTGCCCAAAACCCTGGGGAAGGCTCTGTGCTTTCCTTCCTATGGAAGAGAACTGTCCTTCTCCTCCAGGCCATGACCAGAACTGGGATTTCAAAACCAAATTCCCTTCTATCCAGGCATTGTTCCCATAGCAATATTGCCAGGACAAGTCTGTCTGCCTGTGCTTTCACAAGGGTCACCTCTCATCTGTGCCCAAAACCCTGGGGAAGGCTCTGTGCTTTCCTTCCTATGGAAGAGAACTGTCCTTCTCCTCCAGGCCATGACCAGAACTGGGATTTCAAAACCAAATTCCCTTCTATCCAGGCATTGTTCCCATAGCAATATTGCCAGGACAAGTCTGTCTGCCTGTGCTTTCACAAGGGTCACCTCTCATCTGTGCCCAAAACCCTGGGGAAGGCTCTGTGCTTTCCTTCCTATGGAAGAGAACTGTCCTTCTCCTCCAGGCCATGACCAGAACTGGGATTTCAAAACCAAATTCCCTTCTATCCAGGCATTGTTCCCATAGCAATATTGCCAGGACAAGTCTGTCTGCCTGTGCTTTCACAAGGGTCACCTCTCATCTGTGCCCAAAACCCTGGGGAAGGCTCTGTGCTTTCCTTCCTGTGGTAAAGAACTGTCCTTCTCCTCCAGGCCATGACCAGAACTGGGATTTCAAAACCAAATTCCCTTCTATCCAGGCATTGTTCCCATAGCAATATTGCCAGGACAAGTCTGTCTGCCTGTGCTTTCACAAGGGTCACCTCTCATCTGTGCCCAAAACCCTGGGGAAGGCTCTGTGCTTTCCTTCCTATGGAAGAGAACTGTCCTTCTCCTCCAGGCCATGACCAGAACTGGGATTTCAAAACCAAATTCCCTTCTATCCAGGCATTGTTCCCATAGCAATATTGCCAGGACAAGTCTGTCTGCCTGTGCTTTCACAAGGGTCACCTCTCATCTGTGCCCAAAACCCTGGGGAAGGCTCTGTGCTTTCCTTCCTATGGAAGAGAACTGTCCTTCTCCTCCAGGCCATGACCAGAACTGGGATTTCAAAACCAAATTCCCTTCTATCCAGGCATTGTTCCCATAGCAATATTGCCAGGACAAGTCTGTCTGCCTGTGCTTTCACAAGGGTCACCTCTCATCTGTGCCCAAAACCCTGGGGAAGGCTCTGTGCTTTCCTTCCTGTGGTAAAGAACTGTCCTTCTCCTCCAGGCCATGACCAGAACTGGGATTTCAAAACCAAATTCCCTTCTATCCAGGCATTGTTCCCATAGCAATATTGCCAGGACAAGTCTGTCTGCCTGTGCTTTCACAAGGGTCACCTCTCATCTGTGCCCAAAACCCTGGGGAAGGCTCTGTGCTTTCCTTCCTGTGGTAAAGAACTGTCCTTCTCCTCCAGGCCATGACCAGAACTGGGATTTCAAAACCAAATTCCCTTCTATCCAGGCATTGTTCCCATAGCAATATTGCCAGGACAAGTCTGTCTGCCTGTGCTTTCACAAGGGTCACCTCTCATCTGTGCCCAAAACCCTGGGGAAGGCTCTGTGCTTTCCTTCCTATGGAAGAGAACTGTCCTTCTCCTCCAGGCCATGACCAGAACTGGGATTTCAAAACCAAATTCCCTTCTATCCAGGCATTGTTCCCATAGCAATATTGCCAGGACAAGTCTGTCTGCCTGTGCTTTCACAAGGGTCACCTCTCATCTGTGCCCAAAACCCTGGGGAAGGCTCTGTGCTTTCCTTCCTGTGGTAAAGAACTGTCCTTCTCCTCCAGGCCATGACCAGAACTGGGATTTCAAAACCAAATTCCCTTCTATCCAGGCATTGTTCCCATAGCAATATTGCCAGGACAAGTCTGTCTGCCTGTGCTTTCACAAGGGTCACCTCTCATCTGTGCCCAAAACCCTGGGGAAGGCTCTGTGCTTTCCTTCCTGTGGTAAAGAACTGTCCTTCTCCTCCAGGCCATGACCAGAACTGGGATTTCAAAACCAAATTCCCTTCTATCCAGGCATTGTTCCCATAGCAATATTGCCAGGACAAGTCTGTCTGCAGGGGCTGTGAGCCAGCACCAGGTGGGCTGTGTGAGCTCACAGGCTGGGCTCTGACATCACAGAGTTTATTGTGGTCATGGAGCTCCAGCATCATAAGAGGGGTCTGTGTGACATCATAGAGCCAGGCTGGCAGTGGTCATGGTGTGTGCAGTGGCGTTTACTGGGAGCAGGGGTGTGAGGTCATGGTGTGCAGTGACATTACAAGGTGGCAGTATGGCATCACAGAGAGGGTTACTGTGACTTCTATTGATGGACCGTGTCTCAAATTTGGGTCCACCTCCAGGCACTGCCTATTGGGACAGGGTGGAGGCCGCCCGTTGGCTTGGATCATTTCATGGAAGGGGGAACTCTGTGACATCAGACTGCTTTGTGACTTGGCCCAGCCCTGCCCTGCCCTGTAACTAGAACCAGAGCCTGCACATCACCTCTCATCCAGCCCCAGCCCACAATCCAGCCACCTCTGGGGCCCAGCTCCTGAGGACCAAGTATTTAGTCCCCACACCTCTGTGCTTTCTTCCTATTTAGAGGTCTGACCACAAAGCAAACACACATCTTGAAGAACCTCTCCTGGAATCCAGGTGGGGTGCTTCTCTGTATTTATATATCTTTCCTCTTTCGTGTCTCCTATTTCTTTCTGTCCTGGTTTGAGGGAGTGGAATTGGGTCCACCTCTTGACCACTGAGAGTTGGATACGCCTCCTGAGAACACACAGTGGTTAAACTGGAGGAGATTCTTGGCTTGGATCATTTCTTGGGGGGAGGAAGGGGCGGGTCCTCTCCCCTGCTCCAGCTGTCCCGGCCCTGCCCTGGGCTGCTCATGCTAATCCCCCAGGCCTGGATCCCAGCCCCGCGGGCCTGGCCTGGTTCCCTGGCACAGGACAGGCACACCTCCAGAGCCACCTCTGCAAGGTGGAGAGAGCTCTGAGGGACCACTGCAGTCCCCCACCCTGGGGAGACAGAGGAAGACTGCCTGAGACTAAGTTTGACCCTGAGGCAGATATCGTAGACTGACCAATCCCTCATCTTACGTTCCATTAGACAGAAGGAGTCCGGCTCCTTGTGGGTTGTGAGCTGTGGAGTTTTAACCTTTTCTTGGACAATGGCTTTTGCAGGTACTGACCCTTCCGGAGAGCAAATTTTGATTTACCAAGTAAAATGGAATGAGCAGGAGAGACTGTAGCAAGAACCTGAATGGGAAGAGATGTGGATACTTCTTTAAAGTGTGTTTGTGCTCGGCCATGGACTGTTCCTGAATGTACCTTTTTGCCAGAGGCCACCGTTTTCCAAGTTTGCAGCAAATCTGTTCAGGAGTTTTGAGCTCTGGGACAGATCTCCCAAAATGGGTAGCTATTTCTCCAGTACATCCAACTCAGAGGACACCAATAATTGTAATTCCTTTAAAATGTCTCATGGAAAGAATTGTTTGGGGCATGGGAGTGCGGGCTTGTGTGTCCTGCTTGGCACAGCCCAGGCAGGGCTTTCCCAGCCCCATTCCACACTCCATTTCCCAGCTGCAGCCCCTGGTGCCTCTGAGTGCTGCTTGCCCAGCCCCGGGACGCTCTCCTTGTCTGCCCATTCCCCACGGTCTCTGGGCAGGGCTGGCTCAGTGGGGCTGCTGACATCCTCAGCAACTTGCAGAGGCTGCTGCTGAATTCTACTGCTCCAGAGGCTCGACGTGTATTCCAACTGAATGTAACATATTTAAAAAGACAGTGAGAAAACATTTGTGAGGTCCTGCTTAGGTTTTTCTTCCTGTAATACATTGATATGTGCAATCTCCAACTGACACTGTGTCAAAGTACCAGTGTTCTGCCCTACCTGCAACCTGGGGACACTTTCATATGAGTTATGTCCCTCAGTGGGAGCCATTTAGAGTTAAAGGAATTTGGACTTTGAATCTGATTTTGAGTTTTTGAGGAGGTTTGGACTTTGAATCTGATTTTGAGTTTTTGAGGAGGTTTGGAGCACACTCGGAGGCACTGATGAGTGTGATGCAAAGAGCACCAAAGGCCCAGAGGGTCATTGAAGTCCCTGTGCTGTGTCTGTGCTGCTGAGCTGGGCCGGGCTCCTGGCCCAGAGGCAGCTGCTGGCAAGGGCAGCGCTGCAGAGAGACAGCTCTGGGCAGGAGCAGCTCCTGTGCAGAGCCCAGCAGGGCTGGGGCACTGCCAGGGCCCCTCAGGGACACCAGCAGGGCACAGACTGAGCTCCCAGGGGCTCAGCACTGGCAGGGGCTGTGCCATGGCCCAGAGGGGCTGTGTCACAGCAGCACCTCTGTGGCTGTGTCCTAGAGGCACAGAGCAGCTGGCATGTCAGCAAGGGGCTGTGTGACAGCACAGAGTGGGCAAAAAAAGGTCCTGCTTAGGTTTTTATTTGTATTATACATGGAGGAGGTATTAAGCAATCTTATATTGACCCTGTGTCCAAATATCTTTGTTCAAACTAGTCCTACCTGCAACCACAGGGACACTTTCATATAGTTCTTCATTGGGCTCAATCCAGGAGCCATTTAGACTTAATAAAGGGGACTTTGAATCTGAACCATGGAAGAGCTTTTTGAGGGGTTTGAGCACACTCAGGCACTGATGAGTGTGATGCAAAGACAACAATAAGAGGTACAGGATTCAATTGCTTAATCCAACTGGGACTTGTCTGTGCTGACTTAGCTGGGCCATGCTAAATGGCCAGAATGGAATATGATAGATATAACAATATGAAAGCAGAGACTTAAGCTGTTAACTACAACACTGGAGGTTTTTCTTCCTGTAATAGCCATTGATATGTGACAATCTCCAATGGACTTGTGACACCACAGGGTCTGCCCTGACATCCCAGACACTTTCATAGAGTTCTGGCCTGTGACTGTATGGCCCGTTGAGGGGGCTGTTTCTCATCAGAGGTTTGGAACTGAGTGGATGCAAAAATGTCAAGCAGGGTCATGACAACTGTCCTGGGCTGTCTGAGCTCACAGACTGGGCTCCTGACATCACAGAAATTCAAGACCATGCACATGCAGCCATGGGGGTTGTGTGACATCAGACTGGGGGTGCCTGCCCCTCAGAGGTCACCTCTCATCCAGTGGCCCAAAACATCACATAGAGGCTGTGATAGTGTATGCTGGGCTTTACATCCCAGAGGGCCCTGTAGTGACATCATAGGTGGTTCTGTGGTCCCAATGGACTTGTGACCTCACAGACTGCATCACTGACTGAGGGTGTAAGCACAGATATCTCATTGTGTGGGTGGAGCTGTGACATCAGATGGGCTTGTGACATCATGGAACTGGATGTCTGTTCCATGACCCCCCCTGGGCTGTGAAATCCCAGGCCCTCCAGCCTCCCAGGTGTGTTCTGTGGAACTCACAGATGGCTCTGACATCAACATTGGGGCCTGACATGGGCTGTGGATCCATGCACAGGGGACAGGGACCAATGGGACATCCCTCTGGTTCTAAGGGATCAGAGCCTGGCCCTTACCACATGACAGGGGCTCTGTGACATCACTGGGAGGTCCTGGGTCCCCAGTCTATCAAAAATACCCTCACTTTTCCCAGCCTCCTGTTCATTCCTTATTTTGACCTCAGTGACCAAAATGGATGTTCCTTAGAGATTCAACATTGGGGCCAGACATCCATTGGGGCCCTGGGGGGTTTATACATCACTGACCTTTGGACCCCCTGCCCCTCTGAACAGGGCTCTATCTGGTCAGTTGCCTGGGCTCCTTCACCTCTTACAAACTGAGGGGCTGAGGCCCTGAAAAAATCCCTCAAAGGTCAGCAAAAAACCAGATTGAATATTTCTCGTGGGGCATGGGTTCCTTCCCCCCGTGTCCCCCCTATCCTCCCCAGGGCCTCTAGGCCTCAGAAACAAAGCAACAAAAAAGGAACCCCAAACAAAAATCCAGTCAAAGAAAAAATGAACCAAAAAAATCCAGGACTTGCTAAATACCTTTGACTTCCAGCATTTAGCAAAGGTTCCATAACAGTATTTGCTCCCTTGGCACCTAGGACAAAGATGTAACTCTGCAACAAAACTTAACAATATTCAACAACATGATCTGGCGAACTATTCAATGACACCTGGACTCTCGATTTAGCAAAGAACAACTCTTAGCAGTATTGAACTCAGCTTACAGCTTGTCACCATCACTTGCAGGCCTGACTGGCTCAGCTCTTCTTCCTCCAAACCTCAGAGGCAGCATTTGTGCCACATTTCCCAAACAGTGCATTCCTGTGTGCTCACTACACCAATCCTCAGTGCAAGGCACCTGTGTTATTTCCTGAGGGCAGGGAATGCTCCTGAGGATGTTTTCTCATCTCCCCATCTAGGCAAGGGCTGAGCCTGGAGGTGGGATCGGCACAGGCTTCTGGTTGTTCATGATCCCATTTTAGCAAACAGGAGAGTTCCCGTATGGGAGGGCCCCTGCGAAGGATGTGGCCCCAGGATCTCTGCAGGCTCCTTTTTGGCGCTGCTTGGGGCCCCCAGAGCCTTCAGTCCAGAATGGTTCATCCTGGTTTTTTCCTTGGCAAAGCAGAGGTGACTATTGGCGGGGTGAGGGGGGATGTTGGTGCTTGAAGGGAACAGAAACAGCTGCCAGGGCCTGTCCAAACAGACCAGGAGCTGGGTGGGCTGCTCAGTCCCTGGGGAGCAGACATTGCCTGTGAGCAGTATGGCCTCCCCAGAGGCAGTTGATTCCCTGGTGGACTTGACTTTGGGTTGAGGTATTTGTAAGGAGGGGATGCATTTCTCAGGGACATCTTGCATTATGACCACCGTGGGGCCTGATGGGGGGCCTTGGTGACATCCTACACAGGTTGAGGGCAGGGACTGGATAAAATCTGTGGCCATGGAACCAAGGACCATTGTGACATCACAAAGAGCCTTTCGGAACGAACCTTGGTGACCTCAGACTTACACTGTGCATGTCTGGAAAGAACCAAAGGGGCCTTGAACCTGTGACATCATGGAGTTGTTTCAAATTGGCAAAACCAGGATCCTTGTGACACTGAACTGTGGAACAGCATGACTCATTGTGACACCCTCCCTGGAACCAAGGTCCTTTGTGACCCTGCAAACCTCATGGAACAAGGAACCATTGGAAAGCAAAGCCTTCTTTCATCAGTGGTGCATTCACTAAGAAACCAAGGGACCATTGTGACACTGCAGGGCTTCATGGAACCAAAAGCTCCATTGTGACACTAAAGGCCGCCTCTCATCATGGAAAATATGGAGCCAACGGAGACCATTGTGACACCGTTCCTCTCATCAATGCTCCATTGTGACACACAAACACCACAAAATCATTGCTCCATTGTGACCCCACCCTCATGGTCCATTGTGACATTGCAGGGGCCTCACGGAACAGAGGGTGACATGACATTGTGAAGGCCTGTGGAAGCTTGTGACATAGAGAGAGACCATTGTGGGAGCACTTCAAGGCCTCATGGAATCCTTGGGGCCTTTCCACTGTGACACATTGGAACCTGGGGGAACCATTTGTGACACAGGCCCAATGGAGACCATTGGGACACCCCGAAACCTCATGGCAGGGTGGAGCAACCCCCATGGAACCAAGGCAGCCTTGTGACCTCAGGGCCCCATAAAACCAAGGGGACACACAGAACAGGTCTGGCTGGTTTGGCCTCCCGTGGGCCACCTGACTGGTCCAGCTGACCTTGGCATGTTGAGGGTCTCTTCTCATCTGCTGCTGAAACACTGGGGCTCCAAAAAGCAGCCCAGGGGTGGAAGAACTGTCTCTCCAAGCCTCATGCTTTCCTTCCTGTGGTAAAGAACTGTCCTTCTCCTCCAGGCCATGACCAGAACTGGGATTTCAAAACCAAATTCCCTTCTATCCAGGCATTGTTCCCCATAGCAATATTGCCAGGACAAGTCTGTCTGCCTGTGGTTTTCTGGAGCAAGGGTCACCTCTCATCTGTGCCCAAAACCCTGGGGAAGGCTCTGTGCTTTCCTTCCTATGGAAGAAACTGTCCTTCCTGGCCAGGTTCCCGTGTCTCCAAATTTGGGTCCACCTCCAACACTGCCTATTGGGACAGACTGGGAGATGGAGGAAATTGTTGGCTTGGATCATTTCATGTGTGGGGGAGGAAGGGGCAGGTCCAGCTTTGCCCTGCCCGGTGAGCCCAGCCCTGCCCTGCCCTGGAACCCCAATCCCCCAGAGCCTCCATCCCAGCCCCCGCAGTGTCTGCCAGCCCCTGGCACAGCACAGGCAATGCTCCACAGCCACCTCTGCAGCCCCCAGCCCAGCTCCTGAGGGACCAAATGACCCCAGTCCCCACCTGGGAAGGGCCCAGGAAGACCAAGGGGTATTTAAGTCTGACCACAAGGCAAGCACACATCTTGACCCTCCCTCCTCTTGCAATTTCCATCTGAACAACACTGGAATCCAGGTGGGGTGCTTCTCTGTATCTTATATGTCTTTCTCTCTTTCTGTGTCTACTTCTCCTATTTCTTTCTCTCTGCAAATTTTGATTACCTTAAAATGGAATGGGCATAGAGATTCTGAAGTTGAATGGGCCAAGTTAATGCTTTGAGAAGTGTGTTTTGCTGATTGAATGTTACAATGTACCTTTTGCCAAAGTTTCTCTGATTTTCTAAATTTACCAATAAAATCTGGTCAGTTGTTTTGAGCTCCTGAGGATCTCTGGTAGGTATTTCTCCAGTACATCCAACTCAGAGGACACCAATAATTGTAATTCCTTTAAAATGTCTCATGGAAAAAAAGAATTGTTTTGGGGCATGGGAGTGCGGGCTTGTGTGTCCTGCTTGGCACAGCCCAGGCAGGGCTTTCCCAGCCCATTCCACACTCCATTTCCCAGCTGCAGCCCCTGGTGCCTCTGAGTGCTGCTTGCCCAGCCCCAGGGACGCTCTCCTTGTCTGCCCATTCCCCCCCACGGTCTCTGGGCAGGGCTGGCTCAGTGGGGCTGCTGACATCCTCAGCAACTTGCAGAGGCTGCTGCTGAATTCTACTGCTCCAGAGGCTCGACGTGTATTCCAACTGATGTAACATATTTAAAAAAGACAGTGAGAAAACATTTGTGAGGTCCTGCTTAGGTTTTCTTCCTGTAATACATTGATATGTGCAATCTCCAACTGACCCTGTGTCAAAGTACCAGTGTTCTGCCCTACCTGCAACCTGGGGACACTTTCATATGAGTTATGTCCCTCAGTGGGAGCCATTTAGAGTTAAAGGAAGTTTGGACTTTGAATCTGATTTTGAGTTTTTGAGGAGGTTTGGAGCACACTCGGAGGCACTGATGAGTGTGATGCAAAAAAACACCAAAGGCAGAGGGTCATTAAAGTCCCTGTGCTGTGTCTGTGCTGCTGAGGCTGGGCGGGCTCCTGGCCCAGAGGCAGCTGCTGGCAAGGGCAGCGCTGCAGAGAGACAGCTCTGGGCAGAGCAGCTCCTGTGCAGAGCCCAGCAGGGCTGGGGCACTGCCAGGGCCCCTCAGGGACACCAGCAGGGCACAGACTGAGCTCCCAGGGGCTCCAGCACTGGCAGGGGCTGTGCCATGGCCCAGAGGGGCTGTGTCACAGCAGCACCTCTGTGGCTGTGTCCTAGAGGCACAGAGCAGCTGGGATGTCAGCAAGGGGCTGTGTGACAGCACAGAGTGGGCTGTGTGAGCTCACAGACTGGGCTCTTGAGCTCACAGACATCACAGAGTTTGTTGTGTGAGGTCATGGAGCAGCTCCAGCATCATAGAGGGGTCTGTGTGACATCATAGAGCAGGCTGTGATGGTCATGGTGTGTGCAGTGACGTTACAGAGCAGGGTGTGAGGTCATAGTGTGTGCAGTGACATTACAGAGTGGCAGTATGGCATCACAGAGGGGTTTGTGTGACATCGCTGATGGACTTGTGACATCGCAGAGGTGGCTGTGACATCATAGAGTAGGGTGTAAGGCCATAGAGCAGACTGTACCATCATGGAGGGTGGCTCTGTGACATCAGACTGGGTTGTGACATCACTGGATGTCTGAGTAACATCACAGAACCGGCTGTGACATCACAGAAGAGACCGTGACATCCAGGGGTGATTTGTGACCTCAGACTGCAGCTGTGTGACAGCCCAGAGTGATATCCCAGCATTGGCTCTGTGACATCACATGGGGGATTTGTTTCATCCCATGCTGGGCTTTAACATCACAGGGCCTGTGTGACATCATAGGTGGTTCTGTGGAATCACAGATGGCTCTGTGACATGACAGGGGCTGTGTGAGGTCACTGGGGAGTCCCCTCTGCCCCGGCCCCCCTCACAGTTCCCCCAGAGCAGTCCAACCCTGCTCGTGCACAGCAGGGTCCCTGTCCCCCGGTCCCCCCCACAGCCTCCCCAGAGGATGTTCCACGAGATCGAGCCCAGAGCCTGACACGGGGCGGGGGCCAGGGCCCTGGGGGTGCACAGGGGACAGGGACCCCCAGCATCCCCCCTGTCCCCAGGGCCAGAGCCTGGGCCAGGGCTCCTTCACCCTCTTACAAACGAGGGGCTGAGAGCGCTGAAAAAATCCCCAGCAAGGAATCAGCAAAAAAAACCAGATTGAATATTAAGGAGAGCAGCACAGAGTTCCTTGGCAAGAGTCACTCTGCTCCTGACTGGGCACTCTAGGCACACCAAAGAAACAAAGCAACAAAAAACCAAACAAAATCCAGTCAAAGAAGAAATGAACCAAAACCAGGACTTGACTGATACCTTAGACTTCAGCATTTAGCAAAAGAACAGCACTTAACAGTATTTAACCTTACTTGTAACCTAGGACTTAATGATGTAGCTCTGCAATAAAACTTAACAATATTCAACTTAGCTTATCACTTCTATTCAATGTAACAACTTAGCAAAAAGAACAACTCTTAGCAGCATTGAACTCAGCTTACAGCTTGTGACTCACCATCACTTGCAGGCCTGACTGGCTCAGCTCTCCAAGGCACTCCAAGCCCTCAGAGAGCAGCATTTGTGCCACATTTCCCCAGCACAGGCACTCCTGTGTGCACACAGACACCAAGAGTCAGTGCAAGGCACCTGTGAGCAATTCCCTGAGGGCAGGGAATGCTCCCTGAGGATGTTTTGGCATCTCCCCAGCGGGCAAAGGGCTGAGCCTGGAGGAGTGGGGGATCGGCCCAGGCTCCGTCGTTGTTCAGGATCCCCGAGTGCAGCAAGCGGGAGAGTTCCCGGCTGGGAGGCCCCACTGCGAGGGAGTGGCTGGCCCAGGAGAGCTGCAAGGGCTCCTTTTGGGCGCTGCTTGCAGGGCCCCAAGAGAGGGGCTTCAGTCCCAGCCATGGTTCATCCTGGCCGCACTTGGCACCAGCAGCTTTCTTTGGCAGGGGTGAGAACAGGGATGTTGTGCCACCAGCAGGGAACAGAAACAGCTGCCAGGGCTGCTGCTAAAGGAACCAGGAGCTGGTTGGGCAGCAGCAGTGCCTGGAGCAGACAGTGTTTGTGAGGAGCTGAGCCCAGGGGCTGTTGGCCAAGGCCGAGGCCCAGGGAGCATTTCTCAGCTGGCAGGGCGGCCTGAGAAGGGGAGGGGGGAATGCAGCAGCACAGGGCCCATGGAACCAAGGGACCATTGTGACACCGTGGCGCCCTGATAGACCAAGGGGCCCTGGTGACACTGTGGGGCCCTGTGAGAACAAGGGACATTGGGACATTGTCACACCCCATGGAACCAAAGGTCCACTGTGACATTGCAAGGCCTCATGGAACCATGGAACCTTGGAAAGACCATTGAGACACTTCACAACCTCCTGGAACCAAGGGGCTGTTGTGGCACTGGGGAGACTCATGGAATCATGGAGACCATTGTGACACTACGAGGCCCCATGGAATAAGCAAAGCATTGTGACGCTGTGGGGCACCATGGAACCAAGGAGACCATTGTGACACTGTGGGGCACCATGAAACCAAGAGAGCCTTTGTGACCCTGCAGGGCTGCATGGAACCAAGGGGCCATTGTGACATTGCCAGGCCTTCTGTCATCAGTGGTGCATTGTGACACTAAGAAACCAAGGGGACCATTGTGACACTGCAGGGCTTCATGGAACCAAAGCTCCAGGGTGACACAGAGAGGCCGCCTCTCATCAATGCTCCATTGTGACACCGTGGAGCCAACAGACCATTGTGACACCACAAACCCTCATGGTCCAAAGGCCCATTGTGACATTGCAGGGCTCACGGAACAGAGGGTGACATGACATTGTGAGGCCTGTGGAAGCACAGAGACCATTGTGGCACTTCAAGGCCTCATGGAATCCTTGGGGCCTTTGTGACACCGCAGGACCTTCAGGAACAGAGAGCCATTGTGAAACTGTGGGACTCCATTGGAAAAGGCCATTGTGACACCCTCAGGGCCCCATAAAACCAAGGGACACAAGAGGCCTCAAACCATTGTGACACAATTGTTTCAGGCTTCCGGTGGAACCAACAGGTCCAGCTGACCTTGGCATGTTGAGGTCCTTCTCATCTGCTGCTGACATTCCGTGCTTTCCTTCCTGTGGAACAGAGGTTCTCATGACCAGAACTGGGAAAAAAACCAAATTCCATTGTTCCCTTAATGGCAAATCTGTCTGCCTGTGCTTTCAAGACCATTGTCTCATCTGTCAAAACCCTGTTCCAAAAGCTCTCCTTCCTATGGAACTCTCCTTCCTGGCCAGGTTCCCTTTGTCTCAAATTTGGGTCCACCTCCAATTTGGGACCTTGGGACAGGAAGGATTGATGGAGCCATTTCATGTGTGGGGGGGAAGAACCAAGGCAGCCTTGTTCACTGCTCAGGAACCCCAATCCCCATAAAACCCCAGGGATGATGTCAGAACAGGTCTGGCTGGTTTGGCACTGTAAAGTCTGTGGCCCCAGCCCAGAGCCTGAGGGACCAAATGTAGCCCCCCACCTGGGGAAGGGCCCAGGACTTCCCAAGGGGGATTTAGGTCTGACTCCCCCTTCAAGGACAAATCTTGACCCTCCCCCTCTTGCAAAATCTGAACAACACTGGAATCTCCTGGTGGGGTGCTTCTCTGAGTTTTATGTCTTTCTCTCTTTCTGTTTTTACTTCTCCTATTTCTTTCTCTCTCTGACCTGGGGCTCCTATGGGCTTTCTTCCTGTGGGTTTGGGTCCCAAGTTACTGCTTTTTCAAGCTGTTTTGCTGATTGAATGTTATTGAACCTTTGGCACTGTTTTTCTCTGATTTTCTCAATTTACCAATAAAAATCTGGTCAGTTGTTTTGAGCTCCTGGGGATCTCTTTTGAGGGGATTTCCTACAGTCCCATCCCCCAACTCAGTGGGGGACAATAATTGTAAGCCCTTTAAAATTTCTCATGGAAAAATGCTCAGATGTTTTCCTCCCCCCGGGAGTCCTGTGCTTTGGAACAAGGGCTCACCTCTCATCTGTGCCCAAAACCCTGGGCCTCTGGCTCTGTGCTTTCCTTCCCATTCCCCCCACGGTCTCTGGGCAGGCTGGCTCAGTGGCCAGGACATCCCGTGTCTCAAATTTGCTGGTCCACCTCCAGAGGCACTGCCTATTGGGACAGATATTTAAAAGACAGTGAGAAACATTTGTTGGCCTGGATCATTTCATGTGATACATTGGGAAGGAAGGGTGCAAAATACCAGGTTCTCCTGAGCTGGTTGGACACTGCTTATGGGTTCTGAGCCCAGCCCATTTACCTGGAATTTTGGACTTTGAATCTGATTTTGAACCCCAATGAGGAAGTTTGAGACAGGGGAAGAGGCACTGATGAGTGGGATGGACATCCCAGCCCCATGGGAGAGCCCCTGCTGTCTGCCAGCCCCTCATTCCTGTTCCAAAGCACTGCAGCTTCTTTGCTCAGGAGCCACCTGCTGCAGGGTCATGGAAGCAGGGCCAGCTCCTGAGGACCCCCAAAAACACACCCAGATGGGTCCCCACCCAGGGCTCATGGCTTGGCTGGTGGGCTCTACATGGGGGATTCCTGCTAAGCTTCTGTCCCTTCACTGCTGGGCTTTTCCCTCAGTGATTTTGTCCTACAGGAAACAGATACCCCTCCCTGCTCTTGTGTTTCATCTGAGCTCCACCTTATGGCAACACTGGAATCTTCAGTTTGGGGGGGCTTCTCTGTCCAGGTTCTGTAATTGGGATCCCCTATGGCCTGGGCCACCGTCTTTTTTGGGGTTCTGACTTCTCCCCCATTTCTTTCTCTCTGCAAATTTTGATTTTTGTGAAATAAAAAAATCTGGAATGGGCATTCTGAAATTCTTCCTTTGTTTTGAAACTATTGATAGATTTTCCATCAGTTTGTTTAATCATGGAGTCTGTTTTGTCTCAGAGAATTGGGACTTCCTGAGATGGCAAAGAATGTTCACCTTTTCCTCTCACCAAAGGACTTGAATTCTCTGATTTTCTTATATTAATTTACCAATAAAAATCTTCATTCCAGTTGATTGAGATTTGGATTGGCAAAGATCCTCTCAGGGGATCTCTGCTTTTTCTGCACAGCCCAATTTACAAACACTTTTCATCCTGTTGCAGACATCTTTTGTGAAAATCTCAGAAACCGGACAGAGAATAATTCTGTAATTCCTTTTTAATTCTTAAAAAATGTCTCATGGAAAGAATTGTTTGGGGCATGGGGTGCATCCTGCTTGTGTCCTGCTTGGCACAGCCCCAGGCAGGGCTTTCCCAGCCCCATTCCACACTCCATTTCCCAGCTGCAGCCCCTGGTGCCTCTGAGTGCTTGGAATGAACCCAGCCCGGGACGCTCTCCTTGTCTGCCCATTCCCCCCATCTCTCTGGGCAGGCTGGCTCAGTGGGGGCTGCTGACATCCTCAGCAACTTGCAGAGGCTGCTGCTGAATTCTACTGCTCCAGAGGCTCGACATGTATTCCAACTGATGGCTGGTCTGGAGATGTAACATATTTAAAAAGACAGTGAGAAAACATTTGTGAGGTCCTGCTTAGGTTTTTCTTCCTGTAATACATTGATATGTGCAATCTCCAACTGACACTGTGTCAAAGTACCAGTGTTCTGCCCTACCTGCAACCTGGGGACACTTTCATATGAGTTATGTCCCTCAGTGGGAGCCATTTAGAGTTAAAGGAATTTGGACTTTGAATCTGATTTTGAGTTTTTGAGGAGGTTTGGAGCACACTCGGAGGCACTGATGAGTGTGATGCAAAAAGAGCACCAAAGGCCCAGAGGGTCATTGAAGTCCCTGTGCTGTGTCTGTGCTGCTGGGGGCGGGCTCCTGGCCCAGAGGCAGCTGCTGGCAGGGGCAGCGCTGCAGAGAGAGCTCTGGGCAGGAGCAGCTCCTGTGCCCAGCCCAGCAGGGCTGGGGCACTGCCAGGGCCCCTCAGGGACACCAGCAGGGCACAGACTGAGCTCCCAGGGCTCAGCACTGGCAGGGGCTGTGCCATGGCCCAGAGGGGCTGTGTCACAGCAGCACCTCTGTGGCTGTGTCCTAGAGGCACAGAGCAGCTGGGATGTCAGCAAGGGGCTGTGTGACAGCACAGAGTGGGCTGTGTGAGCTCACAGACTGGGCTCTGACATCACAGAGTTTGTTGTGTGAGGTCATGGAGCAGCTCCAGCATCATAGGGGTCTGTGTGACATCATGGAGCAGGCTGTGATGGTCATGGTGTGTGCAGTGACGTTACAGAGCAGGGTGTGAGGTCATAGTGTGTGCAGTGACATTACAGAGTGGCAGTATGGCATCACAGAGAGGGTTGTGTGACACATCGCTGATGGACTTGTGACATCGCAGAGGTGGCTGTGACATCATAGAGTAGGGTGTAAGGCCATAGAGCAGACTGTACCATCATGGAGGGTGGCTCTGTGACATCAGACTGGGTTGTGACATCACTGGATGTCTGAGTAACATGACAGAACCGGCTGTGACATCACAGAAGAGACCGTGACATCCAGGGTGATTTGTGACCTCAGACTGCAGCTGTGTGACAGCCCAGAGTGATATCCCAGCATTGGCTCTGTGACATCACATGGGGATTTGTTTCATCCCATGCTGGGCTTTAACATCACAGGGCCTGTGTGACATCATAGGTGGTTCTGTGGAATCACAGATGGCTCTGTGACATGACAGGGGCTGTGTGAGGTCACTGGGGAGGTCCCTCTGCCCCGCCCCCTCACAGTTCCCCCAGAGCAGTCCAACCCCTGCTCGTGCACAGCAGGGGTCCCCTGTCCCCCCCGGTCCCCCTGGCCCCAGCCTCCCCCCAGAGGATGTTCCACGAGATCGAGCCCAGAGCCTGACACGGGGCGGGGGGCGGGGCCCTGGGGGGGTGCACAGGGGACAGGGACCCCCGGCAGCATCCCGTGTCCCCAGGGCCAGAGCCTGGGCCAGGGCTCCTTCACCCTCTTACAAACGAGGGGCTGAGAGCTGAAAAAAAATCCCCAGCAAGGAATCAGCAAAAACCAGATTGAATATTAAGGGAGAGCAGCACAGAGTTCCTTGGCAAGAGTCACTCTGCTCCTGACTGGGCACTCTAGGCACACCAAAGAAACAAAGCAACAAAAAACCAAACAAAATCCAGTCAAAGAAGAAATGAACCAAAACCAGGACTTGACTGATACCTTAGACTTCAGCATTTAGCAAAAGAACAGCACTTAACAGTATTTAACCTTACTTGTAACCTAGGACTTAATGATGTAGCTCTGCAATAAAACTTAACAATATTCAACTTAGCTTATAACTTCTATTCAATGTAACAACTTAGCAAAAGAACAACTCTTAGCAGCATTGAACTCAGCTTACAGCTTGTGACTCACCATCACTTGCGCCTGACTGGCTCAGCTCTCCAAGGCACTCCAAGCCCTCAGAGAGCAGCATTTGTGCCATTTTTCCAGCACAGGCACTCCTGTGTGCACACAGACACCAAGAGTCAGTGCAAGGCACCTGTGAGCAATTCCCTGAGGGCAGGGAATGCTCCCTGAGGATGTTTTGGCATCTCCCCAGCGGGCAAAGGGCTGAGCCTGGAGGAGGGGGGATCGGCCCAGGCTCCGTCGTTGTTCAGGATCCCGAGTGCAGCAAGCGGGAGAGTTCCCGGCTGGGAGGCCCCACTGCGAGGGTGGCTGGCCCAGGAGAGCTGCAAGGGCTCCTTTTGGGCGCTGCTTGCAGGGCCCCAAGAGGGGCTTCAGTCCCAGCCATGGTTCATCCTGGCCGCTTGGCACCAGCAGCTTTCTTTGGCAGGGTGAGAACAGGGATGTTGTGCCACGCAGGGAACAGAAACAGCTGCCAGGGCTGCTGCTAAAGGAACCAGGAGCTGGTTGGGCAGCAGCAGTGCCTGGAGCAGACAGTGTTTGTGAGGAGCTGAGCCCAGGGGCTGTTGGCCAAGGCCGAGGCCCAGGGCATTTCAGCTGGCAGGGCGGCCTGAGAAGGGGAGGGGATGCAGGCAGCCATGGGCTGTTGGCAGCAGAGGCCCAGGGCAGGGGCGGCCTGAGAAGGGATGCAGCACCACAGGGCCCATGGAACCAAGGGACCATTGTGACACCGTGGCGCCCTGATAGACCAAGGGGCCCTGGTGACACTGTGGGGCCCTGTGAACAACAAGGGACATTGGGACATTGTCACCCCCCATGAACCAAAAGGTCCACTGTGACATTGCAAGGCCTCATGGAACCATGGAACCTTGGAAAGACCATTGAGACACTTCACAACCTCATGGAACCAAGGGGCTGTTGTGGCACTGAGGGAGACTCATGGAATCATGGAGACCATTGTGACACTACGAGGCCCCATGGAATAAGCAAAGCATTGTGACGCTGTGGGGCACCATGGAACCAAGGAGACCATTGTGACACTGTGGGGCACCATGAAACCAAGAGGCCTTTGTGACCCTGCAGGGCTGCATGGAACCAAGGGGCCATTGTGACATTGCCAGGCCTTCTGTCATCAGTGGTGCATTGTGACACTAAGAAACCAAGGGGACCATTGTGACACTGCAGGGCTTCATGGAACCAAAGCTCCAGGGTGACACAGAGGCCGCCTCTCATCAATGCTCCATTGTGACACCGTGGAGCCAACGGAGACCATTGTGACACCACAAACCCTCATGGTCCAAAGGCCCATTGTGACATTGCAGGGCTCACGGAACAGAGGAGTGACATGACATTGTGAGGCCTGTGGAAGCACAGAGACCATTGTGGCACTTCAAGGCCTCATGGAATCCTTGGGGCCTTTGTGACACCATGGGACCTTCAGGAAGCTGGGAGCCATTGTGAAACTGTGGGACCCCATGGAACCAAGGCAGCCTTGTGACACCTCAGGGCCCCATAAAACCAAGGGGACACAGAACAGGTCTGGCTGGTTTGGCCTCCCGTGGGCCACCTGACTGGTCCAGCTGACCTTGGCATGTTGAGGGTCTTCTCATCTGCTGCTGAAACACTGGGGCTCCGTGCTTTCCTTCCTGTGGTAAAGAACTGTCCTTCTCCTCCAGGCCATGACCAGAACTGGGATTTCAAAACCAAATTCCCTTCTATCCAGGCATTGTTCCCATAGCAATATTGCCAGGACAAGTCTGTCTGCCTGTGCTTTCACAAGGGTCACCTCTCATCTGTGCCCAAAACCCTGGGGAAGGCTCTGTGCTTTCCTTCCTATGGAAGAGAACTGTCCTTCCTGGCCAGGTTCCCGTGTCTCCAAATTTGGGTCCACCTCCAACACTGCCTATTGGGACAGACTGGAGGAGATTGTTGGCTTGGATCATTTCATGTGTGGGGGAGGAAGGGGCAGGTCCAGCTTTGCCCTGCCCGGTGAGCCCAGCCCTGCCCTGCCCTGGAACCCCAATCCCCCCCCAGAGCCTCCATCCCAGCCCCGCAGTGTCTGCCAGCCCCTGGCACAGCACAGGCAATGCTCCACAGCCACCTCTGCAGCCCCCAGCCCAGCTCCTGAGGGACCAAATGACCCCAGTCCCCACCTGGGGAAGGGCCCAGGAAGACCAAGGGGTATTTAAGTCTGACCACAAGGCAAGCACACATCTTGACCCTCCCTCCTCTTGCAATTTCCATCTGAACAACACTGGAATCCAGGTGGGGTGCTTCTCTGTATCTTATATGTCTTTCTCTCTTTCTGTGTCTACTTCTCCTATTTCTTTCTCTCTGCAAATTTTGATTACCTTAAAATGGAATGGGCATAGAGATTCTGAAGTTGAATGGGCCAAGTTAATGCTTTGAGAAGTGTGTTTTGCTGATTGAATGTTATAATGTACCTTTTGCCAAAGTTTCTCTGATTTTCTAAATTTACCAATAAAATCTGGTCAGTTGTTTTGAGCTCCTGAGGATCTCTGGTAGCTATTTCTCCAGTACATCCAACTCAGAGGACACCAATAATTGTAATTCCTTTAAAATGTCTCATGGAAAAAAAATTGTTTGGGGCATGGGAGTGCGGGCTTGTGTGTCCTGCTTGGCACAGCCCAGGCAGGGCTTTCCCAGCCCCATTCCACACTCCATTTCCCAGCTGCAGCCCCTGGTGCCTCTGAGTGCTGCTTGCCCAGCCCCGGGACGCTCTCCTTGTCTGCCCATTCCCCCCCACGTCTCTGGGCAGGGCTGGCTCAGTGGGGGCTGCTGACATCCTCAGCAACTTGCAGAGGCTGCTGCTGAATTCTACTGCTCCAGAGGCTCGACGTGTATTCCAACTGAATGTAACATATTTAAAAAGACAGTGAGAAAACATTTGTGAGGTCCTGCTTAGGTTTTTCTTCCTGTAATACATTGATATGTGCAATCTCCAACTGACGCTGTGTCAAAGTACCAGTGTTCTGCCCTACCTGCAACCTGGGGACACTTTCATATGAGTTATGTCCCTCGGTGGGAGCCATTTAGAGTTAAAGGAATTTGGACTTTGAATCTGATTTTGAGTTTTTGAGGAGGTTTGGAGCACACTCGGAGGCACTGATGAGTGTGATGCAAAAGCACCAAAGGCCCAGAGGGTCATTGAAGTCCCTGTGCTGTGTCTGTGCTGCTGAACTGGGCCGGGCTCCTGGCCCAGAGGCAGCTGCTGGCAAGGGCTGCAGAGAGCAGCTGCAGAGAGACAGCTCTGGGCAGGAGCAGCTCCTGTGCAGAGCCCAGCAGGGCTGGGGCACTGCCAGGGCCCCTCAGGGACACCAGCAGGGCACAGACTGAGCTCCCAGGGGCTCAGCACTGGCAGGGGCTGTGCCATGGCCCAGAGGGGCTGTGTCACAGCAGCACCTCTGTGGCTGTGTCCTAGAGGCACAGAGCAGCTGGCATGTCAGCAAGGGGCTGTGTGACAGCACAGAGTGGGCTGTGTGAGCTCACAGACTGGGCTCTGACATCACAGAGTTTGTTGTGTGAGGTCATGGAGCAGCTCCAGCATCATAGAGGGGTCTGTGTGACATCATAGAGCAGGCTGTGATGGTCATGGTGTGTGCAGTGACGTTACAGAGCAGGGTGTGAGGTCATAGTGTGTGCAGTGACATTACAGAGTGGCAGTATGGCATCACAGAGAGGGTTGTGTGACATCGCTGATGGACTTGTGACATCGCAGAGGTGGCTGTGACATCATAGAGTAGGGTGTAAGGCCATAGAGCAGACTGTACCATCATGGAGGGTGGCTCTGTGACATCAGACTGGGTTGTGACATCGCTGGATGTCTGAGTAACATGACAGAACCGGCTGTGACATCACAGAAGAGACCGTGACATCCAGGGGTGATTTGTGACCTCAGACTGCAGCTGTGTGACAGCCCAGAGTGATATCCCAGCATTGGCTCTGTGACATCACATGGGGGGATTTGTTTCATCCCATGCTGGGCTTTAACATCACAGGGCCTGTGTGACATCATAGGTGGTTCTGTGGAATCACAGATGGCTCTGTGACATGACAGGGGCTGTGTGAGGTCACTGGGAGGTCCCTCTGCCCCCCCCCCACACAGTTCCCCCAGAGCAGTCCAACCCTGCTCGTGCACAGCGGGTCCCCTGTCCCCCCAGTCCCCCCCCCCACAGCCTCCCCAGAGGATGTTCCACGAGATCGAGCCCAGAGCCTGACACGGGGCCGGGGGCCGGGCCGGGTGGGGGGGGTGGCACAGGGGACAGGGACCCCCGGCAGCATCCCCCCAGTCCCCAGGGCCAGAGCCTGGGCCAGGGCTCCTTCACCCTCTTACAAACGAGGGGCTGAGGCGCTGAAAAAAAAATCCAGCAAGGAATCAGCAAAAACCAGATTGAATATTAAGGAGAGCAGCACAGAGTTCCTTGGCAAGAGTCACTCTGCTCCTGACTGGGCACTCTAGGCACACCAAAGAAACAAAGCAACAAAAAACCAAACAAAATCCAGTCAAAGAAGAAATGAACCAAAACCAGGACTTGACTGATACCTTAGACTTCAGCATTTAGCAAAAGAACAGCACTTAACAGTATTTAACCTTACTTGTAACCTAGGACTTAATGATGTAGCTCTGCAATAAAACTTAACAATATTCAACAGCTTTATAACTTCTATTCAATGTAACAACTTAGCAAAAGAACAACTCTTAGCAGCATTGAACTCAGCTTACAGCTTGTGACTCACCATCACTTGCAGGCCTGACTGGCTCAGCTCTCCAAGGCACTCCAAGCCCTCAGAGAGCAGCATTTGTGCCACATTTCCCCAGCACAGGCACTCCTGTGTGCACACAGACACCAAGAGTCAGTGCAAGGCACCTGTGAGCAATTCCCCTGAGGGCAGGGAATGCTCCCTGAGGATGTTTTGGCATCTCCCCAGCGGGCAAAGGGCTGAGCCTGGAGGAGTGGGGGATCGGCCCAGGCTCCGTCGTTGTTCAGGATCCCCGAGTGCAGCAAACGGGAGAGTTCCCGGCTGGGAGAGGCCCACTGCGAGGGAGGAGTGGCTGGCCCAGGAGAGCTGCAAGGGCTCCTTTTGGGCGCTTGCTTGCAGGGCCCCCAGAGAGGGGCTTCAGTCCCAGCCATGGTTCATCCTGGCCGCACTTGGCCCCAGCAGCTTTCTTGGCAGGGGTGAGAACAGGGATGTTGTGCCACGCAGGGAACAGAAACAGCTGCCAGGGCTGCTGCTGCTAAAGGGAACCAGGGCTGGTTGGGCAGCAGCAGTGCCTGGAGCAGACAGTGTTTGTGAGGAGCTGAGCCCAGGGGCTGTTGGCCAAGGCCGAGGCCCAGGGAGCATTTCTCAGCTGGCAGGGCGGCCTGAGAAGGGGAGGGATGCAGCAGCACAGGGCCCATGGAACCAAGGGACCATTGTGACACCGTGGCGCCCTGATAGACCAAGGGGCCCTGGTGACACTGTGGGGCCCTGTGAGAACAAGGGACATTGGGACATTGTCACACCCCATGGAACCAAAGGTCCACTGTGACATTGCAAGGCCTCATGGAACCATGGAACCTTGGAAAGACCATTGAGACACTTCACAACTCTCATGGAACCAAGGGGCTGTTGTGGCACTGAGGAGACTCATGGAATCATGGAGACCATTGTGACACTACGAGGCCCCATGGAATAAGCAAAGCATTGTGACTGTGGGGGCACCATGGAACCAAGGAGACCATTGTGACACTGTGGGGCACCATGAAACCAAGAGGCCTTTGTGACCCTGCAGGGCTGCATGGAACCAAGGGCCATTGTGACATTGCCAGGCCTTCTGTCATCAGTGGTGCATTGTGACACTAAGAAACCAAGGGGACCATTGTGACACTGCAGGGCTTCATGGAACCAAAGCTCCAGGGTGACACAGAGAGGCCGCCTCTCATCAATGCTCCATTGTGACACCGTGGAGCCAACCCATTGTGACACCACAAACCCTCATGGTCCAAAGGCCCATTGTGACATTGCAGGGCTCACGGAACACAGAGGAGTGACATGACATTGGGGCCTGTGGAAGCACAGAGACCATTGTGGCACTTCAAGGCCTCATGGAATCCTTGGGGCCTTTGTGACACCATGGGACCTTCAGGAAGCTGGGAGCCATTGTGAAACTGTGGGACCCCATGGAACCAAAGGCAGCCTTGTGACACCTCAGGGCCCCATAAAACCAAGGGGACACATCTGGCTGGTTTGGCCTCCCGTGGGCCACCTGGGTCCCTGACCTGGCATGTTGAGGGTCTCTTCTCATCTGCTGCTGAAAACACTGGGGCTCCGTGCTTTCCTTCCTGTGGTAAAGAACTGTCCTTCTCCTCCAGGCCATGACCAGAACTGGGATTTCAAAACCAAATTCCCTTCTATCCAGGCATTGTTCCCATTGCAATATTGCCAGGACAAGTCTGTCTGCCTGTGCTTTCAAAGGGTCACCTCTCATCTGTGCCCAAAACCCTGGGAAGGCTCTGTGCTTTCCTTCCTATGGAAGAACTACTTCCTGGCCAGGTTCCCGTGTCTCCAAATTTGGGTCCTCCAACACTGCCTATTGGGACAGACTGGAGATTGTTTTATCATTTCATGTGTTGGGAAAACATTTTGCCCTGCCCCGGTCCTGCCCTTGGAACCCCAATCCCCCCCAGGAAAATTTCTTCCTTTGGGAATACATTCCCGAAATTTGGGTCCACCTCCAATCTCCTAGGGACAACTGGAGAGTAAACAATTCATGTGTTCTGGTCCAGCCTTGCCCTGCCCTGGGCCCACCCTTGCCCTGGAACCCCAATCCCCCAGGCCTCCATCCCAGCCCTGAGTGTCTGGCCCTGGCACAGCACTTTGCTCTCAGCCACCTCTGCCCCCAGCCCAGCTCCTGAGGGACCAAATGACCCCAGTCCCCACCTGGGGAAGGAAGACCAAGGGGTATTTAAGTCTGACCACAAGGCAAGGCACATCTTGACCCTCCCTCCTCTTGCAATTTCCATCTGAACAACACTGGAATCCAGGTGGGGTGCTTCTCTGTATCTTATATCTCTTCTCTTTCTGTGTCTACTTCTCCTATTTCTTTCTCTCTGCAAATTTTGATTACCTTAAAATGGAATGGGCATAGAGATTCTGAAGTTGAATGGGCCAAGTTAATGCTTTGAGAAGTGTGTTTTTGCTGATTGAATGTTATAATGTACCTTTTTTGCCAAAGTTTCTCTGATTTTCTAAATTTACCAATAAAATCTGGTCAGTTGTTTTGAGCTCCTGAGGATCTCTGGTAGCTATTTCTCCAGTACATCCAACTCAGAGGACACCAATAATTGTAATTCCTTTAAAATGTCTCATGGAAAAAATTGTTTGGGGCATGGGAGTGCAGGCTTGTGTGTCCTCCTTGGCACAGCCCAGGCAGGGCTTTCCCAGCCCATTCCACCTCCATTTCCCAGCTGCAGCCCCTGGTGCCTCTGAGTGCTGCTTGCCCAGCCCCGGACAATCCTTGTCTGCCCATTCCCCACGGTCTCTGGGCAGGGCTGGCTCAGTGGGGGCAATGGGTCCTCTCAGCAACACAGAGGCTGCTGCTGAATTTACAGAGGCTTGCTGTATTCCAACTGAATGTAACATATTTAAAAAAGACAGAGACCACCAATACATTGATATGTGCAATCTCCAACTGACAAAAGTCAGTACCAGTGTTCTGCCCTACCTGCAACCTGGGGACACTTTCATATGAGTTATGTCCCTCAGTGGGTTTAGAGTTAAAGGAATTTGTCCCTTGGGACAACATTTGGGTGAATCCTGTTGTGTGTAATGATTGATGTGTGCAATCTCCAAAATGACATGTGTCAAAGACCAGTGTTCTGTGACAGGCAACCTGGGGACAGAAGTTGAGAGGGAGCCATTTAGAGTTAAAGATTTTGGACTTTGAATCTGATTTTGACAGAGGAGGTTTGACCACAAAGGCACTGATGAGTGTGATGCAAAAAGACCAAAGGCCCAGAGGGTCATTGAGGTGCTGTGTCTGTGCTGCTGAAAGGCCGGGCTCCTGGACCAGAGGCAGATGGCAAGGGCAGCAGCTGCAGCAGAGACAGCTCTGGGCAGGAGCAGCTCCTGTGCACAGCCCAGCAGGGCTTTTTGCCAGGGCCCCTCAGGGACACCAGCAGGGCACAGACTGAGCTCCCAGGGCTCAGCACTGGCAGGGGCTGTGCCATGGCCCAGGGGGGTGTGTCACAGGGACCTCTGTGGCTGTGTCCTAGATGGCACAGAGCAGCTGGCATGTCAGCAAGGGGCTGTGTGACAGCACAGAAACAGACTGGGCTCTGACATCACAGAGTTTGTTGTGTGAGGTCATGGAGCAGCTCCAGCATCATAGAGGGGTCTGTGTGACATCATGAGCAGGCTGTGATGGTCATGGTGTGTGCAGTGACGTTACAGAGCAGGGTGTGAGGTCATAGTGTGTGCAGTGACATTACATGTGGCAGTATGGCATCACAGAGAGGGTTGTGTGACATCGCTGATGGACTTGTGACATCGCAGAGGTGGCTGTGACATCATAGAGTGTAGGGCCATAAGGCCATCATGGGGTGGCTGGATGTGACATCATGTTCCAGTGTGGTCTGTTTGGAATGACATCATGGATGTCTGTGACATGACAGAACCGGCTGTGACATCACAGAAGAGACCGTGACATCCAGGGGTGATTTGTGACCTCAGACTGCAGCTGTGTTTCCCAGCCCAGAGTGATATCCAGCATTGGCTCTGTGACATCACATGGGGTTTCCCCCATGCTGGGCTTTAACATCCACAGGGCCTGTGTGACATCATAGGTGGTTCTGTGGAATCACAGATGGCTCTGTGACATGACAGGGGCTGTGTGAGGTCACTGGGAGGTCCCTCTGCCCCCAAACCCCTCACAGTTCCCCCCAGAGCAGTCCAACCCTGCTCGTGCACAGGGGTCCCCTGTCCCCCCAGGTCCCCTGCCCCCAGCCTCCCCCCAGAGGATGTTCCACGAGATCGAGCCCAGAGCCTGACACGGGGCCGGGGCCCTGGGCCCTGGGGGGGCACAGGGGACAGGGACCCCAGCAGCATCCCCGTGTCCCCAGGGCCAGAGCCTGGGCCAGGGCTCCTTCACCCTCTCTTACAAAACGAGGGGCTGAGAGCGCTGAAAAAAATCCCCAGCAAGGAATCAGCAAAAACCAGATTGAATATTAAGGAGAGCAGCACAGAGTTCCTTGGCAAGAGTCACTCTGCTCCTGACTGGGCACTCTAGGCACACCAAAAAACAAAGCAACAAAAAAAAACAAAAAAAAAATCCAGTCAAAGAAGAAATGAACCAAAACCAGGACTTGACTGATACCTTAGACTTCAGCATTTAGCAAAAGAACAGCACTTAACAGTATTTAACCTTACTTGTAACCTAGGACTTAATGATGTAGCTCTGCAATAAAACTTAACAATATTCAACTTAGCTTATAACTTCTATTCAATGTAACAACTTAGCAAAAACAACTCTTAGCAGCATTGAACTCAGCTTACAGCTTGTGACTCACCATCACTTGCAGGCCTGACTGGCTCAGCTCTCCAAGGCACTCCAAGCCCTCAGAGAGCAGCATTTGTGCCACATTTCCCCAGCACAGGCACTCCTGTGTGCACACAGACACCAAGAGTCAGTGCAAGGCACCTGTGAGCAATTCCCCTGAGGGCAGGGAATGCTCCCTGAGGATGTTTTGGCATCTCCCCAGCGGGCAAGGGCTGAGCCTGGAGGGGGGGGATCGGCCCAGGCTCCGTCGTTGTTCAGGATCCCGAGTGCAGCAAGCAGGAGAGTTCCCGGCTGGGAGGGCCCCACTGCGAGGGGGGTGGCTGGCCCAGGAGAGCTGCAAGGGCTCCTTTTGGGCGCTGCTTGCAGGGCCCCCAAGAGGGCTTCAGTCCCAGCCATGGTTCATCCTGGCCGCACTTGGCACCAGCAGCTTTCTTTGGCAGGGTGAGAACAGGGATGTTGTGCCACGCAGGGAACAGAAACAGCTGCCAGGGCTGCTGCTAAAGGAACCAGGAGCTGGTTGGGCAGCAGCAGTGCCTGGAGCAGACAGTGTTTGTGAGGAGCTGAGCCCAGGGGCTGTTGGCCAAGGCCGAGGCCCAGGGCATTTCTCAGCTGGCAGGGCGGCCTGAGAAGGGGAGGGGGAAAGCAGCACAGGGCCCATGGAACCAAGGGACCATTGTGACACCGTGGCGCCCTGATAGACCAAGGGGCCCTGGTGACACTGTGGGGCCCTGTGAGAACAAGGGACATTGGGACACTGTCACACCCCATGGAACCAAAGGTCCACTGTGACATTGCAAGGCCTCATGGAACCATGGAACCTTGGAAAGACCATTGAGACACTTCACAACCTCATGGAACCAAGGGGCTGTTGTGGCACTGAGGAGACTCATGGAATCATGGAGACCATTGTGACACTACGAGGCCCCATGGAATAAGCAAAGCATTGTGACGCTGTGGGGCACCATGGAACCAAGGAGACCATTGTGACACTGTGGGGCACCATGAAACCAAGAGGCCTTTGTGACCCTGCAGGGCTGCATGGAACCAAGGGGCCATTGTGACATTGCCAGGCCTTCTGTCATCAGTGGTGCATTGTGACACTAAGAAACCAAGGGGACCATTGTGACACTGCAGGGCTTCATGGAACCAAAGCTCCAGGGTGACACAGAGGCCGCCTCTCATCAATGCTCCATTGTGACACCGTGGAGCCAACGGAGACCATTGTGACACCACAAACCCTCATGGTCCAAAGGCCATTGTGACATTGCAGGGCTCACGGAACAGAGGAGTGACATGACATTGTGAGGCCTGTGGAAGCACAGAGACCATTGTGGCACTTCAAGGCCTCATGGAATCCTTGGGGCCTTTGTGACACCCTGGGGACCTTCAGGAAGCTGGGAGCCATTGTGAAACTGTGGGACCCCATGGAACCAAGGCAGCCTTGTGACACCTCAGGGCCCCATAAAACCAAGGGGACACAGAACAGGTCTGGCTGGTTTGGCCTCCCGTGGGCCACCTGACTGGTCCAGCTGACCTTGGCATGTTGAGGGTCTCTTCTCATCTGCTGCTGAAACACTGGGGCTCCGTGCTTTCCTTCCTGTGGTAAAGAACTGTCCTTCTCCTCCAGGCCATGACCAGAACTGGGATTTCAAAACCAAATTCCCTTCTATCCAGGCATTGTTCCCATAGCAATATTGCCAGGACAAGTCTGTCTGCCTGTGCTTTCACAAGGGTCACCTCTCATCTGTGCCCAAAACCCTGGGGAAGGCTCTGTGCTTTCCTTCCTATGGAAGAACTGTCCTTCCTGGCCAGGTTCCCGTGTCTCCAAATTTGGGTCCACCTCCAACACTGCCTATTGGGACAGACTGGAGGAGATTGTTGGCTTGGATCATTTCATGTGTGGGGGGGAAGGGGCAGGTCCAGCTTTGCCCTGCCTGGTGAGCCCAGCCCTGCCCTGCCCTGGAACCCCAATCCCCCCAGAGCCTCCATCCCAGCCCCAGTGTCTGCCAGCCCCTGGCACAGCACAGGCAATGCTCCACAGCCACCTCTGCAGCCCCCAGCCCAGCTCCTGAGGGACCAAATGACCCCAGTCCCCACCTGGGGGAAGGGCCCAGGAAGACCAAGGGGTATTTAAGTCTGACCACAAGGCAAGCACACATCTTGACCCTCCCTCCTCTTGCAATTTCCATCTGAACAACACTGGAATCCAGGTGGGGTGCTTCTCTGTATCTTATATGTCTTTCTCTCTTTCTGTGTCTACTTCTCCTATTTCTTTCTCTCTGCAAATTTTGATTACCTTAAAATGGAATGGGCATAGAGATTCTGAAGTTGAATGGGCCAAGTTAATGCTTTGAGAAGTGTGTTTTGCTGATTGAATGTTACAATGTACCTTTTGCCAAAGTTTCTCTGATTTTCTAAATTTACCAATAAAATCTGGTCAGTTGTTTTGAGCTCCTGAGGATCTCTGGTAGCTATTTCTCCAGTACATCCAACTCAGAGGACACCAATAATTGTAATTCCTTTAAAATGTCTCATGGAAAGAATTGTTTGGGGCATGGGAGTGCGGGCTTGTGTGTCCCTGCTTGGCACAGCCCAGGCAGGGCTTTCCCAGCCCCATTCCACACTCCATTTCCCAGCTGCAGCCCCTGGTGCCTCTGAGTGCTGCTTGCCCAGCCCCGGGACTCTCCTTGTCTGCCCATTCCCCCACGGTCTCTGGGCAGGGCTGGCTCAGTGGGGGCTGCTGACATCCTCAGCAACTTGCAGAGGCTGCTGCTGAATTCTACTGCTCCAGAGGCTCGACGTGTATTCCAACTGAATGTAACATATTTAAAAAGACAGTGAGAAAACATTTGTGAGGTCCTGCTTAGGTTTTTCTTCCTGTAATACATTGATATGTGCAATCTCCAACTGACACTGTGTCAAAGTACCAGTGTTCTGCCCTACCTGCAACCTGGGGACACTTTCATATGAGTTATGTCCCTCAGTGGGAGCCATTTAGAGTTAAAGGAAGTTTGGACTTTGAATCTGATTTTGAGTTTTTGAGGAGGTTTGGAGCACACTCGGAGGCACTGATGAGTGTGATGCAAAAAGCACCAAAGGCCCAGAGGGTCATTGAAGTCCCTGTGCTGTGTCTGTGCTGCTGAACTGGGCCGGGCTCCTGGCCCAGAGGCAGCTGCTGGCAAGGGCAGCGCTGCAGAGAGAGACAGCTCTGGGCAGGAGCAGCTCCTGTGCAGAGCCCAGCAGGGCTGGGGCACTGCCAGGGCCCCCTCAGGGACACCAGCAGGGCACAGACTGAGCTCCCAGGGGCTCAGCACTGGCAGGGGCTGTGCCATGGCCCAGAGGGGCTGTGTCACAGCAGCACCTCTGTGGCTGTGTCCTAGAGGCACAGAGCAGCTGGCATGTCAGCAAGGGGCTGTGTGACAGCACAGAGTGGGCTGTGTGAGCTCACAGACTGGGCTCTGACATCACAGAGTTTGTTGTGTGAGGTCATGGAGCAGCTCCAGCATCATAGAGGGGTCTGTGTGACATCATAGAGCAGGCTGTGATGGTCATGGTGTGTGCAGTGACGTTACAGAGCAGGGTGTGAGGTCATAGTGTGTGCAGTGACATTACAGAGTGGCAGTATGGCATCACAGAGAGGGTTGTGTGACATCGCTGATGGACTTGTGACATCGCAGAGGTGGCTGTGACATCATAGAGTAGGGTGTAAGGCCATAGAGCAGACTGTACCATCATGGAGGGTGGCTCTGTGACATCAGACTGGGTGTGACATCGCTGGATGTCTGAGTAACATGACAGAACCGGCTGTGACATCACAGAAGAGACCGTGACATCCAGGGGTGATTTGTGACCTCAGACTGCAGCTGTGTGACAGCCCAGAGTGATATCCCAGCATTGGCTCTGTGACATCACATGGGGGTTTGTTTCATCCCATGCTGGGCTTTAACATCACAGGGCCTGTGTGACATCATAGGTGGTTCTGTGGAATCACAGATGGCTCTGTGACATGACAGGGGCTGTGTGAGGTCACTGGGGAGGTCCCTCTGCCCCGGCCCCCCTCACAGTTCCCCCAGAGCAGTCCAACCCTGCTCGTGCACAGCGGGGTCCCCTGTCCCCCCGGGTCCCCCCGGCCCCACAGCCTCCCCCAGAGGATGTTCCACGAGATCGAGCCCAGAGCCTGACACGGGGCCGGGGGCGGGGCCCTGGGGGGTGGCACAGGGGACAGGGACCCCCGGCAGCATCCCCGTGTCCCCCAGGGCCAGAGCCTGGGCCAGGGCTCCTTCACCCTCTTACAAACGAGGGGCTGAGAGCGCTGAAAAATCCCCAGCAAGGAATCAGCAAAAACCAGATTGAATATTAAGGGAGAGCAGCACAGAGTTCCTTGGCAAGAGTCACTCTGCTCCTGACTGGGCACTCTAGGCACACCAAAGAAACAAAGCAACAAAAAACAAACAAAATCCAGTCAAAGAAGAAATGAACCAAAACCAGGACTTGACTGATACCTTAGACTTCAGCATTTAGCAAAAGAACAGCACTTAACAGTATTTAACCTTACTTGTAACCTAGGACTTAATGATGTAGCTCTGCAATAAAACTTAACAATATTCAACAGCTTATAACTTCTATTCAATGTAACAACTTAGCAAAAGAACAACTCTTAGCAGCATTGAACTCAGCTTACAGCTTGTGACTCACCATCACTTGCAGGCCTGACTGGCTCAGCTCTCCAAGGCACTCCAAGCCCTCAGAGAGCAGCATTTGTTTGTACATTTCCCCAGCACAGGCACTCCTGTGTGCACACAGACTGGCTCAGTGCAGTGCAAGGCACCTGTGAGCAATTCCCCTGGGCAGGGAATGCTCCCTGAGGATGTTTTGGCATCTCCCCAGCGGGCAAAGGGCTGAGCCTGGGAGGTGGGGGGATCGGCCCAGGCTCCGTCGTTGTTCAGGATCCCCGAGTGCAGCAAGCGGGAGAGTTCCCGGCTGGGAGGGCCCCACTGCGGGGAGTGGCTGGCCCAGGAGGCTGCAAGGGCTCCTTTTGGGCGCTCCTTGCAGGGCCCCAGAGAGAGGGCTTCAGTCCCAGCCATGGTTCATCCTGGCCCACTTGGCCCCAGCAGCTTTCTTTGGCAGGGTGAGAACAGGGATGTTGTGCCACGCAGGGAACAGAAACAGCTGCCAGGGCTGCTGCTAAAGGAACCAGGGAGCTGGTTGGGCAGCAGCAGTGCCTGGAGCAGACAGTGTTTGTGAGGAGCTGAGCCCAGGGGCTGTTGGCCAAGGCCGAGGCCCAGGAGCATTTCTCAGCTGGCAGGGCGGCCTGAGAAGGGGAGGGGAATGCAGCAGCACAGGGCCCATGGAACCAAGGGACCATTGTGACACCGTGGCGCCCTGATAGACCAAAGGGGCCCTGGTGACACTGTGGGGCCCTGTGAGAACAAGGGACATTGGGACATTGTCACACCCCATGGAACCAAAGGTCCACTGTGACATTGCAAGGCCTCATGGAACCATGGAACCTTGGAAAGACCATTGAGACACTTCAACCTCCTGGAACCAAGGGCTGTTGTGGCACTGAGGAGACTCATGGAATCATGGAGACCATTGTGACACTACGAGGCCCCATGGAATAAGCAAAGCATTGTGACGCTGTGGGGCACCATGGAACCAAGGAGACCATTGTGACACTGTGGGGCACCATGAAACCAAGAGGCCTTTGTGACCCTGCAGGGCTGCATGGAACCAAGGGGCCATTGTGACATTGCCAGGCCTTCTGTCATCAGTGGTGCATTGTGACACTAAAAGAAACCAAGGGGACCATTGTGACACTGCAGGGCTTCATGGAACCAAAGCTCCAGGGTGACACAGAGGCCGCCTCTCATCAATGCTCCATTGTGACACCGTGGAGCCAACGGAGACCATGTGACACCACAAACCCTCATGGTCCAAAGGCCCATTGTGACATTGCAGGGCTCTCACGGAACAGAGGAGTGACATGACATTGTGAGGCCTGTGGAAGCACAGAGACCATTGTGGCACTTCAAGGCCTCATGGAATCCTTGGGGCCTTTGTGACACCAAGGGGACCTTCAGGGAAGCTGGGAGCCATTGTGAAACTGTGGGACCCCATGGAACCAAGGCAGCCTTGTGACACCTCAGGGCCCCATAAAACCAAGGGGACACACAGAACAGGTCTGGCTGGTTTGGCCTCCCGTGGGCCACCTGACTGGTCCAGCTGACCTTGGCATGTTGAGGTCTCTTCTCATCTGCTGCTGAAACACTGGGGCTCCGTGCTTTCCTTCCTGTGGTAAAGAACTGTCCTTCTCCTCCAGGCCATGACCAGAACTGGGATTTCAAAAAACAAATTCCCTTCTATCCAGGCATTGTTCCCATAGCAATATTGCCAGGACAAGTCTGTCTGCCTGTGCTTTCTTTCTGTCACCACCTCATCTGTGCCCAAAAACCTGGGGAAGGCTCTGTGCTTTCCTTCCTATGGAAGAGAACTCCCTCCTGGCCAGGTTCCCGTGTCTCCAAATTTGGGTCCACCTCCAACACTGCCTATTGGGACAGACTGGAGGAGATTGTTGGCTTGGATCATTTCATGTGTGGGGGAGAAGGGGCAGGTCCAGCTTTGCCCTGCCCTGGTGAGTGAGCCCAGCCCTGCCTGCCCTGGAACCCCAATCCCCCAGCCCTCCATCCCAGCCCCGCAGTGTCTGCCAGCCCCTGGCACAGCACAGGCAATGCTCACAGCCACCTCTGCAGCCCCCAGCCCAGCTCCTGAGGACCAAATGACCCCAGTCCCCACCTGGGGAAGGGCCCAGGAAGACCAAGGGGTATTTAAGTCTGACCACAAGGCAAGCACACATCTTGACCCTCCCTCCTCTTGCAATTTCCATCTGAACAACACTGGAATCCAGGTGGGGTGCTTCTCTGTATCTTATATATTTCTTTCTTCTCTCTTCTTTGTCTCTTCTCCTATTTCTTTCTCTCTGCAAATTTTGATTACCTTAAAATGGAATGGGCATAGAGATTCTGAAGTTGAATGGGCCAAGTTAATGCTTTGAGAAGTGTGTTTTGCTGATTGAATGTTATAATGTACCTTTTGCCAAAGTTTCTCTGATTTTCTAAATTTACCAATAAAATCTGGTCAGTTGTTTTGAGCTCCTGAGGATCTCTGGTAGCTATTTCTCCAGTACATCCAACTCAGAGGACACCAATAATTGTAATTCCTTTAAAATGTCTCATGGAAAAAATTGTTTGGGGCATGGGAGTGCGGGCTTGTGTGTCCTGCTTGGCACAGCCCAGGCAGGGCTTTCCCAGCCCCATTCCACTCCATTTCCCAGCTGCAGCCCCTGGTGCCTCTGAGTGCTGCTTGCCCAGCCCCAGGGACGCTCTCCTTGTCTGCCCATTCCCCCACGGTCTCTGGGCAGGGCTGGCTCAGTGGGCTGCTGACATCCTCAGCAACTTGCAGAGGCTGCTGCTGAATTCTACTGCTCAGAGGCTCGACGTGTATTCCAACTGAATGTAACATATTTAAAAAGACAGTGAGAAAACATTTGTGAGGTCCTGCTTAGGTTTTCTTCCTGTAATACATTGATATGTGCAATCTCCAACTGACACTGTGTCAAAGTACCAGTGTTCTGCCCTACCTGCAACCTGGGGACACTTTCATATGAGTTATGTCCTCAGTGGGAGCCATTTAGAGTTAAAGGAATTTGGACTTTGAATCTGATTTTGAGTTTTTGAGGAGGTTTGGAGCACTCAGGCACTGATGAGTGTGATGCAAAAGAGCACCAAAGGCCCAGAGGGTCATTGAAGTCCCTGTGCTGTGTCTGTGCTGCTGAGCTGGGCCGGGCTCCTGGCCCAGAGGCAGCTGCTGGCAAGGGCAGCGCTGCAGAGAGACAGCTCTGGGCAGGAGCAGCTCCTGTGCAGAGCCCAGCAGGGCTGGGGCACTGCCAGGGCCCCTCAGGGACACCAGCAGGGCACAGACTGAGCTCCCAGGGGCTCAGCACTGGCAGGGGCTGTGCCATGGCCCAGAGGGGGCTGTGTCACAGCAGCACCTCTGTGGCTGTGTCCTAGAGGCACACGGCAGATGGCATGTCAGCAAGGGGCTGTGTGACAGCACAGAGTGGGCTGTGTGAGCTCACAGACTGGGCTCTGACATCACAGAGTTTGTTGTGTGAGGTCATGGAGCAGCTCCAGCATCATAGAGGGGTCTGTGTGAAATCATGGAGCAGGCTGTGATGGTCATGGTGTGTGCAGTGACGTTACAGAGCAGGGTGTGAGGTCATAGTGTGTGCAGTGACATTACAGAGTGGCAGTATGGCATCACAGAGAGGGTTGTGTGACATCGCTGATGGACTTGTGACATCGCAGAGGTGGCTGTGACATCATAGAGTAGGGTGTAAGGCCATAGAGCAGACTGTACCATCATGGAGGGTGGCTCTGTGACATCAGACTGGGTTGTGACATCGCTGGATGTCTGAGTAACATGACAGAACCGGCTGTGACATCACAGAAGAGACCGTGACATCCAGGGGTGATTTGTGACCTCAGACTGCAGCTGTGTGACAGCCCAGAGTGATATCCCAGCATTGGCTCTGTGACATCACATGGGGGATTTGTTTCATCCCATGCTGGGCTTTAACATCACAGGGCCTGTGTGACATCATAGGTGGTTCTGTGGAATCACAGATGGCTCTGTGACATGACAGGGGCTGTGTGAGGGTCACTGGGGAGGTCCCTCTGCCCCCGCCCCCCCTCACAGTTCCCCAGAGCAGTCCAACCCTGCTCGTGCACAGCGGGGTCCCCTGTCCCCCGGGTCCCCTGGCCCCACAGCCTCCCCAGAGGATGTTCCACGAGATCGAGCCCAGAGCCTGACACGGGGCGGGGGCGGGGCCCTGGGGTGGCACAGGGGGACAGGGACCCCCGGCAGCATCCCCGTGTCCCCAGGGCCAGAGCCTGGCCAGGGCTCCTTTCACCCTCTTACAAACGAGGGGCTGAGGCGCTGAAAAAAATCCCCAGCAAGGAATCAGCAAAAACCAGATTGAATATTAAGGAGAGCAGCACAGAGTTCCTTGGCAAGTCACTCTGCTGCTCCTGACTGGGCACTCTAGGCACACCAAAGAAAAAAAGCAACAAAAAACCAAACAAAATCCAGTCAAAGAAGAAATGAACCAAAACCAGGACTTGACTGATACCTTAGACTTCAGCATTTAGCAAAAGAACAGCACTTAACAGTATTTAACCTTACTTGTAACCTAGGACTTAATGATGTAGCTCTGCAATAAAACTTAACAATATTCAACAGCTTATACTTCTATTCAATGTAACAACTTAGCAAAAGAACAACTCTTAGCAGCATTGAACTCAGCTTACAGCTTGTGACTCACCATCACTTGCAGGCCTGACTGGCTCAGCTCTCCAAGGCACTCCAAGCCCTCAGAGAGCATTTGTGCCACATTTCCCCAGCACAGGCACTCCTGTGTGCACACAGACACCAAGAGTCAGTGCAAGGCACCTGTGAGCTGTCCCCTGAATTCCCTGGGGGGAATGCTCCCTGAGGATGTTTTGCATCTCCCCAGCGGGCAAAGGGCTGAGCCTGGAGGAGTGGGGGATCGGCCCAGGCTCCGTCGTTGTTCAGGATCCCCGAGTGCAGCAAGCGGGAGAGTTCCCGGCTGGGAGGCCCCACTGCGAGGGTGGCTGGCCCAGGAGAGCTGCAAGGGCTCCTTTTGGGCGCTGCTTGCAGGGCCCCAAGAGAGGGGCTTCAGTCCCAGCCATGGTTCATCCTGGCCGCACTTGGCCCCAGCAGCTTTCTTTGGCAGGGTGAGAACAGGGATGTTGTGCCACGCAGGGACAGAAACAGCTGCCAGGGCTGCTGCTAAAGGAACCAGGAGCTGGTTGGGCAGCAGTGCCTGGAGCAGACAGTGTTTGTGAGGAGCTGAGCCCAGGGGCTGTTGGCCAAGGCCGAGGCCCAGGGAGCATTTCTCAGCTGGCAGGGCGGCCTGAGAAGGGGAGGGGGAATGCAGCAGCACAGGGCCCATGGAACCAAGGGACCATTGTGACACCGTGGCGCCCTGATGACCAAGGGGCCCTGGTGACACTGTGGGGCCCTGTGAGAACAAGGGACATTGGGACATTGTCACACCCCATGGAACCAAAGGTCCACTGTGACATTGCAAGGCCTCATGGAACCATGGAACCTTGGAAAGACCATTGAGACACTTCACAACCTCATGGAACCAAGGGGCTGTTGTGGCACTGAGGGAGACTCATGGAATCATGGAGACCATTGTGACACTACGAGGCCCCATGGAATAAGCAAAAAGCATTGTGACGCTGTGGGGCACCATGGAACCAAGGAGACCATTGTGACACTGTGGGGCACCATGAAACCAAGAGGCCTTTGTGACCCTGCAGGGCTGCATGGAACCAAGGGGCCATTGTGACATTGCCAGGCCTTCTGTCATCAGTGGTGCATTGTGACACTAAGAAACCAAGGGGACCATTGTGACACTGCAGGGCTTCATGGAACCAAAGCTCCAGGGTGACACAGAGGCCGCCTCTCATCAATGCTCCATTGTGACACCGTGGAGCCAACGGAGACCATTGTGACACCACAAACCCTCATGGTCCAAAGGCCCATTGTGACATTGCAGGTCTCACGGAACAGAGGAGTGACATGACATTGTGAGGCCTGTGGAACCACAGAGACCATTGTGGCACTTCAAGGCCTCATGGAATCCTTGGGGCCTTTGTGTCAGCGCGGGACCTTCAGGAAGCTGGGAGCCATTGTGAAACTGTGGGACCCCATGGAATCAAGGCAGCCTTGTGACACCTCAGGGCCCCATAAAACCAAGGGATACACAGAACAGGTCTGGCTGGTTTGGCCTCCCGTGGGCCACCTGACTGGTCCAGATGACCTTGGCATGTTGAGGCTCTCTTCTCAGTGCTGCTGAAATGCTGGGGCTCCGTGCTTTCCTTCCTGTGGTAAAGAACTGTCCTTCTCCTCCAGGCCATGACCAGAACTGGGATTTCAAAACCAAATTCCCTTCTATCCAGGCATTGTTCCCATAGCAATATTGCCAGGACAAGTCTGTCTGCCTGTGCTTTCACAAGGGTCACCTCTCATCTGTGCCCAAAACCCTGGGGAAGGCTCTGTGCTTTCCTTCCTATGGAAGAGAACTGTCCTTCCTGGCCAGGTTCCCGTGTCTCTCAAATTTGGGTCCACCTCCAACACTGCCTATTGGGACAGACTGGAGGAGATTGTTGGCTTGGATCATTTCATGTGTGGGGGAGGAAGGGGCAGGTCCAGCTTTGCCCTGCCTGGTGAGCCCAGCCCTGCCCTGCCCTGGAACCCCAATCCCCCAGAGCCTCCATCCCAGCCCCGCAGTGTCTGCCAGCCCCTGGCACAGCACAGGCAATGCTCCACAGCCACCTCTGCAGCCCCCAGCCCAGCTCCTGAGGGACCAAATGACCCCAGTCCCCACCTGGGGAAGGGCCCAGGAAGACCAAGGGGTATTTAAGTCTGACCACAAGGCAAGCACACATCTTGACCCTCCCTCCTCTTGCAATTTCCATCTGAACAACACTGGAATCCAGGTGGGGTGCTTCTCTGTATCTTATATATCTTTCTCTCTTTCTGTGTCTACTTCTCCTATTTCTTTCTCTCTGCAAATTTTGATTACCTTAAAATGGAATGGGCATAGAGATTCTGAAGTTGAATGGGCCAAGTTAATGCTTTGAGAAGTGTGTTTTGCTGATTGAATGTTATAATGTACCTTTTGGCCAAAGTTTCTCTGATTTTCTAAATTTACCAATAAAATCTGGTCAGTTGTTTTGAGCTCCTGAGGATCTCTGGTAGCTATTTCTCCAGTACATCCAACTCAGAGGACACCAATAATTGTAATTCCTTTAAAATGTCTCATGGAAAAAAAATTGTTTGGGGCATGGGAGTGCGGGCTTGTGTGTCCTGCTTGGCACAGCCCAGGCAGGGCTTTCCCAGCCCCATTCCACACTCCATTTCCCAGCTGCAGCCCCTGGTGCCTCTGAGTGCTGCTTACCCAGCCCCGGGGCGCTCTCCTTGTCTGCCCATTCTCTGGGCAGGGCTGGCTCAGTGGGGGCTGCTGACATCCTCAGCAACTTGCAGAGGCTGCTGCTGAATTCTACTGCTCCAGAGGCTTGACGTGTATTCCAACTGAATGTAACATATTTAAAAAGACAGTGAGAAAACATTTGTGAGGTCCTGCTTAGGTTTTTCTTCCTGTAATACATTGATATGTGCAATCTCCAACTGACACTGTGTCAAAGTACCAGTGTTCTGCCCTACCTGCAACCTGGGGACACTTTCATATGAGTTATGTCCCTCAGTGGGAGCCATTTAGAGTTAAAGGAATTTTGACTTTGAATCTGATTTTGAGTTTTTGAGGAGGTTTGGAGCACACTCGGAGGCACTGATGAGTGTGATGCAAAAACACCAAAGGCCCAGAGGGTCATTGAAGTCCCTGTGCTGTGTCTGTGCTGCTGAACTGGGCCGGGCTCCTGGCCCAGAGGCAGCTGCTGGCAAGGGCAGCGCTGCAGAGAGACAGCTCTGGGCAGGAGCAGCTCCTGTGCAGAGCCCAGCAGGGCTGGGGCACTGCCAGGGCCCCTCAGGGACACCAGCAGGGCACAGACTGAGCTCCCAGGGGCTCAGCACTGGCAGGGGCTGTGCCATGGCCCAGAGGGGCTGTGTCACAGCAGCACCTCTGTGGCTGTGTCCTAGAGGCACAGAGCAGCTGGCATGTCAGCAAGGGGCTGTGTGACAGCACAGAGTGGGCTGTGTGAGCTCACAGACTGGGCTCTGACATCACAGAGTTTGTTGTGTGAGGTCATGGAGCAGCTCCAGCATCATAGAGGGGTCTGTGTGACATCATAGAGCAGGCTGTGATGGTCATGGTGTGTGCAGTGACGTTACAGAGCAGGGTGTGAGGTCATAGTGTGTGCAGTGACATTACAGAGTGGCAGTATGGCATCACAGAGAGGGTTGTGTGACATCGCTGATGGACTTGTGACATCGCAGAGGTGGCTGTGACATCATAAGTAGGGTGTAAGGCCATAGAGCAGACTGTACCATCATGGAGGGTGGCTCTGTGACATCAGACTGGGTTGTGACATCACTGGATGTCTGAGTAACATGACAGAACCGGCTGTGACATCACAGAAGAGACCGTGACATCCAGGGGTGATTTGTGACCTCAGACTGCAGCTGTGTGACAGCCCAGAGTGATATCCCAGCATTGGCTCTGTGACATCACATGGGGGATTTGTTTCATCCCATGCTGGGCTTTAACATCACAGGGCCTGTGTGACATCATAGGTGGTTCTGTGGAATCACAGATGGCTCTGTGACATGACAGGGGCTGTGTGAGGTCACTGGGGAGGTCCCTCTGCCCCGGCCCCCTCACAGTTCCCCCAGAGCAGTCCAACCCTGCTCGTGCACAGCGGGGTCCCCTGTCCCCCCCAGGTCCCCCTGGCCCCACAGCCTCCCCAGAGGATGTTCCACGAGATCGAGCCCAGAGCCTGACACGGGGCCGGGGGCGGGGCCCTGGGGGGTGGCACAGGGGACAGGGACCCCCAGCAGCATCCCCGTGTCCCCCAGGGCCAGAGCCTGGGCCAGGGCTCCTTCACCCTCTTACAAACGAGGGGCTGAGGCGCTGAAAAAATCCCCAGCAAGGAATCAGCAAAAACCAGATTGAATATTAAGGAGAGCAGCACAGAGTTCCTTGGCAAGAGTCACTCTGCTCCTGACTGGGCACTCTAGGCACACCAAAGAAACAAAGCAACAAAAACCAAACAAAATCCAGTCAAAGAAGAAATGAACCAAAACCAGGACTTGACTGATACCTTAGACTTCAGCATTTAGCAAAAGAACAGCACTTAACAGTATTTAACCTTACTTGTAACCTAGGACTTAATGATGTAGCTCTGCAATAAAACTTAACAATATTCAACTTAGCTTATAACTTCTATTCAATGTAACAACTTAGCAAAAGAACAACTCTTAGCAGCATTGAACTCAGCTTACAGCTTGTGACTCACTCATCACTTGCAGGCCTGACTGGCTCAGCTCTCCAAGGCACTCCAAGCCCTCAGAGAGCAGCATTTGTGCCACATTTCCCCAGCACAGGCACTCCTGTGTGCACACAGACACCAAGAGTCAGTGCAAGGCACCTGTGAGCAATTCCCCTGAGGGCAGGGAATGCTCCCTGAGGATGTTTTGGCATCTCCCCAGCGGGCAAAGGGCTGAGCCTGGAGGAGTGGGGGATCGGCCCAGGCTCCGTCGTTGTTCAGGATCCCCGAGTGCAGCAAGCGGGAGAGTTCCCGCCTGGGAGAGCCCCACTGCGAGGGGAGTGGCTGGCCCAGGAGAGCTGCAAGGGCTCCTTTTGGGCGCTGCTTGCAGGGCCCCAAGAGAGGGGCTTCAGTCCCAGCCATGGTTCATCCTGGCCGCACTTGGCACCAGCAGCTTTCTTTGGCAGGGTGAGAACAGGGATGTTGTGCCACGCAGGGAACAGAAACAGCTGCCAGGGCTGCTGCTAAAGGAACCAGGAGCTGGTTGGGCAGCAGCAGTGCCTGGAGCAGACAGTGTTTGTGAGGAGCTGAGCCCAGGGGCTGTTGGCCAAGGCCGAGGCCCAGGGAGCATTTCTCAGCTGGCAGGGCGGCCTGAGAAGGGGGGGGGGAATGCAGCAGCACAGGGCCCATGGAACCAAGGGACCATTGTGACACCGTGGCGCCCTGATAGACCAAGGGGCCCTGGTGACACTGTGGGGCCCTGTGAGAACAAGGGACATTGGGACATTGTCACACCCCATGGAACCAAAGGTCCACTGTGACATTGCAAGGCCTCATGGAACCATGGAACCTTGGAAAGACCATTGAGACACTTCACAACCTCCTGGAACCAAGGGGCTGTTGTGGCACTGAGGAGACTCATGGAATCATGGAGACCATTGTGACACTACGAGGCCCCATGGAATAAGCAAAGCATTGTGACGCTGTGGGGCACCATGGAACCAAGGAGACCATTGTGACACTGTGGGGCACCATGAAACCAAGAGGCCTTTGTGACCCTGCAGGGCTGCATGGAACCAAGGGGCCATTGTGACATTGCCAGGCCTTCTGTCATCAGTGGTGCATTGTGACACTAAGAAACCAAGGGGACCATTGTGACACTGCAGGGCTTCATGGAACCAAAGCTCCAGGGTGACACAGAGGCCGCCTCTCATCAATGCTCCATTGTGACACCGTGGAGCCAACGGAGACCATTGTGACACCACAAACCCTCATGGTCCAAAGGCCCATTGTGACATTGCAGGGCTCACGGAACAGAGGAGTGACATGACATTGTGAGGCCTGTGGAAGCACAGAGACCATTGTGGCACTTCAAGGCCTCATGGAATCCTTGGGGCCTTTGTGACACCAGCAGGACCTTCAGGAAGCTGGGAGCCATTGTGAAACTGTGGGACCCCATGGAACCAAGGCAGCCTTGTGACACCTCAGGGCCCCATAAAACCAAGGGGACACAGAACAGGTCTGGCTGGTTTGGCCTCCCGTGGGCCACCTGACTGGTCCAGCTGACCTTGGCATGTTGAGGTCTCTTCTCATCTGCTGCTGAAACACTGGGGCTCCGTGCTTTCCTTCCTGTGGTAAAGAACTGTCCTTCTCCTCCAGGCCATGACCAGAACTGGGATTTCAAAACCAAATTCCCTTCTATCCAGGCATTGTTCCCATAGCAATATTGCCAGGACAAGTCTGTCTGCCTGTGCTTTCACAAGGGTCACCTCTCATCTGTGCCCAAAACCCTGGGGAAGGCTCTGTGCTTTCCTTCCTATGGAAGAGAACTGTCCTTCCTGGCCAGGTTCCCGTGTCTCAAATTTGGGTCCACCTCCAACACTGCCTATTGGGACAGACTGGAGGAGATTGTTGGCTTGGATCATTTCATGTGTGGGGGGGAAGGGGCAGGTCCAGCTTTGCCCTGCCCGGTGAGCCCAGCCCTGCCCTGCCCTGGAACCCCAATCCCCCCAGAGCCTCCATCCCAGCCCCGCAGTGTCTGCCAGCCCCTGGCACAGCACAGGCAATGCTCCACAGCCACCTCTGCAGCCCCAGCCCAGCTCCTGAGGGACCAAATGACCCCAGTCCCCACCTGGGGAAGGGCCCAGGAAGACCAAGGGGTATTTAAGTCTGACCACAAGGCAAGCACACATCTTGACCCTCCCTCCTCTTGCAATTTCCATCTGAACAACACTGGAATCCAGGTGGGGTGCTTCTCTGTATCTTATATGTCTTTCTCTCTTTCTGTGTCTACTTCTCCTATTTCTTTCTCTCTGCAAATTTTGATTACCTTAAAATGGAATGGGCATAGAGATTCTGAAGTTGAATAGGCCAAGTTAATGCTTTGAGAAGTGTGTTTTGCTGATTGAATGTTATAATGTACCTTTTGCCAAAGTTTCTCTGATTTTCTAAATTTACCAATAAAATCTGGTCAGTTGTTTTGAGCTCCTGAGGATCTCTGGTAGCTATTTCTCCAGTACATCCAACTCAGAGGACACCAATAATTGTAATTCCTTTAAAATGTCTCATGGAAAAAATTGTTTGGGGCATGGGAGTGCGGGCTTGTGTGTCCTGCTTGGCACAGCCCAGGCAGGGCTTTCCCAGCCCCATTCCACACTCCATTTCCCAGCTGCAGCCCCTGGTGCCTCTGAGTGCTGCTTGCCCAGCCCCGGGGACGCTCTCCTTGTCTGCCCATTCCCCCACGGTCTCTGGGCAGGGCTGGCTCAGTGGGGGCTGCTGACATCCTCAGCAACTTGCAGAGGCTGCTGCTGAATTCCACTGCTGCAGAGGCTCGACATGTATTCCAACGGAATGTAACATATTTAAAAAGACAGTGAGAAAACATTTGTGAGGTCCTGCTTAGGTTTTTCTTCCTGTAATACATTGATATGTGCAATCTCCAGCTGACACTGTGTCAAAGTACCAGTGTTCTGCCCTACCTGCAACCTGGGGACACTTTCATATGAGTTATGTCCCTCAGTGGGAGCCATTTAGAGTTAAAGGAATTTGGACTTTGAATCTGATTTTGAGTTTTTGAGGAGGTTTGGAGCACACTTGGAGGCACTGATGAGTGTGATACAAAAAGCACCAAAGGCCCAGAGGGTCATTGAAGTCCCTGTGCTGTGTCTGTGCTGCTGAACTGGGCCGGGCTCCTGGCCCAGAGGCAGCTGCTGGCAAGGGCAGCGCTGCAGAGAGACAGCTCTGGGCAGGAGCAGCTCCTGTGCAGAGCCCAGCAGGGCTGGGGCACTGCCAGGGCCCCTCAGGGACACCAGCAGGGCACAGACTGAGCTCCCAGAGGCTCAGCACTGGCAGGGGCTGTGCCATGGCCCAGAGGGGCTGTGTCACAGCAGCACCTCTGTGGCTGTGTCCTAGAGGCACAGAGCAGCTGGCATGTCAGCAAGGGGCTGTGTGACAGCACAGAGTGGGCTGTGTGAGCTCACAGACTGGGCTCTGACATCACAGAGTTTGTTGTGTGAGGTCATGGAGCAGCTCCAGCATAATAGAGGGGTCTGTGTGACATCATGGAGCAGGCTGTGATGGTCATGGTGTGTGCAGTGACGTTACAGAGCAGGGTGTGAGGTCATAGTGTGTGCAGTGACATTACAGAGTGGCAGTATGGCATCACAGAGAGGTTGTGTGACATCGCTGATGGACTTGTGACATCGCAGAGGTGGCTGTGACATCATAGAGTAGGGTGTAAGGCCATAGAGCAGACTGTACCATCATGGAGGGTGGCTCTGTGACATCAGACTGGGTTGTGACATCGCTGGATGTCTGAGTAACATGACAGAACCGGCTGTGACATCACAGAAGAGACCGTGACATCCAGGGGTGATTTGTGACCTCAGACTGCAGCTGTGTGACAGCCCAGAGTGATATCCCAGCATTGGCTCTGTGACATCACATGGGGATTTGTTTCATCCCATGCTGGGCTTTAACATCACAGGGCCTGTGTGACATCATAGGTGGTTCTGTGGAATCACAGATGGCTCTGTGACATGACAGGGGCTGTGTGAGGTCACTGGGGAGGTCCCTCTGCCCCCCCCCTCACAGTTCCCCCAGAGCAGTCCAACCCTGCTCGTGCACAGCGGGGTCCCCTGTCCCCCCCAGGTCCCCCTGGCCCCCAGCCTCCCCAGAGGATGTTCCACGAGATCGAGCCCAGAGCCTGACACGGGGCCGGGGGCGGGGCCCTGGGGGTGGCACAGGGGACAGGGACCCCCCGGCAGCATCCCCGTGTCCCCCCCAGGGCCAGAGCCTGGGCCAGGGCTCCTTCACCCTCTTACAAACGAGGGGCTGAGGCGCTGAAAAAAATCCCCAGCAAGGAATCAGCAAAAACCAGATTGAATATTAAGGGAGAGCAGCACAGAGTTCCTTGGCAAGAGTCACTCTGCTCCTGACTGGGCACTCTAGGCACACCAAAGAAACAAAGCAACAAAAACCAAACAAAATCCAGTCAAAGAAGAAATGAACCAAAACCAGGACTTGACTGATACCTTAGACTTCAGCATTTAGCAAAAGACAGCACTTAACAGTATTTAACCTTACTTGTAACCTAGGACTTAATGATGTAGCTCTGCAATAAAACTTAACAATATTCAACAGCTTATCACTTCTATTCAATGTAACAACTTAGCAAAAAACAACTCTTAGCAGCATTGAACTCAGCTTACAGCTTGTGACTCACCATCACTTGCAGGCCTGACTGGCTCAGCTCTCCAAGGCACTCCAAGCCCTCAGAGAGCAGCATTTGTGCCACATTTCCCCAGCACAGGCACTCCTGTGTGCACACAGACACCAAGAGTCAGTGCAAGGCACCTGTGAGCAATTCCCCTGAGGGCAGGGAATGCTCCCTGAGGATGTTTTGGCATCTCCCCAGCGGGCAAGGGCTGAGCCTGGAGGAGTGGGGGATCGGCCCAGGCTCCGTCGTTGTTCAGGATCCCCAGTGCAGCAAGCGGGAGAGTTCCCGGCTGGGAGGCCCCCCACTGCGAGGGAGTGGCTGGCCCAGGAGGCTGCAAGGGCTCCTTTTGGGCGCTGCTTGCAGGGCCCCAAGAGAGGGCTTCAGTCCCAGCCATGGTTCATCCTGGCCGCACTTGGCCCCAGCAGCTTTCTTTGGCAGGGTGAGAACAGGGATGTTGTGCCACGCAGGGAACAGAAACAGCTGCCAGGGCTGCTGCTAAAGGAACCAGGAGCTGGTTGGGCAGCAGCAGTGCCTGGAGCAGACAGTGTTTGTGAGGAGCTGAGCCCAGGGGCTGTTGGCCAAGGCCGAGGCCCAGGGAGCATTTCTCAGCTGGCAGGGCGGCCTGAGAAGGGGGGGGAATGCAGCAGCACAGGGCCCATGGAACCAAGGGACCATTGTGACACCGTGGCGCCCTGATAGACCAAGGGGCCCTGGTGACACTGTGGGGCCCTGTGAGAACAAGGGACATTGGGACATTGTCACACCCCATGGAACCAAAGGTCCACTGTGACATTGCAAGGCCTCATGGAACCATGGAACCTTGGAAAGACCATTGAGACACTTCACAACCTCATGGAACCAAGGGGCTGTTGTGGCACTGAGGAGACTCATGGAATCATGGAGACCATTGTGACACTACGAGGCCCCATGGAATAAGCAAAGCATTGTGACGCTGTGGGGCACCATGGAACCAAGGAGACCATTGTGACACTGTGGGGCACCATGAAACCAAGAGGCCTTTGTGACCCTGCAGGGCTGCATGGAACCAAGGGGCCATTGTGACATTGCCAGGCCTTCTGTCATCAGTGGTGCATTGTGACACTAAGAAACCAAGGGGACCATTGTGACACTGCAGGGCTTCATGGAACCAAAGCTCCAGGGTGACACAGAGGCCGCCTCTCATCAATGCTCCATTGTGACACCGTGGAGCCAACGGAGACCATTGTGACACCACAAACCCTCATGGTCCAAAGGCCCATTGTGACATTGCAGGGCTCACGGAACAGAGGAGTGACATGACATTGTGAGGCCTGTGGAAGCACAGAGACCATTGTGGCACTTCAAGGCCTCATGGAATCCTTGGGGCCTTTGTGACACCCAGGGACCTTCAGGAAGCTGGGAGCCATTGTGAAACTGTGGGACCCCATGGAACCAAAGGCAGCCTTGTGACACCTCAGGGCCCCATAAAACCAAGGGGACACAGAACAGGTCTGGCTGGTTTGGCCTCCCGTGGGCCACCTGACTGGTCCAGCTGACCTTGGCATGTTGAGGTCTCTTCTCATCTGCTGCTGAAACACTGGGGCTCCGTGCTTTCCTTCCTGTGGTAAAGAACTGTCCTTCTCCTCCAGGCCATGACCAGAACTGGGATTTCAAAACCAAATTCCCTTCTATCCAGGCATTGTTCCCATAGCAATATTGCCAGGACAAGTCTGTCTGCCTGTGCTTTCACAAGGGTCACCTCTCATCTGTGCCCAAAACCCTGGGGAAGGCTCTGTGCTTTCCTTCCTATGGAAGAGAACTGTCCTTCCTGGCCAGGTTCCCGTGTCTCCAAATTTGGGTCCACCTCCAACACTGCCTATTGGGACAGACTGGAGGAGATTGTTGGCTTGGATCATTTCATGTGTGGGGGGAAGGGGCAGGTCCAGCTTTGCCCTGCCCGGTGAGCCCAGCCCTGCCCTGCCCTGGAACCCCAATCCCCCAGAGCCTCCATCCCAGCCCCGCAGTGTCTGCCAGCCCCTGGCACAGCACAGGCAATGCTCCACAGCCACCTCTGCAGCCCCCAGCCCAGCTCCTGAGGGACCAAATGACCCCAGTCCCCACCTGGGGAAGGGCCCAGGAAGACCAAGGGGTATTTAAGTCTGACCACAAGGCAAGCACACATCTTGACCCTCCCTCCTCTTGCAATTTCCATCTGAACAACACTGGAATCCAGGTGGGGTGCTTCTCTGTATCTTATATGTCTTTCTTTCTTTCTGTGTCTACTTCTCCTATTTCTTTCTCTCTGCAAATTTTGATTACCTTAAAATGGAATGGGCATAGAGATTCTGAAGTTGAATAGGCCAAGTTAATGCTTTGAGAAGTGTGTTTTGCTGATTGAATGTTATAATGTACCTTTTGCCAAAGTTTCTCTGATTTTCTAAATTTACCAATAAAATCTGGTCAGTTGTTTTGAGCTCCTGAGGATCTCTGGTAGCTATTTCTCCAGTACATCCAACTCAGAGGACACCAATAATTGTAATTCCTTTAAAATGTCTCATGGAAAAAATTGTTTGGGGCATGGGAGTGCGGGCTTGTGTGTCCTGCTTGGCACAGCCCAGGCAGGGCTTTCCCAGCCCATTCCACACTCCATTTCCCAGCTGCAGCCCCTGGTGCCTCTGAGTGCTGCTTGCCCAGCCCCGGGGCGCTCTCCTTGTCTGCCCATTCCCCACGGTCTCTGGGCAGGGCTGGCTCAGTGGGGCTGCTGACATCCTCAGCAACTTGCAGAGGCTGCTGCTGAATTCTACTGCTCCAGAGGCTCGACGTGTATTCCAACTGAATGTAACATATTTAAAAAGACAGTGAGAAAACATTTGTGAGGTCCTGCTTAGGTTTTCTTCCTGTAATACATTGATATGTGCAATCTCCAACTGACACTGTGTCAAAGTACCAGTGTTCTGCCCTACCTGCAACCTGGGGACACTTTCATATGAGTTATGTCCCTCAGTGGGAGCCATTTAGAGTTAAAGGAAGTTTGGACTTTGAATCTGATTTTGAGTTTTTGAGGAGGTTTGGAGCACACTCAGAGGCACTGATGAGTGTGATGCAAAAAGCACCAAAGGCCCAGAGGGTCATTGAAGTCCCTGTGCTGTGTCTGTGCTGCTGAACTGGGCCGGGCTCCTGGCCCAGAGGCAGCTGCTGGCAAGGGCAGCGCTGCAGAGAGACAGCTCTGGGCAGGAGCAGCTCCTGTGCAGAGCCCAGCAGGGCTGGGGCACTGCCAGGGCCCCTCAGGGACACCAGCAGGGCACAGACTGAGCTCCCAGGGGCTCAGCACTGGCAGGGGCTGTGCCATGGCCCAGAGGGGCTGTGTCACAGCAGCACCTCTGTGGCTGTGTCCTAGAGGCACAGAGCAGCTGGCATGTCAGCAAGGGGCTGTGTGACAGCACAGAGTGGGCTGTGTGAGCTCACAGACTGGGCTCTGACATCACAGAGTTTGTTGTGTGAGGTCATGGAGCAGCTCCAGCATCATAGAGGGTCTGTGTGACATCATGGAGCAGGCTGTGATGGTCATGGTGTGTGCAGTGACGTTACAGAGCAGGGTGTGAGGTCATAGTGTGTGCAGTGACATTACAGAGTGGCAGTATGGCATCACAGAGAGGGTTGTGTGACATCGCTGATGGACTTGTGACATCGCAGAGGTGGCTGTGACATCATAGAGTAGGGTGTAAGGCCATAGAGCAGACTGTACCATCATGGAGGGTGGCTCTGTGACATCAGACTGGGTTGTGACATCATCGCTGGATGTCTGAGTAACATGACAGAACCGGCTGTGACATCACAGAAGAGACCGTGACATCCAGGGGTGATTTGTGACCTCAGACTGCAGCTGTGTGACAGCCCAGAGTGATATCCCAGCATTGGCTCTGTGACATCACATGGGGGATTTGTTTCATCCCATGCTGGGCTTTAACATCACAGGGCCTGTGTGACATCATAGGTGGTTCTGTGGAATCACAGATGGCTCTGTGACATGACAGGGGCTGTGTGAGGTCACTGGGGAGGTCCCTCTGCCCCGCCCCCCACAGTTCCCCCCAGAGCAGTCCAACCCTGCTCGTGCACAGCAGGTCCCCTGTCCCCCCAGGTCCCCCCTGGCCCCACAGCCTCCCCAGAGGATGTTCCACGAGATCGAGCCCAGAGCCTGACACGGGGCCGGGGGCCGGGGCCCTGGGGGTGGCACAGGGGACAGGGACCCCCAGCAGCATCCCCGTGTCCCCAGGGCCAGAGCCTGGGCCAGGGCTCCTTCACCCTCTTACAAACGAGGGGCTGAGAGCGCTGAAAAAAAATCCCCAGCAAGGAATCAGCAAAAACCAGATTGAATATTAAGGAGAGCAGCACAGAGTTCCTTGGCAAGAGTCACTCTGCTCCTGACTGGGCACTCTAGGCACACCAAAGAAAAAAAAGCAACAAAAAACCAAACAAAATCCAGTCAAAGAAGAAATGAACCAAAACCAGGACTTGACTGATACCTTAGACTTCAGCATTTAGCAAAAGAACAGCACTTAACAGTATTTAACCTTACTTGTAACCTAGGACTTAATGATGTAGCTCTGCAATAAAACTTAACAATATTCAACAGCTTATCACTTCTATTCAATGTAACAACTTAGCAAAAGAACAACTCTTAGCAGCATTGAACTCAGCTTACAGCTTGTGACTCACCATCACTTGCAGGCCTGACTGGCTCAGCTCTCCAAGGCACTCCAAGCCCTCAGAGGCAGCATTTGTGCCACATTTCCCCAGCACAGGCACTCCTGTGTGCACACAGACACCAAGAGTCAGTGCAAGGCACCTGTGAGCAATTCCCTGAGGGCAGGGAATGCTCCCTGAGGATGTTTTGGCATCTCCCCAGCGGGCAAGGGCTGAGCCTGGAGGAGTGGGGGATCGGCCCAGGCTCCGTCGTTGTTCAGGATCCCCGAGTGCAGCAAGCGGGAGAGTTCCCGCCTGGGAGGCCCCACTGCGAGGGGTGGCTGGCCCAGGAGGCTGCAAGGGCTCCTTTTGGGCGCTGCTTGCAGGGCCCCAAGAGAGGGCTTCAGTCCCAGCCATGGTTCATCCTGGCCGCACTTGGCCCCAGCAGCTTTCTTTGGCAGGGTGAGAACAGGGATGTTGTGCCACGCAGGGAACAGAAACAGCTGCCAGGGCTGCTGCTAAAGGAACCAGGAGCTGGTTGGGCAGCAGCAGTGCCTGGAGCAGACAGTGTTTGTGAGGAGCTGAGCCCAGGGGCTGTTGGCCAAGGCCGAGGCCCAGGGAGCATTTCTCAGCTGGCAGGGCGGCCTGAGAAGGGGAGGGGGGGAATGCAGCAGCACAGGGCCCATGGAACCAAGGGACCATTGTGACACCGTGGCGCCCTGATAGACCAAGGGCCCTGGTGACACTGTGGGGCCCTGTGAGAACAAGGGACATTGGGACATTGTCACACCCCATGGAACCAAAAGGTCCACTGTGACATTGCAAGGCCTCATGGAACCATGGAACCTTGGAAAGACCATTGAGACACTTCACAACCTCATGGAACCAAGGGGCTGTTGTGGCACTGAGGGAGACTCATGGAATCATGGAGACCATTGTGACACTACGAGGCCCCATGGAATAAGCAAAGCATTGTGACGCTGTGGGGCACCATGGAACCAAGGAGACCATTGTGACACTGTGGGGCACCATGAAACCAAGAGGCCTTTGTGACCCTGCAGGGCTGCATGGAACCAAGGGGCCATTGTGACATTGCCAGGCCTTCTGTCATCAGTGGTGCATTGTGACACTAAGAAACCAAGGGGACCATTGTGACACTGCAGGGCTTCATGGAACCAAAGCTCCAGGGTGACACAGAGGCCGCCTCTCATCAATGCTCCATTGTGACACCGTGGAGCCAACGGAGACCATTGTGACACCACAAACCCTCATGGTCCAAAGGCCCATTGTGACATTGCAGGGCTCACGGAACAGAGGAGTGACATGACATTGTGAGGCCTGTGGAAGCACAGAGACCATTGTGGCACTTCAAGGCCTCATGGAATCCTTGGGGCCTTTGTGACACCTTGGGACCTTCAGGAAGCTGGGAGCCATTGTGAAACTGTGGGACCCCATGGAACCAAAGGCAGCCTTGTGACACCTCAGGGCCCCATAAAACCAAGGGGACACAGAACAGGTCTGGCTGGTTTGGCCTCCCGTGGGCCACCTGACTGGTCCAGCTGACCTTGGCATGTTGAGGTCTCTTCTCATCTGCTGCTGAAACACTGGGGCTCCGTGCTTTCCTTCCTGTGGTAAAGAACTGTCCTTCTCCTCCAGGCCATGACCAGAACTGGGATTTCAAAACCAAATTCCCTTCTATCCAGGCATTGTTCCCATAGCAATATTGCCAGGACAAGTCTGTCTGCCTGTGCTTTCACAAGGTCACCTCTCATCTGTGCCCAAAACCCTGGGGAAGGCTCTGTGCTTTCCTTCCTATGGAAGAAACTGTCCTTCCTGGCCAGGTTCCCGTGTCTCCAAATTTGGGTCCACCTCCAACACTGCCTATTGGGACAGACTGGAGGAGATTGTTGGCTTGGATCATTTCATGTGTGGGGGAGGAAGGGGCAGGTCCAGCTTTGCCCTGCCCGGTGAGCCCAGCCCTGCCCTGCCCTGGAACCCCAATCCCCCCAGAGCCTCCATCCCAGCCCCGCAGTGTCTGCCAGCCCCTGGCACAGCACAGGCAATGCTCCACAGCCACCTCTGCAGCCCCCAGCCCAGCTCCTGAGGGACCAAATGACCCCAGTCCCCACCTGGGGGAAGGGCCCAGGAAGACCAAGGGGTATTTAAGTCTGACCACAAGGCAAGCACACATCTTGACCCTCCCTCCTCTTGCAATTTCCATCTGAACAACACTGGAATCCAGGTGGGGGTGCTTCTCTGTATCTTATATGTCTTTCTCTCTTTCTGTGTCTACTTCTCCTATTTCTTTCTCTCTGCAAATTTTGATTAACTTAAAATGGAATGGGCATAGAGATTCTGAAGTTGAATAGGGAAGTTAATGCTTTGAGAAGTGTGTTTTGCTGATTGAATGGTATAATGTACCTTTTGCCAAAGTTTCTCTGATTTTCTAAATTTACCAATAAAATCTGGTCAGTTGTTTTGAGCTCCTGAGGATCTCTGGTAGGTATTTCTCCAGTACATCCAACTCAGAGGACACCAATAATTGTAATTCCTTTAAAATGTCTCATGGAAAAAAATTGTTTGGGGCATGGGAGTGCGGGCTTGTGTGTCCTGCTTGGCACAGCCCAGGCAGGGCTTTCCCAGCCCCATTCCACACTCCATTTCCCAGCTGCAGCCCCTGGTGCCTCTGAGTGCTGCTTGCCCAGCCCCGGGACGCTCTCCTTGTCTGCCCATTCCCCCACGGTCTCTGGGCAGGGCTGGCTCAGTGGGGGCTGCTGACATCCTCAGCAACTTGCAGAGGCTGCTGCTGAATTCTACTGCTCAGAGGCTCGACGTGTATTCCAACTGAATGTAACATATTTAAAAAGACAGTGAGAAAACATTTGTGAGGTCCTGCTTAGGTTTTCTTCCTGTAATACATTGATATGTGCAATCTCCAACTGACACTGTGTCAAAGTACCAGTGTTCTGCCCTACCTGCAACCTGGGGACACTTTCATATGAGTTATGTCCCTCAGTGGGAGCCATTTAGAGTTAAAGGAATTTGGACTTTGAATCTGATTTTGAGTTTTTGAGGAGGTTTGGAGCACACTCGGAGGCACTGATGAGTGTGATGCAAAAAGCACCAAAGGCAGAGGGTCATTGAAGTCCCTGTGCTGTGTCTGTGCTGCTGAGCTGGGCCGGGCTCCTGGCCCAGAGGCAGCTGCTGGCAAGGCAGCGCTGCAGAGAGACAGCTCTGGGCAGGAGCAGCTCCTGTGCAGAGCCCAGCAGGGCTGGGGCACTGCCAGGGCCCCTCAGGGACACCAGCAGGGCACAGACTGAGCTCCCAGGGGCTCAGCACTGGCAGGGGCTGTGCCATGGCCCAGAGGGGCTGTGTCACAGCAGCACCTCTGTGGCTGTGTCCTAGAGGCACAGAGCAGCTGGCATGTCAGCAAGGGGCTGTGTGACAGCACAGAGTGGGCTGTGTGAGCTCACAGACTGGGCTCTGACATCACAGAGTTTGTTGTGTGAGGTCATGGAGCAGCTCCAGCATCATAGAGGGGTCTGTGTGACATCATAGAGCAGGCTGTGATGGTCATGGTGTGTGCAGTGACGTTACAGAGCAGGGTGTGAGGTCATAGTGTGTGCAGTGACATTACAGAGTGGCAGTATGGCATCACAGAGAGGGTTGTGTGACATCGCTGATGGACTTGTGACATCGCAGAGGTGGCTGTGACATCATAGAGTAGGGTGTAAGGCCATAGAGCAGACTGTACCATCATGGAGGGTGGCTCTGTGACATCAGACTGGGTTGTGACATCGCTGGATGTCTGAGTAACATGACAGAACCGGCTGTGACATCACAGAAGAGACCGTGACATCCAGGGGTGATTTGTGACCTCAGACTGCAGCTGTGTGACAGCCCAGAGTGATATCCAGCATTGGCTCTGTGACATCACATGGGGTTTGTTTCATCCCATGCTGGGCTTTAACATCACAGGGCCTGTGTGACATCATAGGTGGTTCTGTGGAATCACAGATGGCTCTGTGACATGACAGGGGCTGTGTGAGGTCACTGGGGAGGTCCCTCTGCCCCGGCCCCCTCACAGTTCCCCCCAGAGCAGTCCAACCCTGCTCGTGCACAGCAGGGTCCCCTGTCCCCCAGGTCCCCCTGGCCCCGCAGCCTCCCCAGAGGATGTTCCACGAGATCGAGCCCAGAGCCTGACACGGGGCCGGGGGCCGGGCCCTGGGGGTGGCACAGGGGACAGGGACCCCCGGCAGCATCCCCGTGTCCCCCAGGGCCAGAGCCTGGGCCAGGGCTCCTTCACCCTCTTACAAACGAGGGGCTGAGGCGCTGAAAAAATCCCCAGCAAGGAATCAGCAAAAACCAGATTGAATATTAAGGGAGAGCAGCACAGAGTTCCTTGGCAAGAGTCACTCTGCTCCTGACTGGGCACTCTAGGCACACCAAAAAACAAAGCAACAAAAACCAAACAAAATCCAGTCAAAGAAGAAATGAACCAAAACCAGGACTTGACTGATACCTTAGACTTCAGCATTTAGCAAAAGAACAGCACTTAACAGTATTTAACCTTACTTGTAACCTAGGACTTCATGATGTAGCTCTGCAATAAAACTTAACAATATTCAACAGCTTATCACTTCTATTCAATGTAACAACTTAGCAAAAGAACAACTCTTAGCAGCATTGAACTCAGCTTACAGCTTGTGACTCACCATCACTTGCAGGCCTGACTGGCTCAGCTCTCCAAGGCACTCCAAGCCCTCAGAGAGCAGCATTTGTGCCACATTTCCCCAGCACAGGCACTCCTGTGTGCACACAGACACCAAGAGTCAGTGCAAGGCACCTGTGAGCAATTCCCCTGAGGGCAGGGAATGCTCCCTGAGGATGTTTGGCATCTCCCCAGCGGGCAAGGGCTGAGCCTGGAGGTGGGGGTCGGCCCAGGCTCCGTCGTTGTTCAGGATCCCGAGTGCAGCAAGCGGGAGTTCCCGCCTGGGAGGCCCCACTGCGAGGGAGTGGCTGGCCCAGGAGAGCTGCAAGGGCTCCTTTTGGGCGCTGCTTGCAGGGCCCCAAGAGAGGGGCTTCAGTCCCAGCCATGGTTCATCCTGGCCGCACTTGGCACCAGCAGCTTTCTTTGGCAGGGTGAGAACAGGGATGTTGTGCCACGCAGGGAACAGAAACAGCTGCCAGGGCTGCTGCTAAAGGAACCAGGAGCTGGTTGGGCAGCAGCAGTGCCTGGAGCAGACAGTGTTTGTGAGGAGCTGAGCCCAGGGGCTGTTGGCCAAGGCCGAGGCCCAGGAGCATTCTCAGCTGGCAGGGCGGCCTGAGAAGGGGAGGGGGAATGCAGCAGCACAGGGCCCATGGAACCAAGGGACCATTGTGACACCGTGGCGCCCTGATAGACCAAGGGGCCCTGGTGACACTGTGGGGCCCTGTGAGAACAAGGGACATTGGGACATTGTCACACCCCATGGAACCAAGGTCCACTGTGACATTGCAAGGCCTCATGGAACCATGGAACCTTGGAAAGACCATTGAGACACTTCACAACCTCATGGAACCAAAGGGGCTGTTGTGGCACTGAGGGAGACTCATGGAATCATGGAGACCATTGTGACACTACGAGGCCCCATGGAATAAGCAAAGCATTGTGACGCTGTGGGGCACCATGGAACCAAGGAGACCATTGTGACACTGTGGGGCACCATGAAACCAAGAGGCCTTTGTGACCCTGCAGGGCTGCATGGAACCAAGGGGCCATTGTGACATTGCCAGGCCTTCTGTCATCAGTGGTGCATTGTGACACTAAGAAACCAAGGGGACCATTGTGACACTGCAGGGCTTCATGGAACCAAAGCTCCAGGGTGACACAGAGGCCGCCTCTCATCAATGCTCCATTGTGACACCGTGGAGCCAACGGAGACCATTGTGACACCACAAACCCTCATGGTCCAAAGGCCCATTGTGACATTGCAGGGCTCACGGAACAGAGGAGTGACATGACATTGTGAGGCCTGTGGAAGCACAGAGACCATTGTGGCACTTCAAGGCCTCATGGAATCCTTGGGGCCTTTGTGACACCGCGGGACCTTCAGGAAGCTGGGAGCCATTGTGAAACTGTGGGACCCCATGGAACCAAAAGGCAGCCTTGTGACACCTCAGGGCCCCATAAAACCAAGGGGACACAGAACAGGTCTGGCTGGTTTGGCCTCCCGTGGGCCACCTGACTGGTCCAGCTGACCTTGGCATGTTGAGGTCTCTTCTCATCTGCTGCTGAAACACTGGGGCTCCGTGCTTTCCTTCCTGTGGTAAAGAACTGTCCTTCTCCTCCAGGCCATGACCAGAACTGGGATTTCAAAACCAAATTCCCTTCTATCCAGGCATTGTTCCCATAGCAATATTGCCAGGACAAGTCTGTCTGCCTGTGCTTTCACAAGGGTCACCTCTCATCTGTGCCCAAAACCCTGGGGAAGGCTCTGTGCTTTCCTTCCTATGGAAGAGAACTGTCCTTCCTGGCCAGGTTCCCGTGTCTCCAAATTTGGGTCCACCTCCAACACTGCCTATTGGGACAGACTGGAGGAGATTGTTGGCTTGGATCATTTCATGTGTGGGGGAGGAAGGGGCAGGTCCAGCTTTGCCCTGCCCGGTGAGCCCAGCCCTGCCCTGCCCTGGAACCCCAATCCCCCCAGAGCCTCCATCCCAGCCCCGCAGTGTCTGCCAGCCCCTGGCACAGCACAGGCAATGCTCCACAGCCACCTCTGCAGCCCCAGCCCAGCTCCTGAGGGACCAAATGACCCCAGTCCCCACCTGGGGAAGGGCCCAGGAAGACCAAGGGGTATTTAAGTCTGACCACAAGGCAAGCACACATCTTGACCCTCCCTCCTCTTGCAATTTCCATCTGAACAACACTGGAATCCAGGTGGGGTGCTTCTCTGTATCTTATATGTCTTTCTCTCTTTCTGTGTCTACTTCTCCTATTTCTTTCTCTCTGCAAATTTTGATTACCTTAAAATGGAATGGGCATAGAGATTCTGAAGTTGAATAGGCCAAGTTAATGCTTTGAGAAGTGTGTTTTGCTGATTGAATGTTACAATGTACCTTTTGCCAAAGTTTCTCTGATTTTCTAAATTTACCAATAAAATCTGGTCAGTTGTTTTGAGCTCCTGAGGATCTCTGGTAGCTATTTCTCCAGTACATCCAACTCAGAGGACACCAATAATTGTAATTCCTTTAAAATGTCTCATGGAAAAAAATTGTTTGGGGCATGGGAGTGCGGGCTTGTGTGTCCTGCTTGGCACAGCCCAGGCAGGGCTTTCCCAGCCCATTCCACACTCCATTTCCCAGCTGCAGCCCCTGGTGCCTCTGAGTGCTGCTTGCCCAGCCCAGGGACGCTCTCCTTGTCTGCCCATTCCCCCACGGTCTCTGGGCAGGGCTGGCTCAGTGGGGGCTGCTGACATCCTCAGCAACTTGCAGAGGCTGCTGCTGAATTCTACTGCTCCAGAGGCTCGACGTGTATTCCAACTGAATGTAACATATTTAAAAGACAGTGAGAAAACATTTGTGAGGTCCTGCTTAGGTTTTCTTCCTGTAATACATTGATATGTGCAATCTCAACTGACACTGTGTCAAAGTACCAGTGTTCTGCCCTACCTGCAACCTGGGGACACTTTCATATGAGTTATGTCCCTCAGTGGGAGCCATTTAGAGTTAAAGGAATTTGGACTTTGAATCTGATTTTGAGTTTTTGAGGAGGTTTGGAGCACACTCGGAGGCACTGATGAGTGTGATGCAAAAAAATACCAAAGGCCCAGAGGGTCATTGAAGTCCCTGTGCTGTGTCTGTGCTGCTGAACTGGGCCGGGCTCCTGGCCCAGAGGCAGCTGCTGGCAAGGGCAGCGCTGCAGAGAGACAGCTCTGGGCAGGAGCAGCTCCTGTGCAGAGCCCAGCAGGGCTGGGGCACTGCCAGGGCCCCTCAGGGACACCAGCAGGGCACAGACTGAGCTCCCAGGGCTCCAGCACTGGCAGGGGCTGTGCCATGGCCCAGAGGGGCTGTGTCACAGCAGCACCTCTGTGGCTGTGTCCTAGAGGCACAGAGCAGCTGGGATGTCAGCAAGGGGCTGTGTGACAGCACAGAGTGGGCTGTGTGAGCTCACAGACTGGGCTCTGACATCACAGAGTTTGTTGTGTGAGGTCATGGAGCAGCTCCAGCATCATAGAGGGTCTGTGTGACATCATAGAGCAGGCTGTGATGGTCATGGTGTGTGCAGTGACGTTACAGAGCAGGGTGTGAGGTCATAGTGTGTGCAGTGACATTACAGGTGGCAGTATGGCATCACAGAGGGTTGTGTGACATCGCTGATGGACTTGTGACATCGCAGAGGTGGCTGTGACATCATAGAGTAGGGTGTAAGGCCATAGAGCAGACTGTACCATCATGGAGGGTGGCTCTGTGACATCAGACTGGGTTGTGACATCGCTGGATGTCTGAGTAACATGACAGAACCGGCTGTGACATCACAGAAGAGACCGTGACATCCAGGGTGATTTGTGACCTCAGACTGCAGCTGTGTGACAGCCCAGAGTGATATCAGCATTGGCTCTGTGACATCACATGGGGGATTTGTTTCATCCCATGCTGGGCTTTAACATCACAGGGCCTGTGTGACATCATAGGTGGTTCTGTGGAATCACAGAATCTCTGTGATGGCTCTGTGTGACATCACTGGGGGGTCCCTCTGCCCAGTGAGGTCCCCACTGGGGAGCTCCCTCTGCCCCCCTGTCCCCCCTCACAGTTCCCCCAGAGCATGTTCCACCCTGCTCGTGCCTGACACTTTTTGGGGGGGGGGGCCCTGTCCCCCCCAGGTCAGGGACCCCCAGCCCCCGTGTCCCCCCCAGAGCCTGTTCCTCCTTCAGATCACAAGCCCAGAGCCTGAAATCCCCAGTCAGGGGATTGAATCCGGGGCCTTGGCAAGGGAGGACTGGGCACTCTAGGCACAGGTCTTGAGAGAAACAAACAACAAAAACCAAACAAAATCCAGTCAAAGAAGAAATGAACCAAAACCAGGACTTGACTGATACCTCAGACTTCAGTGTGTAGCAAAAACCAGTCAAATGGGCCTTACTTGAAACCTAGGACTTAATTTCCTGCAATAAAACCCTCAATATTCAACATCATGGAGGGTTCTTGACATCAGATTCAATGTAACAACTTAGGGAACATGAGAACCGGCTGTGACAACAGCTGAAAAATCCCCCCCTGGGCCCATCACTGGCTGTGGACATCAGTCCAGATTGGCTCTGTGACTCAACCAGATTGAATATTGAGGGGGTTCAGCAGATGCAGCACATCACAGAGGAGTTCCTTGGCAAGGAAACTCTGACAGGGCTCCTACCCAGGATCCTGCACAGGGGAGGATCCAGGCACTCCCAAACAAAGCAACAAAAACCAAACAAAAAACAGTCAAAGAAGAGCCTGAAAAAAAAATCCTGGCTGGAATCAGCAAAAACCAAAACCAGGACTTGACTGGGCACTCTAGGCACACCTTAACAAAAACCAAACAAAATCCAGTCAAAGATTTATGAACCAAAACCAGGACTTGAACAGCAGACTTCAGCATTTAGCAAAGAACAGTAACAGTATTTAACCTTACTTGTAACCTAGGACTTCATGATGTAGCTCTGCAATAAAACTTAACAATATTCAACAGCTTATCACTTCTATTCAATGTAACAACTTAGCAAAAGAACAACTCTTAGCAGCATTGAACTCAGCTTACAGCTTGTGACTCACCATCACTTGCAGGCCTGACTGGCTCAGCTCTCCAAGGCACTCCAAGCCCTCAGAGAGCAGCATTTGTGCCACATTTCCCCAGCACAGGCACTCCTGTGTGCACACAGACACCAAAGAGTCAGTGCAAGGCACCTGTGAGCAATTCCCTGAGGGCAGGGAATGCTCCCTGAGGATGTTTTGGCATCTCCCCAGCGGGCAAAGGGCTGAGCCTGGAGGAGTGGGGGGATCGGCCCAGGCTCCGTCGTTGTTCAGGATCCCCGTGCAGCAAGCGGGAGAGTTCCCGGCTGGGAGAGGCCCACTGCGAGGGAGTGGCTGGCCCAGGGAGAGCTGCAAGGGCTCCTTTTGGGCGCTGCTTGCAGGAGCCCAAGAGGGGCTTCAGTCCCAGCCATGGTTCATCCTGGCCGCACTTGGCACCAGCAGCTTTCTTTGGCAGGGGTGAGAACAGGGATGTTGTGCCACGCAGGGAACAGAAACAGCTGCCAGGGCTGCTGCTAAAGGAACCAGGAGCTGGTTGGGCAGCAGCAGTGCCTGGAGCAGACAGTGTTTGTGAGGAGCTGAGCCCAGGGGCTGTTGGCCAAGGCCGAGGCCCAGGAGCATTCTCAGCTGGCAGGGCGGCCTGAGAAGGGGGGGAATGCAGCAGCACAGGGCCCATGGAACCAAGGGACCATTGTGACACCGTGGCGCCCTGATAGACCAAGGGGCCATGGTGACACTGTGGGGCCCTGTGAGAACAAGGGACATTGGGACATTGTCACACCCCATGGAACCAAAGGTCCACTGTGACATTGCAAGGCCTCATGGAACCATGGAACCTTGGAAAGACCATTGAGACACTTCACAACCTCATGGAACCAAGGGGCTGTTGTGGCACTGAGGGAGACTCATGGAATCATGGAGACCATTGTGACACTACGAGGCCCCATGGAATAAGCAAAGCATTGTGACGCTGTGGGGCACCATGGAACCAAGGAGACCATTGTGACACTGTGGGGCACCATGAAACCAAGGCCTTTGTGACCCTGCAGGGCTGCATGGAACCAAGGGGCCATTGTGACATTGCCAGGCCTTCTGTCATCAGTGGTGCATTGTGACACTAAGAAACCAAGGGGGACCATTGTGACACTGCAGGGCTTCATGGAACCAAAGCTCCAGGTGACACAGAGAGGCCGCCTCTCATCAATGCTCCATTGTGACACCGTGGAGCCAACGGAGACCATTGTGACACCACAAACCCTCATGGTCCAAAGGCCCATTGTGACATTGCAGGGCTCACGGAACAGAGGGTGACATGACATTGTGAGGCCTGTGGAAGCACAGAGACCATTGTGGCACTTCAAGGCCTCATGGAATCCTTGGGGCCTTTGTGACACCAGCGGGACCTTCAGGAAGCTGGGAGCCATTGTGAAACTGTGGGACCCCATGGAACCAAGGCAGCCTTGTGACACCTCAGGGCCCCATAAAACCAAGGGGACACAGAACAGGTCTGGCTGGTTTGGCCTCCCGTGGGCCACCTGACTGGTCCAGCTGACCTTGGCATGTTGAGGTCTCTTCTCATCTGCTGCTGAAACACTGGGGCTCCGTGCTTTCCTTCCTGTGGTAAAGAACTGTCCTTCTCCTCCAGGCCATGACCAGAACTGGGATTTCAAAACCAAATTCCCTTCTATCCAGGCATTGTTCCCATAGCAATATTGCCAGGACAAGTCTGTCTGCCTGTGCTTTCACAAGGGTCACCTCTCATCTGTGCCCAAAACCCTGGGGAAGGCTCTGTGCTTTCCTTCCTATGGAAGAGAACTGTCCTTCCTGGCCAGGTTCCCGTGTCTCCAAATTTGGGTCCACCTCAACACTGCCTATTGGGACAGACTGGAGGAGATTGTTGGCTTGGATCATTTCATGTGTGGGGAGGAAGGGGCAGGTCCAGCTTTGCCCTGCCCGTGAGCCCAGCCCTGCCCTGCCCTGGAACCCCAATCCCCCAGAGCCTCCATCCCAGCCCCGCAGTGTCTGCCAGCCCCTGGCACAGCACAGGCAATGCTCCACAGCCACCTCTGCAGCCCCCAGCCCAGCTCCTGAGGGACCAAATGACCCCAGTCCCCACCTGGGGGAAGGGCCCAGGAAGACCAAGGGGTATTTAAGTCTGACCACAAGGCAAGCACACATCTTGACCCTCCCTCCTCTTGCAATTTCCATCTGAACAACACTGGAATCCAGGTGGGGGTGCTTCTCTGTATCTTATATGTCTTTCTCTCTTTTCTGTGTCTACTTCTCCTATTTCTTTCTCTCTGCAAATTTTGATTACCTTAAAATGGAATGGGCATAGAGATTCTGAAGTTGAATGGGCCAAGTTAATGCTTTGAGAAGTGTGTTTTGCTGATTGAATGTTACAATGTACCTTTTGCCAAAGTTTCTCTGATTTTCTAAATTTACCAATAAAATCTGGTCAGTTGTTTTGAGCTCCTGAGGATCTCTGGTAGCTATTTCTCCAGTACATCCAACTCAGAGGACACCAATAATTGTAATTCCTTTAAAATGTCTCATGGAAAGAATTGTTTGGGGCATGGGAGTGCGGGCTTGTGTGTCCTGCTTGGCACAGCCCAGGCAGGGCTTTCCCAGCCCCATTCCACACTCCATTTCCCAGCTGCAGCCCCCTGTGCCTCTGAGTGCTGCTTGCCCAGCCCCGGGACGCTCTCCTTGTCTGCCCATTCCCCCACGGTCTCTGGGCAGGGCTGGCTCAGTGGGGGCTGCTGACATCCTCAGCAACTTGCAGAGGCTGCTGCTGAATTCTACTGCTCCAGAGGCTCGACGTGTATTCCAACTGAATGTAACATATTTAAAAAGACAGTGAGAAAACATTTGTGAGGTCCTGCTTAGGTTTTTTCTTCCTGTAATACATTGATATGTGCAATCTCCAACTGACACTGTGTCAAAGTACCAGTGTTCTGCCCTACCTGCAACCTGGGGACACTTTCATATGAGTTCTGTCCCTCAGTGGGAGCCATTTAGAGTTAAAGGAAGTTTGGACTTTGAATCTGATTTTGAGTTTTTGAGGAGGTTTGGAGCACACTCGGGGCACTGATGAGTGTGATGCAAAAAGAGCACCAAAGGCCCAGAGGGTCATTGAAGTCCCTGTGCTGTGTCTGTGCTGCTGAGCTGGGCCGGGCTCCTGGCCCAGAGGCAGCTGCTGGCAAGGCAGCGCTGCAGAGAGACAGCTCTGGGCAGGAGCAGCTCCTGTGCACAGCCCAGCAGGGCTGGGGCACTGCCAGGGCCCCTCAGGGACACCAGCAGGGCACAGACTGAGCTCCCAGGGGCTCAGCACTGGCAGGGGCTGTGCCATGGCCCAGAGGGGCTGTGTCACAGCAGCACCTCTGTGGCTGTGTCCTAGAGGCACAGAGCAGCTGGCATGTCAGCAAGGGGCTGTGTGACAGCACAGAGTGGGCTGTGTGAGCTCACAGACTGGGCTCTGACATCACAGAGTTTGTTGTGTGAGGTCATGGAGCAGCTCCAGCATCATAGAGGGGTCTGTGTGACATCATAGAGCAGGCTGTGATGGTCATGGTGTGTGCAGTGACGTTACAGAGCAGGGTGTGAGGTCATAGTGTGTGCAGTGACATTACAGAGTGGCAGTATGGCATCACAGAGAGGGTTGTGTGACATCACTGATGGACTTGTGACATCGCAGAGGTGGCTGTGACATCATAGAGTAGGGTGTAAGGCCATAGAGCAGACTGTACCATCATGGAGGGTGGCTCTGTGACATCAGACTGGGTTGTGACATCACTGGATGTCTGAGTAACATGACAGAACCGGCTGTGACATCACAGAAGAGACCGTGACATCCAGGGGTGATTTGTGACCTCAGACTGCAGCTGTGTGACAGCCCAGAGTGATATCCCAGCATTGGCTCTGTGACATCACATGGGGGTTTGTTTCATCCCATGCTGGGCTTTAACATCACAGGGCCTGTGTGACATCATAGGTGGTTCTGTGGAATCACAGATGGTGACATGACAGGTGGCTCTGTCACATGACATGGGCTGTGTGAGGTCACTGGGAGGTCTCCCTGCCCCGGCCCCCTGACTCACAGTTCCCCCCCCCCAGCAGCAGTCCAACCCTGGGCTCCTGCACAGCGGGGTCCCCTGTCCCCATCAGGGTCCCCCTGGCCCCACAGCCTCCCCAGAGGATGTTCCACGAGATCGAGCCCAGAGCCTGACACCCAGGGGCCGGGGGCCGGGCCCCCTGTTCCCCCCAGGTGGCACAGGGGACAGGGACCCCCCCTGGGGATGGCAGCATCCCCTCCTCCCCCAGGGCCAGAGCCTGGGCCAGGGCTCCTTCACCCTCTTACAAACGAGGGGCTGAGAGCGCTGAAAAAAATCCCCAGCAAGGAATCAGCAAAACCAGATTGAATATTAAGGAGAGCAGCACAGAGTTCCTTGGCAAGAGTCACTCTGCTCCTGACTGGGCACTCTAGGCACACCAAAGAAACAAAGCAACAAAAAAACAAACAAAATCCAGTCAAAGAAGAAATGAACCAAAACCAGGACTTGACTGATACCTTAGACTTCAGCATTTAGCAAAAGAACAGCACTTAACAGTATTTAACCTTACTTGTAACCTAGGACTTCATGATGTAGCTCTGCAATAAAACTTAACAATATTCAACTTAGCTTATCACTTCTATTCAATGTAACAACTTAGCAAAAGAACAACTCTTAGCAGCATTGAACTCAGCTTACAGCTTGTGACTCACCATCACTTGCAGGCCTGACTGGCTCAGCTCTCCAAGGCACTCCAAGCCCTCAGAGAGCAGCATTTGTGCCACATTTCCCCAGCACAGGCACTCCTGTGTGCACACAGACACCAAGAGTCAGTGCAAGGCACCTGTGAGCAATTCCCTGAGGGCAGGGAATGCTCCCTGAGGATGTTTTGGCATCTCCCCAGCGGGCAAAGGGCTGAGCCTGGAGGAGGGGGGATCGGCCCAGGCTCCGTCGTTGTTCAGGATCCCCGAGTGCAGCAAGCGGGAGAGTTCCGGCTGGGAGAGGCCCCACTGCGAGGGAGTGGCTGGCCCAGGAGAGCTGCAAGGGCTCCTTTTGGGCGCTGCTTGCAGGACCCCAAGAGAGGCTTCAGTCCCAGCCATGGTTCATCCTGGCCGCACTTGGCACCAGCAGCTTTCTTTGGCAGGGTGAGAACAGGGATGTTGTGCCACGCAGGAACAGAAACAGCTGCCAGGGCTGCTGCTAAAGGAACCAGGAGCTGGTTGGGCAGCAGCAGTGCCTGGAGCAGACAGTGTTTGAGGAGCTGAGCCCAGGGGCTGTTGGCCAAGGCCGAGGCCCAGGAGCATTTCTCAGCTGGCAGGGCGGCCTGAGAAGGGGAGGGGGAATGCAGCAGCACAGGGCCCATGGAACCAAGGGACCATTGTGACACCGTGGCGCCCTGATAGACCAAGGGGCCCTGGTGACACTGTGGGGCCCTGTGAGAACAAGGGACATTGGGACATTGTCACACCCCATGGAACCAAAGGTCCACTGTGACATTGCAAGGCCTCATGGAACCATGGAACCTTGGAAAGACCATTGAGACACTTCACAACCTCATGGAACCAAGGGGCTGTTGTGGCACTGAGGAGACTCATGGAATCATGGAGACCATTGTGACACTACGAGGCCCCATGGAATAAGCAAAGCATTGTGACACTGTGGGGCACCATGAAACCAAGAGGCCTTTGTGACCCTGCAGGGCTGCATGGAACCAAGGGGCCATTGTGACATTGCCAGGCCTTCTGTCATCAGTGGTGCATTGTGACACTAAGAAACCAAGGGGGACCATTGTGACACTGCAGGGCTTCATGGAACCAAAGCTCCAGGGTGACACAGAGAGGCCGCCTCTCATCAATGCTCCATTGTGACACCGTGGAGCCAACGGAGACCATTGTGACACCACAAACCCTCATGGTCCAAAGGCCCATTGTGACATTGCAGGGCTCACGGAACAGAGGAGTGACATGACATTGTGAGGCCTGTGGAAGCACAGAGACCATTGTGGCACTTCAAGGCCTCATGGAATCCTTGGGGCCTTTGTGACACCAGCAGGACCTTCAGGAAGCTGGGAGCCATTGTGAAACTGTGGGACCCCATGGAACCAAGGCAGCCTTGTGACACCTCAGGGCCCCATAAAACCAAGGGGACACAGAACAGGTCTGGCTGGTTTGGCCTCCCGTGGGCCACCTGACTGGTCCAGCTGACCTTGGCATGTTGAGGTCTCTTCTCATCTGCTGCTGAAACACTGGGGCTCCGTGCTTTCCTTCCTGTGGTAAAGAACTGTCCTTCTCCTCCAGGCCATGACCAGAACTGGGATTTCAAAACCAAATTCCCTTCTATCCAGGCATTGTTCCCATAGCAATATTGCCAGGACAAGTCTGTCTGCCTGTGCTTTCACAAGGGTCACCTCTCATCTGTGCCCAAAACCCTGGGGAAGGCTCTGTGCTTTCCTTCCTATGGAAGAGAACTGTCCTTCCTGGCCAGGTTCCCGTGTCTCCAAATTTGGGTCCACCTCCAACACTGCCTATTGGGACAGACTGGAGGAGATTGTTGGCTTGGATCATTTCATGTGTGGGGGGAGGAAGGGGCAGGTCCAGCTTTGCCCTGCCCGGTGAGCCCAGCCCTGCCCTGCCCTGGAACCCCAATCCCCCAGAGCCTCCATCCCAGCCCCGCAGTGTCTGCCAGCCCCTGGCACAGCACAGGCAATGCTCCACAGCCACCTCTGCAGCCCCAGCCCAGCTCCTGAGGGACCAAATGACCCCAGTCCCACCTGGGGAAGGGCCCAGGAAGACCAAGGGGTATTTAAGTCTGACCACAAGGCAAGCACACATCTTGACCCTCCCTCCTCTTGCAATTTCCATCTGAACAACACTGGAATCCAGGTGGGGGTGCTTCTCTGTATCTTATATGTCTTTCTCTCTTTCTGTGTCTACTTCTCCTATTTCTTTCTCTCTGCAAATTTTGATTACCTTAAAATGGAATGGGCATAGAGATTCTGAAGTTGAATAGGCCAAGTTAATGCTTTGAGAAGTGTGTTTTGCTGATTGAATGTTATAATGTACCTTTTTTCCAAAGTTTCTCTGATTTTCTAAATTTACCAATAAAATCTGGTCAGTTGTTTTGAGCTCCTGAGGATCTCTGGTAGCTATTTCTCCAGTACATCCAACTCAGAGGACACCAATAATTGTAATTCCTTTAAAATGTCTCATGGAAAAAATTGTTTGGGGCATGGGAGTGCGGGCTTGTGTGTCCTGCTTGGCACAGCCCAGGCAGGGCTTTCCCAGCCCCATTCCACACTCCATTTCCCAGCTGCAGCCCCTGGTGCCTCTGAGTGCTGCTTGCCCAGCCCCGGGGGACGCTCTCCTTGTCTGCCCATTCCCCCACGGTCTCTGGGCAGGGCTGGCTCAGTGGGGCTGCTGACATCCTCAGCAACTTGCAGAGGCTGCTGCTGAATTCTACTGCTCCAGAGGCTCGACGTGTATTCCAACTGAATGTAACATATTTAAAAAGACAGTGAGAAAACATTTGTGAGGTCCTGCTTAGGTTTTTTCTTCCTGTAATACATTGATATGTGCAATCTCCAACTGACACTGTGTCAAAGTACCAGTGTTCTGCCCTACCTGCAACCTGGGGACACTTTCATATGAGTTATGTCCCTCAGTGGGAGCCATTTAGAGTTAAAGGAATTTGGACTTTGAATCTGATTTTGAGTTTTTGAGGAGGTTTGGAGCACACTCAGAGGCACTGATGAGTGTGATGCAAAAAAGCACCAAAGGCCCAGAGGGTCATTGAAGTCCCTGTGCTGTGTCTGTGCTGCTGAGCTGGGCCGGGCTCCTGGCCCAGAGGCAGCTGCTGGCAAGGGCAGCGCTGCAGAGAGACAGCTCTGGGCAGGAGCAGCTCCTGTGCAGAGCCCAGCAGGGGCTGGGGCACTGCCAGGGCCCCTCAGGGACACCAGCAGGGCACAGACTGAGCTCCCAGGGGCTCAGCACTGGCAGGGGCTGTGCCATGGCCCAGAGGGGCTGTGTCACAGCAGCACCTCTGTGGCTGTGTCCTAGAGGCACAGAGCAGCTGGCATGTCAGCAAGGGGCTGTGTGACAGCACAGAGTGGGCTGTGTGAGCTCACAGACTGGGCTCTGACATCACAGAGTTTGTTGTGTGAGGTCATGGAGCAGCTCCAGCATCATAGAGGGGTCTGTGTGACATCATGGAGCAGGCTGTGATGGTCATGGTGTGTGCAGTGACGTTACAGAGCAGGGTGTGAGGTCATAGTGTGTGCAGTGACATTACAGAGTGGCAGTATGGCATCACAGAGAGGGTTGTGTGACATCGCTGATGGACTTGTGACATCGCAGAGGTGGCTGTGACATCATAGAGTAGGGTGTAAGGCCATAGAGCAGACTGTACCATCATGGAGGGTGGCTCTGTGACATCAGACTGGGTTGTGACATCGCTGGATGTCTGAGTAACATGACAGAACCGGCTGTGACATCACAGAAGAGACCGTGACATGCAGGGGTGATTTGTGACCTCAGACTGCAGCTGTGTGACAGCCCAGAGTGATATCCCAGCATTGGCTCTGTGACATCACATGGGGGTTTGTTTCATCCCATGCTGGGCTTTAACATCACAGGGCCTGTGTGACATCATAGGTGGTTCTGTGGAATCACAGATGGCTCTGTGACATGACAGGGGCTGTGTGAGGTCACTGGGAGGTCCCTCTGCCCCGGCCCCCCTCACAGTTCCCCCAGAGCAGTCCAACCCTGCTCGTGCACAGCGGGGTCCCCTGTCCCCAGGTCCCCCTGGCCCCACCCTCCCCAGAGGATGTTCCACGAGATCGAGCCCAGAGCCTGACACGGGGCCGGGGGCCGGGGCCCTGGGGGTGGCACAGGGGACAGGGACCCCCCGGCAGCATCCCCCGTGTCCCCAGGGCCAGAGCCTGGGCCAGGGCTCCTTCACCCTCTTACAAACAAACGAGGGGGTGAGGGCGCTTTGAAAAATCCCCAGCAAAGGAATCAGCAAAACCAGATTGAATATTAAGGAGAGCAGCACAGAAGCCTGCCCAGTCCTTGGAATGCAAATTCACTCTGCTCCTGACTGGGCACTCTAGGCACACCAAAAAAGAAACAAAGCAACAAAAACCAAACAAAATCCAGTCAAAGAAGAAATGAACCAAAACCAGGACTTGACTGATACCTTAGACTTCAGCATTTAGCAAAAGAACAGCACTTAACAGTATTTAACCTTACTTGTAACCTAGGACTTCATGATGTAGCTCTGCAATAAAACTTAACAATATTCAACAGCTTATCACTTCTATTCAATGTAACAACTTAGCAAAAGAACAACTCTTAGCAGCATTGAACTCAGCTTACAGCTTGTGACTCACCATCACTTGCAGGCCTGACTGGCTCAGCTCTCCAAGGCACTCAAGCCCTCAGAGCAGCATTTGTGCCACATTTCCCCAGCAAGAGGCACTCCTGTGTGCACACAGACACCAAGAGTCAGTGCAAGGCACCTGTGAGCAATTCCCCTGAGGGCAGGGAATGCTCCCTGAGGATGTTTTGGCATCTCCCCAGCGGGCAAAGGGCTGAGCCTGGAGGTGGGATCGGCCCAGGCTCCGTCGTTGTTCAGGATCCCCGGTGCAGCAAAGCGGGAGAGTTCCAATACAACTGGGAGAATATTCACTGCGCTTATCACTCTGGCCCAGGAGGAGGAACTGCAAGGGCTCCTTTTGGAGGCGCAGCATTGAACCAAGAGAGGGCTTCAGTCCAGCCATGGTTCATCCTGGCCTGCCTTGGCACCACAGCTTTCTTTGGCAGGGTGAGAACAGGGATGTTGTGCCACATTTCCAGCACAGGCAGCTGCCTGGGGCTGCACACTAGACACCAAGAGGCTGGTTGGGCAGGCACCTGGAGCAGACCCCTGGAGGGCAGGCAATGCCCCTGAGGATGTTTTGGGCATCCCCAGGGGCAAAGGGGCTGAGCCCTGAGGAGGGGGGGATCGCCCAGGCCAGGGCCCATGGAACAGGATCCCCATTGCAGCAAACGTGAGTTCCCCCGATGGGAGAGGGGCCCACTGCGAGACACTGTGGGGCCCTGTGAGAACAAGGGAAGTGGCTCATTTTGAGCGCTTCGCATGGAACAAAGGGGCACTATCTCCAGCCATGGTTCATCCTGGCCGCTCATGGAACCATGGAACCTTGGCAGGGTGAGACATACAAACTCCTGGGAACCAGGGAATTGAAATAACTGCCAGGGCTGCTGGAATCATAACCATTGGAACCAGGAGCCCCATGGAATAAGCAAAGCAGCAGTGCGCTGAGCAGACAGTGTTTGTGGAGGCCATTGTGACACTGTGCGGGGCACCATGACAGAGGCCTTTGTGACCCTACAGGGCTGCATGGAACCAAGGGGCCATTGACAAATGCCAGGCCTTCTGTCATCAGTGGTGCATTGTGACACTAAGAAACCAAGGGACCATGGAACCAAGGGGCTGTTGTGGCACTGAGGAGACTCATGGAATCATGGAGACCATTGTGACACTGTGGGGCACCATGGAACCAAGGAGACCATTGTGACACTGCAGGGCTTCATGGAACCAAAGGTCCACTGTGACATTGCAAGGCCTCATGGAACCAAGGAGACCATTGTGACACTGCAGGGCTTCATGGAACCAAAGGTCCACTGTGACATTGCAAGGCCTCATGGAACCAAGGGACCATTGTGACACTGCAGGGCTTCATGGAACCAAAGGTCCACTGTGACATTGCAAGGCCTCATGGAACCAAGGGGCTGTTGTGGCACTGAGGAGACTCATGGAATCATGGAGACCATTGTGACACTGTGGGGCACCATGGAACCAACGGAGACCATTGTTACACCACAAACCCTCATGGTCCAAAGGCCCATTGTGACATTGCAGGGCTCACGGAACAGAGGAGTGACATGACATTGTGAGGCCTGTGGAAGCACAGAGACCATTGTGGCACTTCAAGGCCTCATGGAACCAAGGAGACCATTGTGACACTGTGGGGCACCATGGAACCAAGGGGCTGTTGTGGCACTGAGGAGACTCATGGAATCATGGAGACCATTGTGACACTGTGGGGCACCATGGAACCAAGGGGCTGTTGTGGCACTGAGGAGACTCATGGAATCATGGAGACCATTGTGACACTGTGGGGCACCATGGAACCAAGGGACCATTGTGACACTGTGGGGCCCTGTGAGAACAAGGGACATTGGGACATTGTCACACCCCATGGAACCAAGGGACCATTGTGACACTGCAGGGCTTCATGGAACCAAAGGTCCACTGTGACATTGCAAGGCCTCATGGAACCAAGGAGACCATTGTGACACTGTGGGGCACCATGGAACCAAGGGACCATTGTGACACTGTGGGGCACCATGGAACCAAGGGGCTGTTGTGGCACTGAGGAGACTCATGGAATCATGGAGACCATTGTGACACTGTGGGGCACCATGGAACCAAGGAGACCATTGTGACACTGTGGGGCACCATGGAACCAAGGAGACCATTGTGACACTGTGGGGCACCATGAAACCAAGAGGCCTTTGTGACCCTGCAGGGCTGCATGGAACCAAGGGACCATTGTGACACCACAAACCCTCATGGTCCAAAGGCCCATTGTGACATTGCCAGGCCTTCTGTCATCAGTGGTGCATTGTGACACTAAGAAACCAAGGGACCATTGTGACACTGCAGGGCTTCATGGAACCAAAGGTCCACTGTGACATTGCAAGGCCTCATGGAACCAAGGGACCATTGTGACACTAAGAAACCAAGGGACCATTGTGACACTGTGGGGCACCATGGAACCAAGGGACCATTGTGACACTGTGGGGCACCATGGAACCAAGGAGACCATTGTGACACCACAAACCCTCATGGTCCAAAGGCCCATTGTGACATTGCAGGGCTCACGGAACAGAGGAGTGACATGACATTGTGAGGCCTGTGGAAGCACAGAGACCATTGTGGCACTTCAAGGCCTCATGGAACCATGGAACCTTGGAAAGACCATTGAGACACTTCACAACCTCATGGAACCAAGGAGACCATTGTGACACTGTGGGGCACCATGGAACCAAGGCAGCCTTGTGACACCTCAGGGCCCCATAAAACCAAGGGGACACAGAACAGGTCTGGCTGGTTTGGCCTCCCGTGGGCCACCTGACTGGTCCAGCTGACCTTGGCATGTTGAGGGTCTCTTCTCATCTGCTGCTGAAACACTGGGGCTCCGTGCTTTCCTTCCTGTGGTAAAGAACTGTCCTTCTCCTCCAGGCCATGACCAGAACTGGGATTTCAAAACCAAATTCCCTTCTATCCAGGCATTGTTCCCATAGCAATATTGCCAGGACAAGTCTGTCTGCCTGTGCTTTCACAAGGGTCACCTCTCATCTGTGCCCAAAACCCTGGGGAAGGCTCTGTGCTTTCCTTCCTATGGAAGAGAACTG
>JALJVW010001147.1:0-15841 GCA_024865655.1 Emberiza elegans | reverse complement strand
CATGGACACCTCGTTCCATGAGATTCATTTGAAACAATGTTCTCCAGGTTCCAGGCTCTGTCACCATGGACACCTGGGTCCATGAGATTCCATTAGGAAACAATGTTCTCCGGTGTTCCATCTGGTCCATAATATGGACACTCTGAGTCCATGAGACTCCATTAGGAAACAATTTTCTCTAGGGTTCCATCTGTCACCATGAACAGCTGGATCCACGAGATCTCAACAAGCGCTAATGTTCTCCCTGTTTCCATCCATCAAAACTCGAATCCATGAGATTCAATGGACATCTGGTCCCATTAAACATGTAGGGTTCCATTGATTCCATTAGTAAAAATGTTCTCCAGTGTTCCATCTATCTTTTTGTCACCATGGACACCTGAGTTCCATTAGTAACAATTTTCCATTAAAGTCTGTCACCATTTTCCATTCCACAGGTTCCATCAGGCTCTGTGACCCAGGCTCCACCATGGACACCTGGTTCCATGAAATTCCATTGGAAATTATGTTCTCCAGGGTTCCATCAATTTCACCATGGGATATCTGGGACATGACATTCCATTGGGTAACAATGTTCTCCAGTATTCCTCTGTCACCATGGACAACTGGTTCCATGGAGATTCCATTAGGTAACAATTTTCTCCAGGGTTCCATCAGGCTCTGTCACCATGGACACCTGGTTCCATGAGATTCCATTGAGTAAAAATATTCTCCTCCATCCATTTCTCTCACCATGGAGACCAGGTTCCATGAGATTCCATTGGTTAACAATGTTCTCCAGTGTTCCATCAGGTTCATGGACCATGGACATCTTTGTTCCATTATATTCCATTGGTTGCAATGTTCTCCAGTGTTCCATCAGGCTCTGTCACCAAGGACACCTGGTTCCATGAGATTCCATTAGTAAAATGTTCTCCAGGGTTCCATCTATCTGACATGGACATCTGGTTCCAAGAAGACTCCATTGAGTAACAATTTTCTCCAAAATTCCATCAGGCTCTGTCATGGACACCTGGTTCCATGAGATTCCATTAACAATGTTCTCTAGTGTTCCCTCAGGCCCACCATGGACACCTGGTTCCATGAGATTCCATTGGGTGACAATGTTCTCCAGTGTTCCATCAGGTCAACACCGTCACCATGGACACCTGGATCCATGAGATTCCATTGGGTAAAAATTTTCTCAGTGTTCCATCCGGAACCACCATGGACACCTGGTTCCATGAGTGTCCATTGGGTAATAATGTTTTCCATTGTTCCCCAGTTCTGTCACCATGGACACCTGGTTCCATGAGACTCAATTTGGTAACATTGTTCTCAAGTGTTCCATCAGGCCCTGTCGCATGGACATCTGGTTCACATCCATTTAGTAACTGTTGACCTGTGTTCCATGGCTTTGTCACCAAGGACACCTAATTCCATGTTATCCAAAAGGGTGTCCATGGCTCTGTACCATGGACAATGGATCCATGTTGTCCATTGGGTACAATGTTCTCCAGTGTTCCATCGTGCTCTGTCTGCCATGGACACCGGGTTCTATGAGATTCCATTGGGTTGCAATGTTCTCCTAATATTCCCTCAGGCCACCATGGACTCCTGTCCCAACCATTGGAAACAATGTTTTCAGTGTTCCATCAGGTCCAACAACGTCACCATGGACACCTGGATCAACCATTGGGTAACAATATTCTCCAGGGTGCCATCTGGATCTGTCATCATGGCATCTGGTTTCATAGGGCTCCATTTGGGGCAACAATGTTCTCAGTGTTCCATCTGTCACCGGAGACCGGTTCCATGAGATTCAATTAATTTAATGTTCTCCAGTGTTCCATCTGTCACCATACACACCTGGTTCCATGAGATTCCTTTAGGTAACAAATTTTCTCCAGGGTTCCATCAGGCTCTGTCACCATGGATACCTGGTTCCATGAAGATTCCATTGAGTAACAATATCCTCCAGTCCTCCATGGTTCTGTCACCATGGAAACCTGGTTCCATGAGATTCCATTGTGGTAACAATTTTTGTCCAGGTTTCATCAGGCTCACCATGGACAGCTGGTTCCATGAGGCGGCATTGGGTAACAATGTTCTCAGGGTTCCACAGGCCTCTGTCACCATGGATGCCTGATTCCAGAAGATTCCATTAGGTAACAATTTTATCAGGAAACATCAAACTGTCACCATGGACACCCTGGTTCCCATGAGATTCCATTGGAGAAAAATATTCTCCAGGGTTCCATGGCTCTGTCAACATAGACACCTGGTTCCAAGGAAAAACATTTGCCTCCAATGTTCTCCTGTGTTCCATCAGGTGCACCATGACATCCAAACCGGGTTCCAAACAGATTCCATTGGGTAACAATGTTCTCCTATTCCGTCAGGTCAGCACTGTCACCATGGACATTAGTAAAAATCCAAAGAGATTCCCATTAGGTAACAATTTTCTCAGGGTTCCATCCAGACCTGTCCCCATTTTTGCCTGGGGCAATAATTCCATTGGTTAAGAATGTTCCTCCAGTGTTCATCTATCACAATTACGACCAGGTTCTGTAAGAGATTCCATTGGGAAACAATTTTTTCCAGCGTTCCATCCAGGCTCTGTCATCTGCATGGTCCTGGTATTCCATGACATTTAATTGCACTTTTCATGTTCTCCTGTGTTCCATCAGGCCCGACAAATGGACATCAGTTCTTTCAATCCTGGCTTATTTACAACGTGGTCGCCGAAGTTTGGTCAGTCACCACCCGGATTTACCAGGTTCCATGAGATTCCATCCCATGGGAATAATTTTTCTCAATGTTCCAGTCAAGCCAGTTGTTCATTTTTTCATCTGGGGTCACCAGTTATTGTCCTTTGGGGAAGCAGGGTTCTCCAGTGTTCCATGGCTCTGTCACCAAAGGACACCTAATTCCATGGAATTATATATGGGTTAAAAAGGGACTATACTCCTGAGATGAATGGCTCTGTTCATCAGCTAAGAACAGAATGGATCCAATGGTGTCCAGCTAGGCTGACAGAGTTCTCCTGTGTTCCATCGTGGTCACATCACCCCAACACATGAGGTTCTATCACAGATTCTTTTAGGTAAAAAATGTTCTCCAGTGTTCCATCTGTCACCATGGACACCTGGTTCCATGAGATTCCATTGGGTAACAATGTTCTCCAGTGTTCCATCAGGCTCACCATGGACACCTGGTTCCATGAGATTCCATTGGGTAACAATGTTCTCCAGTGTTCCATCAGGCTCTGTCACCATGGACACCTGGTTCCATGACATTCCATTAGGTAAAAATGTTCTCCAGTGTTCCATCAGGCTCTGTCACATGGACACCTGGTTCCATGACATTCCATTTGGTAACAATGTTCTCCAGTGTTCCATCAGGCTCACCATGGACACCTGGTTCCATGAGATTCCATTGGTTAAAATGTTCTCCAGTGTTCCATCAGGCTCTGTCACCATGGACACCTGGTTCCATGAGATTCCATTGGGTAACAATGTTCTCCAGTGTTCCATCAGGCTCTGTCAGCATGGACACCTGGTTCCATGAGATTCCATTGAGTAACAATGTTCTCCAGTGTTCCATCAGGCCCACCATGGACATCTGGTTCCATGAGATTCCATTTTGGTAACAACGTTCTCCAGTGTTCCATCAGTCACCATGGACACCTAGTTCCATGAGATTCCATTGAGTAACAATGTTCTCCAGTGTTCCATCAGGCTCTGTCATCATGGACACCTGGTTCCATGAGATTCCATTGGGTAACAATATTCTCCAGTGTTCCATCAGGCTCTGTCACCATGGACACCTGGTTCCATGAGATTCCATTGGGTAACAATGTTCTCCAGTGTTCCATCAGGTCCACCATGGACACCTGGTTCCATGAGATTCCATTGGGTAACAATGTTCTCCAGTGTTCCATCAGGTCAGGCCTGTCACCATGGACACCTGGTTCCATGAGATTCCATTGGGTAACAATTTTCTCCAGTGTTCCATCAGGCCCTGTCACCATGGACACCTGGTTCCATGAGATTCCATTGGGCAACAATGTTCTCCAGTGTTCCATCAGCTCTCATCCATGGACACCTGGTTCCATGAGATTCCATTGGGTAACAATGTTCTCCAGTGTTCCATCAGGCTCTGTCACCATGGACACCTGGTTCCATGAGATTCCATTGGGTAACAATGTTCTCCAGTGTTCCATCAGGCCTGTCACCATGGACACCTGGTTCCATGAGATTCCATTGGGTAACAATGTTCTCCAGTGTTCCATCAGGCCCACCACCATGGACACCTGGTTCCATGAGATTCCATTGGGTAACAATGTTCTCCAGTGTTCCATCAGGCTCTGTCACCATGGACACCTGGTTCCATGAGATTCCATTGGGTAACAATGTTCTCCAGTGTTCCATGGCTCTGTCACCATGGACACCTGGTTCCATGAGATTCCATTTGGTAACAATGTTCTCCAGTGTTCCATCAGGCTCTGTCACCATGGACACCTGGTTCCATGAGATTCCATTAGGTAACAATGTTCTCCAGTGTTCCATCAGGCTCTGTCACCATGGACACCTGGTCCCATGAGATTCCATTGGGAAACAATGTTCTCCAGTGTTCCATCAGGCCCAGTTCTGTCACCATGGACACCTGGTTCCATGAGATTCCATTGGGTAACAATGTTCTCCTGTGTTCCATCAGGCTCACCATGGACACCTGGTTCCATGAGAGATTCCATTGGGTAACAATGTTCTCCAGTGTTCCATCAGGCTCTGTCATGGACATCTGGTTCCATGAGATTCCATTGGGTAACAATGTTCTCCAGTGTTCCATCAGGCTCTGTCACCATGGACACCTGGTTCCATGAGATTCCATTGGGTAAAAATGTTCTCCAGTGTTCCATCTCTGTCACCATGGACACCTGGTTCCATGAGATTCCATTGGGAAACAATGTTCTCCAGTGTTCCATCCATCTCTGTCACCATGGACACCTGGTTCCATGACATTCCATTAGGTAACAATGTTCTCCAGTGTTCCATCAGGCTCTGTCACCATGGACACCTGGTTCCATGAGATTCCATTGGGAAACAATGTCCTCCAGTTTTCCATCAGGTTTGGCAACGTCACCATGGACATCTGGATCCATGAGGATTCCATAACGTGACAACATTCTCCAGTGTTTCATCAGGCTCTTTTCACCATGGACACCCAGGTTCCATGCATTCCATTGGGTAACAATGTTCTCCTGTGTTCCATCGAGCTCATTACTATGGCCACCTGGTCCTCTGACACTCCATTGGGTAGCAATGTTCTCAGTTTTCAATGAGCACACCATGGACATCTGGTTCCATGAGATTCCATTGAAACAATGTTCTCCAGTGTTCCATCCATCAACAACGTCACCATGGACCAGGATCCATGAGATTCCATTAGGTAACAAATTTTTCTCCAGTATTCCATCAGTCTCTTTCCCAGCACCTGTCACCATGGACACCTGTTCACGTCACCCCCACGGACATCTGGTTCCATTAGGGTAACAACGTTCTCCAGGGTTCCCATCAGGCTCTGTCACCATGGACACTTGGTTCCATGAGGTTCCATTAAGTAAAAATGTTCTCCAGTGTTCCATCTATCTGCTTTGATCATGGAGACCTGGTTTCCAGCAAGGATTCCATTGGGCAACAATGTTCAAAAGGGTTCCATCGGTACCATGTCACCTGGTTCCATGAGGTTCCATGAGATTTAATTGTTAACAATATTCCTCCAGTGTTCCATCAGGCTCACATGGGACACCTGAGATCCATAAGATTTCCTTGGGTAACAATTTTCTCCATTCTTCCATGGCTCTGTCACCAAGGACACCTTTAATTACTTTTAGAGATTCCATTATAAAAGAACTCCTGTGTTTCCCATGGCTCTGGGATCACTTGGGCACCAGATTCCATGCAGTGTCCATTCTGTAAAATGTTTTGTGTTCCATCAGTCATCCAATTTGGTTAGCTAACCTAGTTCATGAGAAACCATTGGGTAACATTTTTCTCCATGTTCCATCAGGCCTGTGACCATGGAAGACCTTTCCCCATGAGATTCCATTTAACAATGTCTCCAGTGTTTGGTGTCACACCATGGACACCTGGATCCATGAGATTTTCATTAGGTAACAATTTTCTCCAGGGTTCCATCCCAGTTCCTGTCACCATGGACACCCTGGTTTCATGAGGTTTATTGAATTTAAATGTTCTCCAGTGTTCCATCTATCCCATCTTTTATAAATCTATGAAACTCCATTTTTAACAATTTTCTCCAGCGTTCCATCAGGCCTGAATATATGGACATATTGGATTTTGAACTGTTTTCTTTAATTTTAGGTAACCATGTTCTCCAGTGTTTTGATTATATTTGTCACCATGGACAATCTGGTTCAAGAGAGATTCCATTTATTTGTAACTGTTCATGCAGAAGAGTTCAGTCTCTGGATCACCAGGCACTTCCATGAGATTCCATTAGGTAAAAATGTTCTCCTGACTTCCCTCAAATTATCTGGAAAATTGGAAGTTCCATGAGACCATTTGGTAACAACGTTCTCCAGTGTTCCATGGCTCTGTCACCAGAGACACCTTGTTCCATAGAGAGTCCATTGAAAAATTTGTCCCACTCCATCAGGTCCAGCATGGATCCCTGGATCCATGAGAACCACAAATTAGAAAGATTTTTCTCCAGGGTTTGATCAAAATCTGTTTCCATAGACATCTGGTTCCAAGATATTCTCATTTGGTAAAACGCTCTCCAGTGTTCCATTTGGCGAGTCCTCCACTGAGAGATTGAGTTCCATGAGATTCCAATTAATGAAAAATTTTTTTTAACCTGTTCCATCAGTAGCTGGACACCGGGTTTCACTGGATCCATTGGAGTAACAAATAGTAAACAATTGTTTGGACATGAGAATCGCAAATCTTTCAATATGGACACCCTGGTTCTAACTGATTGAATTTAAAAACAATCTTCTCAGTATTTACATCAGGGTCTGTCACCATTTTCCCGGTCCTGGTTTTGATTCCAGGGTAGTTGTTTTTATCCATGTTCCATTAGGTCCAGTTCTAAAATGACAAATGGTTCCATGAATTCCATGGGGTAACAATGTTCTGGTTATGTCTGTACTCAGATGTATTTAAAAAGCAGGACTTGAGCTGAAATAAATGACAATAAAATATCTGAAGTAATGAAAGTCCAGTGTTCCATCAGGCCCCATTTCGAAGAGGAGAGACACCTGGTTCCAGCTACGCTTATTTTCTTGTTCCTTGAGTTCCATGAACTGTCACCAAGGAGCACAATTCCATCTGATTTTTATTGGGCAACAAGTGGACATATTCTGTGGCCTGTGACTTGGCAATTTGAATCCATGAGTGTCCAAGGGAAAAAGAAATGTGTTCCATCGTGCCTGTTGCCATGGAAGAACTTTTTCTATACAAGTACTTTTGGTTGATAATGTTCTATAATATTCCTAATACGTTTAGATGGAATTCGTCCATGATGGTTTTGGGAAACAATGTTCTCCAGTGTTCCATTAGGTCCAGGGATTTGGAACCATAGAATCCACATTGTTGCTAATATCCAAGGGATGCCATTAGGCAACAATTTTCATCCAGGGTGCTATCCGGATCTGTCCCATAGTTGTTCCGGTTTTAAAAATCACATTGGGGCAACAATGTTCTCCAGTTGTTCCAGAAGTCAAACCAGGAAGACAAAAACGCATGAGGAAATAAAAACTTGCTCTTTGATTAGAGATTTAGAAGTGTTCAAGTCTTAGACAGTCAAGGACAACCTAGAGTAACATGATGATTCCTGAATATCCCAAAACAATTTTTCCAGGGGTTCCATTAGCCTGTCAATAAAAGGAAGAACCCAGGTTCTGGGCAGAATACTTCCTTTATGCTTTGTTGTCCATCATTCTGATCAGGCTATGGGACACTGGTGCAAAGACATTCCATATGGAAATAATCCTGTTCTCACAGAGTAGAACCATTGAAGTCAGATAACCTGTTTTGTTTCATTGACATTCCATGATCAACAATGTTCTCCAGTTCCATCAGTCACCATGACAGAAATCCATGAGATTCTCATTTTTCCCAATGTTGAAATCAGATAGGTCCAGCACTGTCACCAGGGACTCAGTCCATGAGATTCCATTAGGTTATTTTTTGTCCAGGGTTCCAAAACACAGCTGATGGGAAGAACTGAATATTTGGGAGAAATGACAGAGGTATTCATTTACTCTGTATTCCATGGATGCCTGGTTTTTGGGAAAGGGTGGGGAAACAATGTTATCCAGTGAATTGATCAGTCACCATGGACACCTGGTTCCATGAGGTTCACAGTTGGTTACAACAGTCTTACTGCAGTGTCCCCATCTATCATAGAAACGGTGAATCCCTATTGGGAATAGGGTTCCATCAGGCCTCAGAGCTGTCCTGAGTCCATGAGATTTAATTATACAACCATGTTCTCCAGTGTTCCATAGGACATGACATATGGTAACATGATTCCTAGTGAAGGAGACTGTCTCCAGTGTTCCATCAGGCGAAAACAGCGACACCTAATTCATGAGATCCATTGCATAAACCGACCCAGTTAACCATGTCTAACTAATTGTCTTGTCTGCACCAGGATCAATGAGTGTCCAAAAATAAAAATCTGTTTCAGCACTTAGTCTTAGCCCAGATTAACATTCTAGGTTTCCTAACCCTATATGGACAATGGAAAATAGTGTTAGGTTAATTAGATTCTCCAGTGTTCCATGTACGCAGGTAAATACATTTAGGTGATGCCATTGTATACCAGTGGATTTTCTCCAGGGTTCCATCCGGATTGTTACCATGGACACCTGAAGAATCAGAGATCCATTGGGTAAAAATATTCTCCTAGTTCCATGGTACTGGAGACCAGTGGACACCAGAGTCCCATGAGATTCCATTGAATTTAGAATTTATATCCAACAATGTCACCATGGATCCTGTTCCATGAGAGGAGCATATAGGTAACATTGTTGTAGAGTGTTTCCTATCAAAAGCCTTCACCATGGACTATGATTCCATTAGAAATTCCTCAGCAGCAACAATTTTCTCCAGTGTTCCATCAGGCTCTGTCAAACCATGGACACCTGCTTCCATGATAAAATAATTTGATATGCCAGTGTTCCATGGCACAATGGACACCTCGTTTTTCCAGCATTTTTTTTTCTGTTCCATGGGTCAAATGGGCACCTGGATCCATGAGTGTCCATTAGGTAACAATGTTGTCCAGTGTTCCATCAGGCCTGTCACCATGAATACATAGTTCCATGAGGTTCCATGGGTAACCATGTTCTCTAATATTATGTCCATCTTGTGCTTGAACCATGGAAGGTTAGGTTCCCATGTTGAGATTGTTTCAATTGGTAACTCCTCTTAACAATTTTCCAGTTTTCCATTTGGTGACAGTGTTCTCCGTCCCCAAATTCAGGACAAACCTGGGTTCCATGAGTTCCATTTGGGTAACCGTGTTCTCAGTGTTCCATGGATCTGTCACCATGAACAACAAATTGGATTCAATTTGAGATTCCATTGGGCAACAATGGATTCCAGCTTCCCTGTCAGATCAAGACCAGGTTCCATGAGATCCAAAGGGAACAATTTTCCAGTGTTCCATGAGTCACCATGGACATGGAATCCATGACATCCATTGAATAAAAAAGGTTCTCCAGTGAAACATGAGTCCCACACCTGGTTCCATGAGATTCAATTGGGTAACAATGTTCTCCAGTATTCCGTCAGGTCTCTGTGTCCATGGACACCTGAGTCCTAATGAGATTCCATTAGGTGCAATTTTGTCCAGGGGTTTCATCAGGCTCTGGGACCATGGACAACCTGGTCCCAACAGATTCCATTGGGAAACAATGTTGTCTCCAGTGTTCCATCGGGCTCTGTCACCATCACATATGGTTCCCGACCCGACATTCCATTGCATAACAATGTCTCCAGTGTTTCATCAGGCCCAGTTCTGTCACGAATGACACCTGGCCTTGCAAGATTAGGAAAAAATGTTCTAATTTTGATTTAGCTTTGTAAAAGACATGAGAGATTTGGTTCTATGAGATTCCATTAGGATACAATAAAGGAGGGTTCCAGAAAACTCTGTCTTAAATCCACCACAATTTCAGCAATTAGCTTTAAAGGAAAACCGAGCCTTAGGATGAATCTGGTCATGAAAATAAGGTTCAGGAGTTCCGCAAGAATTTTATTGATTAAAAAAATCTCCAATTGAAGAGAAGTTGCTCTGTCACAAGGACACCTTATTCCACAATGCTTATTCCAATACCAACCGATCCCCCATGTTCACTCATACTCTTTGCAACCATTTCTCACCTTGTTTATCTATTCCATTGGTGCAATGTTCTTAATGTTCCATCTGCTCTGCCTAATGAATGAGACTCTACCATTTTGTTTGGTTACAATTCTTTGAAATGGTTCCTCAGGCCCTGACCCTCACCAACCATAGTTCCATTGATAACAATGTTCTTGTTTCTATGTGTTGGACATCAGAGTCCATTGATTACCGTCACCATGTTCCATGGCTCTGGATCCGGCATAGGAAATTCCCATAGGTAACAATTTTCCTGTGTTTCCATCGGATCTATCACCATGGACACCTGGTCCTCTTAGACTCCTTCAACAAATATGTTCTCCATTATTTTAGTATTCTCATCATGGACACCTGAGAAGGGTAGTTTTCCATGGGTATACATTGTTCTCCTAAACCCAAACAGGCCCAGCAAAACACCTGGTTCCATGAGACTCTCCACTAAATAACAATGGTCCAAAGTGTTCCATCTGTAACCATGGACACCTGGTTCCCATGATATGTCATTTGGTAACAATGTTCTCCATCTTCCTAAATCTTGAGGACACCAAGAATCCATAGTCTTCCATGGTCATTCCATTGTTCTTCTCTGTGTTCTCCATGGCTCTGTCATCATCACCTGGTTCCATGAGCCTCCATTGGAGTAACAATGTTCTCCATTGTTCCATCAGGCTGTGTCACTATGGACATGGGGTTCCATGATTCCATGGGTTACAATGTTCCAGTTTTCCATCCAGGCCCACCATGGACACCTGAGCCATGAGATTCCATTGGATAGCTGTGAGTCCAGAGTTCCATGGGGCTAGTCATGGGACAATGGATCCATCAGATTCCATTGTCCTCCTGGTTCCATTGGCACTGTCATCATGGACACCTGGTCCCATGAGATTCCATTGGGTAACAAAAATGTTCTGGTGTTCCATCCGTAACCATGGATACCTGGGTTCCATGAGATTTCCAATGGGCAATCCTATGTTCCATGGCTTCAGATCAGTGGAGACCTGTTTTCCATGAGGTTCCATTGTACAACAATATTCTCCAGTGTTCCATCAGGCCCCCATAAAACCTTGTTCCAACCAATTCCATTAAAATTATTTTCTCAGTGTTCCTTCAGGCATAGTAGATAAACATGGATATCTGGTTCCATGATTCCATGGGGTAAAAAAATTTCTCTCTAATTTTCATCATCTGTCACCATGGACCACCTGGTCCTATGAGATGTCCATTAGTATCAATGTTCTCCATTCTTCCATCCTAGCTCTGTCACCATGGACACCTGGTTCCATGATATTTCATTGGAGTTTAAATATTTTCCTGTGTTCCATGGCAAGTGCTGGCCCTGGTTTTATGAGATTTCATTGCAGTGGCAATGTTCTCAGTGTTCCATCAAGTCCTGTATCACCATGGACACCTGGTTCCCTGAGGCACCATGAGAAAGATTGTTCTCCAAATATTTCATCAGGCTCTTTTCACCATGGACACCTGGTTTTCTATGCTATTCCATGGGGTAAAATTTACCAGTGTTTCATCCAATACCTTTCCAGAGACAACACTGGTTCCCTTGACATCAGGTTTTATTAAATACACTTCACAAATGACTTCTCCAATGTTCCATCTAATCAGTTTCAATTTTTTCTCCTTACCAGGTTCTGAGATTCCATTGAGGAAACCCTTTCTCAGGGTTCACTCTTTCTCTGTCACCATGGACACCCTGGATTCCATGAGCACTCTTCTTCCCATGTTCTCAGCGTTCCATCAGGCCCTGACACACAGACATCTGGTTCATGAAACTGCTTTCGTTAGAACTTCTCCATATTTAATGGCTCTGAATATCTCAGGAGCACCTTCTTCCATAGATTCCATTGGGTAAAGATGTGTTGTAAAGTACTCCATCTGGCTCTGTGATCATAATACCTGGATTTTAACATAACATTGGGCTCTTTGGACCCGATTATGAGCCTTTATAAAAATGGACATGTATTTCTTTAAAATTAGTAATTTCTTAAACAATGTTCTCCAGTGTTCCATCAGGCCACCATGGACACCTGGTTCCATGAGATTCCATTTGGTAACAATTTTCTCCAGTGTTCCATCAGGCTCTGTCACCATGGACACCTGGTTCCATGAGATTCCATTGGGTAAACAATGTTCTCCAGTGTTCCATCAGGCTGTCACCATGGACACCTGGTTCCATGAGATTCCATTTGGTAACAATGTTCTCCAGTGTTCCATCTCTGTCACCATGGACACCTGGTTCCATGAGATTCCATTGGGTAACAATGTTCTCCAGTGTTCCATCAGGCCCACCACCATGGACATCTGGTTCCATGAGAATCCATTTCAAAAATGTTCTCCAGTGTTCCATCAGGCTCTGTCACCATGGACACCTGGTTCCATGAGATTCCATGGGTAACAATGTTCTCCAGTGTTCCATGGCTCAGTCCCAACATGGACATCTGGTTCCATGATACTCCATTTGGTAACAATGTTCTCCAGTGTTCCATGGAGCAGAGATAGCTTCGAAGAAGAGGAAATTCAATTGGGTAACAATGTTCTCCAGAATCCGTTCATGTTGATACTGTCACCATGGATCCCTGAATCCATGAGAATCCCTGGGTAAAACGAAATCAGAGTTTCCATCAGGCTCTGTCACCATGGACATGTAGTTCCATTAATTCCATTGGGTAAAAATGTTCTCAACGGTCCATGGCTCTGTGATCATGGGCACCTGGTTCCATGAGGTTCCATTGAATAATGTTCTCAGTGTTCCATCCTCTCCCATGGACACCGAATTCCATGAGATTCCATTGGGTAACAATGTTTCCAGTCATCCGGCCCAGTTCTGTTCCCTGGCCCAGGTTCAATGGGTAACAATGTTGTTTTCCATCCACCATGGGTCCCTGGTTTTCATGAGATTCCATGGGGTAAAAATTTTCTCCAGTTTCCATCAGGGACCAGTTCTGTCACCCTGTTCATCAGTCACACCTGGTTCCATGAGATTCCATAGGTAAAAATGTTCCTGTGTTCCATCAGGCTCTGTGACTATGGCCACCTGGTTCCTCTGAGATTCCATTGCAACAATGTTCTCCAGTGTTTTCCATCAGGCACCACTGGACACCTGGTTCCATGTGATTCCATTGTAGTAACAATGGTCTCCAGTGTTCCCTCAGGTCCTCTGTCACAATGGACACCTGGTTCCAGGACATTCCATTAGGTAACAATTTTGTCCAGCATTCCATCAGGCTCTGTCACCATGGACACCTGTCCTATGATATCATTGGGTAACAATGTTGTCCTGTATTCCATCAGGCTCTGTCACCCTGGATACCTGGACCTATGACATTCCATGGGAAACAATGTTATCCAGTGTTCCTCAGTCACCATGGACATCTGTTCCATGAGATTCCATTGGTTAACAATGTTCTCCAGTGTTCCATGATCTGTCACCCTGGACTGTTGGTTCTATGAGATTTCCATTGGGTAACAATGTTCTCCATTGTTCCATCAGGCTCTGTTACCATAGGATATCCTGGATTCATGAGATTCCATGAGGGTAACAATGTTCACCAGTGTTCCATCTGTCACCATGGACACCTGGTTCCATGAGATTCCATTGGGTAACAATGTTCTCCTGTGTTCCATCAGTGTTCTGTCACCATGGACACCTGGTTCTGTAGAGATTCTTTTTGGTAACAATGTTCTCCAGTATTCCATCAGTCCACCATACCCTGTCATGAGGACCCATTAGTTTAAATATTCCCATTCCATCAAACAATGGACACCTGGATCAGTGTTCCATTGCAATAATGTTCCAGTGTTCCATCAGGCTCTGTCACCAACAGACACCTGGTTCCATGAGATTCCATTCTGTAACAATGTTCTCAGTGTTCCATCAAGTGTCACCATGGACACCTAGGTTCCATCACATTCCATTGGGTAAAATGTTCTCCAGTGTTCCATCAAGCCTGTCAACAGGACACCTGGTTCCATGAGATTCCATTGGCAAAAATGTTCTCCAGTGTTCCATCAAAATTCAATATGGACATCTGGATCCATTAGATTCCATTGGGTAACAATGTTCTCAAGGTTCCATCAGGCCCTAGTTCACCATTGGACATCTGGTTCCATGAAACTCCATAAGATTCCAATAAATGTTCTCCAGTGTTCCATCAGACCTATCACACCATGGACACATGGTTCCATGAGATTCCATTGGGTAAAAATATTTCTCCAGTATTTCCATCCGGCCCCTGAGACATCTAGTTCACCATGGACAATGTTCTCCAATGGTTCCATCAGACTCAGTCCGCTTGGACACATGGTTCCAAAATAGGTCCAGTGTTCCATGGCTCTGCCCACCAAAGAAACCTGGTTCATGAGATTCCATTGGGTAAAAAAGTGTTCCATATGTCCAGTGTTCCCATGGGAATGTGATCCATGGAAACATGGATTCCACTGGGTGTCCATTGAGTAACAATGTTCTCAGTGTTCCATCAGGCCCACCATGGACATCCTGGTTCCATGAGACTCCATTTGGTTACAAACCTCCAGTGTTCCATCATTCACCATGGACACCTAATTCCATGAGATTCCATTAGGTAAAATTGTCACCTGTTCCATGGCTCTGTGATCATGGGCACCTGATCCATGAGTGTCCATTAGGTGGAATGTTTTCCAGGGTTCCATCCTGCTCTGTCACCATGGACATGAGGTTCCATGAGATTCCATTGGGTTAAACAATGTTCTCTAATGTTCCATCAGGCACCATGGAAGACCTGAATTCCATGAGATTCCATTGGGAAACAATGTTTTCCGAGTGTTCCATCAGGCCTGTCACTTCTGGACACCTGGATCGAGATTCCATTAGGTTACAATTTTCTCCAGGGGTCCATCAGGGCCCAACCATGGATACCTGGTTTATGAGATTCCATGGGTTCAACAATGTTCTCTCCAGTGTTCCAGCATCTGTCACCATGAAGACCTGATTCCATGAGATTCAATTGGGTACCCATGTTTTAGAGTGTCCATCAGGCTCTGTGGACACCTGGTTCTGTAAAATCCACTGAGTAATTATTTTCCAGGGTTCCCATTGAGCTCAACATGGACACCTGGTTCCATGAGATTCCATTAATTAAAATATACTCCAGTGTTCCATCTGTGACCATTGACCCTGGTTCCATGGTATTCCTATTAGGTTGCCACTGTTTTCTCCAGGGTTCAATCGAAGTCACCATGGACTGCGGGACACCTGGTTCCATTGGTTCCATTGAAAACAATTCTCTCCTGTGTTCCATCAGTCACCATGGGACACCCTGAGTCCATGAGATACCATTAGTAAAATTTCATCGGGTTTCACAGGCTCTCTCACCATGGACAGCTGGTCCTATGACATTCCATTGGGTAACAATGTTGTCCAGTATTCCATCAGGCTCTGTCACCATGGATGCCT
>JALJVW010001146.1:0-50347 GCA_024865655.1 Emberiza elegans | reverse complement strand
ATCCTTGTTCCTATTCCTCTTGGTAAAGACAGTGCTCACCCTTCTTGGGCAGTCTTTCTTTCTCTTTGGAAAAGGAGGAAAACAGTTAAGGACTCATCTCTGCCTTCTCCTCCCAGTAGCTGCTTTTTCCCTTTTTCCAGGGAAAGGTGCCTGATAATGTGGCTGTCAAGGGACTGAACCTGCTCTAATGAGAGCTGTACAGCACATTACATTTCAGAAGTCCACCTGTTACTTAGAGAAATGGTCTGGATCCTGGAAGAGTTGATCAGAGCCCTGCACTTGTCCAGACACTGGCTCTGAGACAAACAAAATCAAACTTAGATCTCCTCCAGCTGTAGTTTTGGCAAAATCAAAACTGCCCTCAGTACTTGAGGCAACTGTATAGAAAACTGGGCATTGTAAACATCTGCTTCCATTCAAAGCAAAGGTACTCTTTAGCATTAATAAATGGAATTGATTTAATGATTTACAGATGGAGAGAAATACCATAGGAACTATTCTGTCCCCAGCCAAACCTCTTAAAAACAGAAGAAAATCTTTCAAGCAGCATGAGGTTGGGCCACCATTCCAGTGAGTGGCCCACAGGAAAACAGTGAAATTGTGCAAGCGAGTGCTGACCTGACAGAAAGGATCACTTTCATCTTTGACATTGCTGACTGCTACATCCACTCTTCAAACAAGGACATTTGAATCCAGCTTTCCCATTGCTTGTTCTCTTCACAGATTTTTGATTATTTTGTCCTGAGAATATCTGACAGCCACAAGAAAGTGAAGCAGAGGGCGCTGGACGTGCTGGCTGAAATCACAGGAGCCCTGAAAGATGCCTTGAACCCAGTGATCATTGGTTTGGTGGAAGGAATAACAAAGAACCTGAATTCAAAGGATCCCAGGGTTCGTGGGGCAGCTGTGAAAGCACTGGAAGAATCCATTGCTCATTTGGGTAAGGCTGAGCCCTGGCAGGGACTCTCCTCAACTGCGTCTCTGTCTCTCCTGCACAAGAGAGCGCTGAGTGCCTTGGCAGCTGCTCTTGTCTGTGGAACACTCCAGCTGACACCCACCAGAAGCTGTGCAGGTGCAGTCCTTATGCACCATCCCCAACAGGCTGGAATGGGATCAGCATTTCCCAGCAGTCCCAGGAGCCCTTGGCTCTGTGCTGCTTGTCTGAAGAGCAAGTCCTGGGCTACAGCTCTGCTGCAGTTCAGAGGCAAAGGGGCTTTGGAGTTTGCTTGGGCCCCGTCTGACTGCCCAAATGAACAGCTTTGCTGTTGGCATGAAGGGACACTGGCCCATCAGAGCTTCTGCAGAGCAGCCACCTGGAAGGCTCTACATTAGAGGCATTAGCTGCCTATTTTCCACTTTTCTGCTTTGTCTTCTATTTTCAAAGGGGAACTTATGATTCACCAAGTTTATTTCTTTATATCAAACAGGTATAAACCCAGCTGTCAATGATGCCTTGTTCCACATGTTGTTTTGCATGGGGCAAGATGGCCACAGCAATTAACTACATAGGCAAGAGCTGCTCTAAATTCCTTTGCCACACACATTTATGTCAGCTCTGAGAATGCTGCACTGGGGGAATACACCTGAAAAAAGGAGTGTTGAAGAGGCAGGTCTTCAAGGGGAGTTTCCACTTTCTCCTCCCCAGCTGCTCTGTGAACTCAGGAACTGCCCGACTCAGTGCCTTTCTGTGACCCAGATATGGGGCTCTTCCTTTTTGCTCTGGGATGCAAAACCTTTTCACTGCTTCCATGTGACTGAACTCTTGAGGTCCCTGATGTGACATGTTTTAACACAGCTCCTGCTACAGCAGACAACTTTGGATTTACAAATGTGAAAGGAGAGCTTTTCTTTTGGAATTTTAAACCCTGCCAAGTAGGCTGGAAGGAAAGAAGAAAAGGATTCAAAAACCAGCAGAAATGTACTTGATTTTATAAAATGGGGTTGGCCCTGCCCTTTCCCTCCCCACTGTCCTTTCTCTTATGACCTGAGAAAAGTGAGCAGAAACGTGTGTTTCACTTGTAGATAAAGTGTCACTGCTGAAAGAGCTCAGCTACCAATGGAACCACCTGAGTGGCCAAGCTCTGCTGGATGTCACCGAGCGTATCACAGGTATGGCCTCCCCTTCTGAGCCAAGAGCTCTTCCCAGGGAGTATTGACAGGGAATGCCTGTGAACACACAGCAGAGCAGCTCCTCCACATCAGGAGGTGCTGAGCTTGTCCCTGCTGCCCAATAGCCAAGGCAGGTGGATTTGGCAGGTTTTCCCTGGCTGCTGCAGAGCTGGGCAGCATCTGAGATGGGGGCAGCGCTCGGCCTGGGGCTGAGCTCTCACTGGGGCATCTCAGAACCCACCTCCAGCAAAGGGAGGGGCTAAAAATGCCCCAGCTGGCTCCTCTCTGGGAAGCTCAGGGACATCTGTGATCTTTGAGGGGAAATGGTGGCAAATGCTGTTTCAGGGCATCAGTTTGTTTTGTCCTCACAGAATTCTTGTTTTTCTCTTGGAAAGTTTTGAGGCTGAACCGTGCAGAGCCTGGGGGTCACAGCTTAGGTGAAACTCAACAGAGGTATCAGAGGCACTGGTTTAGTGCAAGGCAGCCTCTGGGGGCACAGGGACAGAAGCAGAGTGCTGAGGCTCCCTGCCTGTGCTGTCAAAGTGGCCTTGGACTGAGCCTTTCAGCGTGTGCAAACAGTGTCTGCCTGGGTCAGTGCTGCCCAAAATGCTACAAATGCAGCTGATAATTGATTCCTCAGAGGAGCTTGCTATGTCAGCAAGAGCCAAGGAATGGAAAATTATAATCTCAATATATAGTAGAGAAGATGTTTGATAGCCTTGCTTTAACTGGGGGCCAAATCCACTGCTAATTATGCCAGCATCTTTGAATGCAAGGTTTAATACACTTTGTGTCTTCATTAGGAATCTCAAAAGGGCATGTTCAGCGATTGGGAATGTCAAAGGCCCTTTAAAGAGCATTGGAATAAAGTAGATCTCCAGCAATAGGGAATTTAATTTAGCAGTTCTTTTGATCTCTTTTTCAAATAAAGGAATTAACCATAAATTAAGACTACTTTAGAAATAGCAGATGTTCTCTCTGAGATTTAGTAGGAACAGACAGGTGTTCCTCACGTTCAGTAGTCACCAATGTCTTTAATTGCATTTAAACTCAAATGAATTCCCATTTTAAAATGGGTACCATAACCCTTTCCTGCTTAGCAGAATTGGTGTTGGGTACTTGCAGGAGCTCTTTCAATGTTGATGACTGCTGGTGGATTAACAGCATAGAGAAAATGAAGTCTCTTCCATCACAGAATATTAAATAGCTCCTAGATAACATTTTTTCTGATCAGAAAATAAGAATGGTCTCCAGAGCATTTCAGGTTTTGATCTCTCAGCCAAATCTGCCATGCAGGAAACCTGTTGGTAGTAAATATTTGTCTGTGTTTGATACAGTTCAGATCAGAAAATGAGCAGAGAGATTTCAGAGACAATATGAGAAAACACTCATGTTTTGGTTACATTTCAGTCCCCTGTGTAGCATTTTTCTTTCTCTATGCCCCTATTTCAGTGGACATTATAAGAAAAAACATGCCATTAACATTGAGAGGGGAAATGGCATTAAAATGTGGAGATGCCCAAATGCCAGGGCAATGGGGTCTGGGTAATTCTCTAAAACACCCTGAGGTTTGAAACTGCTCTTTGTTGGAAGCCCCAAAAGCATTCTGCCAAAGACACCAGCTGGTCACTGATGTTTCTCATCCAGCTGTCAGGCAGCAGCCATCTCTGGTGGGCTGGAGTTTTGAGGTGTGTTCTAATCCTGCCCTTTGCTGTGTGCCACTGAGCACAGGGAAGAGCCAGATTAGACACTTGGCACTTGGCATCAAAGTTACAAAAATGGAATCATATTTATTAGAAATCTTTCCATTTCCTCTCTAAATTTCCAAATCTTCAGTGTGGGTTTAGACAACTTCTTAATGGAAATCAAAGGCAATTGGACATTTCATTCATTGTTCATGCAGAGATTGTGAAATAATTTAGTAAAGGTAGGAAGTCTGCCACAGGGGCAAGGCTCTGGTTGGAGCAATTAGTCCTGAGGGGTTGGTGGCTCTGTTTCCAGGATGATCGGTTCCTTTGCCCATTTCTGGATCAAGGGGCTCTGGGTGCTGTTTTGCTGGTCTTGGCCAGAGAGGCTTGCAAGAAGCAAAAGCAGAGGTAGATCCTTGTTTGCACTGAGGCTGGTGGGTAAGGAGCTGTGTCTCTGTCCCGGCAGTGCTTGTGCAGTGGGTTCATGCCAGCAGCCCTCAAGTCGTCCAGCGCGACGCCCTGCCCGTGCTCTGGGCCTGCCTGGAGAACAAGGCGCTGCCTGTGCGGAGCGCCAACGTCCGCACCGTGGCCACCAAGCTCGCCTCTGCCCTCTACAAGGTGATGGGCACCCGGCTGAAGAAATGTGCTGCCAGCAAGCCTCCACATGTGCGGGAAAGCCTCTCCAAAATGTTGGGCTGGTGAAGGCGAGATGTTCTCCAGAAAGCTGAGGAGGCGCTGAGTTGGACACCTCTGGATTTGCCTTTTTAGCTGTGCCAAAAATGACGAAATCCTAAGGAAGGGTGTGCATCTGCCCTGCTCTCTCCATTGCCTTTCCTAGTCATGGCATGGGGGGGCCTGGAGCAACTCCAGACAGAGGACAAGGTGAAGGGAATCATGGCTCAGCCTCACACAGAGGTGAGGGGGGAGCTGGGCCAATCTCTGCTGGGAGGAGGAAGGGTCTTGTGGCAGCCCAGAGAGGCTGTGCACATTGCCAGGGAACAGCTGTGCCCTGCATGTGCCCCTGCAAGGAGCTGTGCTGCTGCCAGTGCCCCTGGAGCTGTGGGGCTGCTGAGCTGTGGGGCAGGGAGAGGAGCAGGAGGGTGCATGTGCAGCTGAGCCATTCCTGGAGAGCACAGGGCTCGGGGCTCCCTGCTGTCCCAGGGCAGCCCAGAGGCCAGGCTGTGCCTGTGCTAGCTCTGGGCAAGTGGCTCAGGGTTTGCCCTGGCCTGCCTCAAGTGTCTGCCAGCAGGAGCATGTTTCCCTGTGCAGCTGTTCAGAAGCTTGCAGGAAATGTGTCCCCTGAAACACAGAGCTTTAGCTGCTTCAGGTTTGCATGGTGGCCTCTGTTAAACTTTGTGTCTCCATTTTGCAGATCTGACTGGTTACAGTCTTACTGAGAAGTTTTCTCTGGACACTTCTGATGTTCCCTCACCCACAAAGTCCTCGCCTCCCATCCAGAAGAGCTCTCTTTCCTCCAAGCTCAGGAAGAAGCTGCCGCCTGTATGAAGAGTGTTTGAAGAATAGGATTGATGCGTTAGGCTTCATAGTTACAGATGTACATATGTTCTGATCTTTAGAGGTAGTTTTGAATTAATGTGTTTTGATTGTATCTTTAAAATTTGATGACATATTTTTAATTGTATATATTTTATTTTGATGATGAAAAAAAAAAAATAAATAAATAATATTTAAATAAACCAAAAGGAGAATGTGAGACCAGGACCTGCTAGCCTAGAGATTATGGGAGTGCAGCTCACTCAATGTGCCAGTGTCTCACCACATCCTTTCCTCTTTGGGCCTCTCCTCTTCCTCTTTGGCCATGTTTTCTTTGTGTCTTTTGTGCTGCTCTTTGTTACTTGGCATTACAACAGGGTCTCCTGTTGACCTGTTTGGGGGACAATGGATCCAAAAGATCCTGTATAGTCAAAGGTTTTCTACCTAGATGTGTTCTGTGCTCACCAAAGGCCTGAGCAAAGAAACCAAGAGAAGTGTGCCCAAATCCCAAAGCTTTGCTCCTTTGCAGTCTCACACAGATCTGGCTCACAGGTGTCTTCAATCACAATTCTGTAGGTAAGAAGAGGTCATGTATTTCACTGGGAAAAGATGCACTGCTTTGGAAAAGTCACCTGTATGTCTATTTACCCAGGACAGCAGTCCAGCTGTGTTGTTTGCACCTTGTTTGCAGAAGGATGAGTGCACTGGGAGGCCAATAACAAGTGACAAGGGTTCCTCAAATCTGTCCTGCAGCCTGGGTGCCATTCAGCCCAGAGCTAGGGGATCATTTGTTCCCATGGACCAGTGCTTGCCAGTGTAATGAATTCCTGCACAGCTGGAAGAAGCAATTCTGGATTCAGCTGCAGCTGTTGGTGGGCTGCATGATCATTGACAATGCTGCCCTTCCAGAAATTATTCTGCAGTTTCCTTTCATAGCCATTTGAAGCTTTTCAACTTCACATTTCAATTTGCTTTGCCTTAGGGAAAAACACTTCTGGGCCCAGTGCAAACTGTAACCTTTTGACAGCAAAGTCCTCATGGTTGCCAGCTTCTGATGTCACACAATGTCACCTGGCTGCATGTGTTTGCTTAGCTCTGGGTCTAGTCCTGGCCTAGTAAAGCCCAGGCAGGGTGGCACATTGCAGGGAAAACTGGTCCGTGAGCTTATGGGGTTGCCATCAGCAGCAGAGTGAATGTGCCCTTTGGGGACTTCTCTGGAGACAAATTTAGAGACCTGCTCCATGCCACAATATTCTCTTAGATCTTTCCAAAATATCCTAGAAAAAGCTGTGAAACTTCACATCTCCTTGCACACCCACTGTTTGAAGAGGGGCATTTTTGTCCCTCCTCAAAGTCATTGCTCTCACACACCAGAAACATGAACATCCACCAGCAGGAATGATCCATGGTCCTCCTGCTGCTGCTTCAGAGCACTGGGCAGTGCAGACCTGGGTATTACCAATATGAACACTTAATTAGCATTTCATGCTCCTTCAAGCTGTCCAGATCTCAGGGCTTTTTGTTTCAAAGCAGCCACTGCACCATCTCTAGGGAAGGACAGGAAATGGGAAACAGCGACTGCCAGCCTTGCAGGGGTGTAGGGGAAAACCTGAAGTGTCTGTGTCAAAAGATGAATGGGAAGAGTGTAATTGCCAAAGCAAACCCTTCATTAGGATAGCAGGGCCAGTTCTTTACTGCATGCTTGCATGAAGATCATTTGGGATCTCCTTTTTGTATCTCATGCAGAAAATAATACCACGCTACTTAAACCAGATTGGGATGTAGCTCTGTAGTGGTTCACAATGAAGCAGCCTGCCTGCTTTGTCACTGCCAGCCCTGGTGAGCCTGTGAGGGACCATAGTGTATCCCATGCCTGTTTTGCCTCCAAGCAAAGCTTGGTTTTCCTTATTAGTGTGGAGTAAATACAAGAGTAATAAAATGGACAATTAAACTGGCCACTTTTGAGGATATGCTCATGCTTTCACATATCAGTCCTGTACCTCATGCTCCCAAGGCTTGTTACTCATCATGAAATATTTTAACAAAAAAACCTCAGCTCTCTTGTTACATTTGAATAAAATTGCAGAAGATCATCAAGAATTCTGCTGTCAGGAACAAGACAAGAGCCTTCTGACACTCACTTGCACTGTCCTGGATTTCTGCAGCCCTTTGTGAAAAGCTGCTGCAGACAGAGTGTTTGGAGCTGGTTTGGGCCATTATGAAAGATATGTGGAGCAGTGTGCAGGGCTCTCCTGGCAGAGAACTGTTTGTCCAGGCCCAGGGACATGGTGCCGGCAGAAGCGGAGCGGCCCCGCACCCAGCCCGCGAGAGTCTGTGAGCTGAGCCACGCAGGGAGAAAAGACAGTGAGGGGCTCCAGCCCAGCTGCTCCACCTGCCCTGACCGTTCCATGGAGCTCTGCCATGGGAGAAAGCCGACGTCGGACGAGGCACCGAGCCTCCATCAGCTGCTGGAACTGCTCCGTGACAGCTCCTGTTCTTCCCAGAGAGACCCTGGTGCCTTCTTGTAACACGTGTCATGGGGGGATTCTGTTTGTTAATAAACTGTTGGGGTTTTTTCCACTTTCATCTATTAGTATTGACTTTCTATTGCTGGAAAGGGATTGCGGGAACACTTTAGAGGAGATGACTTATTGCACAATATCCTGTTTGAAGTTGTCTCAAACTGTGTGAGACAGATGGCTTCACACAGGAGCATCCCCAAGGCTGCTGAGGGGAAGGCACAGAGGAAGACAAACCTTGTATTTCTGAGGGAAGCTCCTTGAGACCAAACCAACCTGAGTTGTCAAACAGCAGACCTGATGTTTCCAGTCATGGGCCAAAGGGGAAACCTTTCAGTGTGTTTGGTCCAGGCTGGGTTATGCTCAGGGCAAAGGTGTGTCAGTGTGTTGGATAATACTCTTTTCTTGACCTAAAAATGGGGCAACTGAGAGGTGTTTTAAAAACTTGTATTCCATTTTCAGTCTCATGAGAAGGGTGAGACAATACAGATGTTGTAATTCACACCATCACAATCAGAAGTCAACTATTTCCTAATTATAATACATTATAAGTGTTTCATGGTCTATCAGCCTTTTGCCATGCCATGTTGTAGATGCCTTAAAGCCAATTATTTAAAACTACCCCTTGTGGGTCCCACTGCAATGCATCTTTCATAGCTTTATTTTTCCAAAGTATCTAGTCTTATTTGCAAGGCCATCTTCTGAAACTTTTTTCTAGCTCCATTTCTCTCTCAACAATATCTGTCCTATTCCATGGCATTTTTAAGTTAGAATTTCTTGTCTCAAGGTTTATATACAGATTCATACTGTGTGGGCCTTCTATTAGGCTCTAAAATCTTTCTACCTATCCATTTTCCACATCAGTGCACTTGGCTCCTTCTCTCCTCATTGTGTCCAGCAAGCACAGGAGCCCAGAGCTCCTGCAGAAACCATCACAGCACTCAGTGGGAGCAAACTTGTGTCCAGTCCTCACCTGGAGCTGTGGTGCCCAGCATTCCACCACATTGGAATGAGGAACTGTTCCTGCTCTTTCAGAAGGAGCTAAGGAGATTTGGCCTTCAGATCAGCTCCTTCCCAGCTCTTGATTTGCTGCCCCGGGTGAGCTGCCGCTTGTGGCAGCACTTGTTTCACAGCTGACAGGCCTGCTCTGCTGGCCAGCAGCCATTGCAGGAGCTTTTGCTGGTGACATTGAACGTTTCAGATCTTCTGAAGGAAAGCTCAGGGCAGAACTTGTCAAAAGAGCATTGCCTGTGTGATGCTTTTAACATTAAATCTTTCCTCCACCAGTGTTCATGTCCAGGGGCCTGTGACCCCGAGTGGGTGCTGCCTCCTGAAATCTCAAACAGCGCAGGATGTCTCCCAGATCCAACCTGCCACCACCTCCAACTCAGGCTGCCCTGGCAGTGCCAAGGGTCTCCTGCAAACTGACATCAGGAAACTGGAGCGGTGAGTTTTGTTTCCCATGGCCAAGGGCTGGCATTTGGGTCCAGGGGCCTGTGGTGTAACAACTGCCCCGGGCCCCGGAGTCTCAGACCTCAGGCAGCCACCGGTGACCAACAGGGACAGGAAGGCAACAGGACGGGTCTTGGTTTAGCAAAAGCCCAGATCCTTTATTGTGCCAGGGACCAAGACAAGAAACGAGGGGGGTCGGGTCATGGATTTTACATGACAGGGTAGGGTGGAGTTCAGGGTTGGGGTCCAATAGCAGGAGGAGCAGGGGACTGCAAAGGGGTGGATCGAGGAAAGAACTAAGGAAAAAAAATCAATGGAAAAAACTAAGGCGAGGACATTGCAGTAGAATTTAAACTAATGGGGGTACAGGAAAAGAAGAACATTCTGGGGCCATTCCTTATTTGACAAAATGGAATGGAGTGTTTTTTCCTGGGCTTCCGGGGTCACATCCCACAGGGTGGAAGGGTGGAATCTTCTTTAAATCACACCCCTCGCCCAATGCCCTCTGTCTGGGTAGAATCCCCATCTCCTGGGACGGGGGCACTCCACACCTCCCCTTTATATTTCTTTTAGAAACACGGGAACAATCTTTAAGTTATGGCCCTAGAATTTAAATTAGTTAATACTTATGGGGTAACTTATAGAGGGATTATGACAACTCATAAAGGATTCCCAGGAACATAATAATGAACAGTAAAAGGCTATTAACAGGAATACAATTATAAAATGATTATTTTAGCAAAACTTGAGACAATAAACAATCTTAATGGAAAGACTAAACATGAAGGGGGTACACACTAGAAGATTAAAAGGTGTAGGTAAGGAAGTAAGTTTAATGTAATAATTAAAGTAACACTTAACTAAAGCCTTTTCTTTTATTTCTTTGCTCTCAACTTAATACCCTTATTCTTAGTAAACTACTCCTTTTCTTTTTTCCTCACTCTCGCACTTTCTCTCTTTTTCCTTTTTCATCCTCTTTCTCTTCCCTTTAAACATCTTTCAAGTATTCTGTATTATCACTCCTTGACTTACAATCAAACAGCTTACGCACACCTTCTTTTCACTTGCTTTTCACTCTCATTAAAACTTCTGTTACTTTTCTGCTAACAAAAATTGTAATTTGCAACATCAAGTACGAAAATAAAACACATCATTTATAAAAACATAAAATGAAACTCATTATTTGTAAAAAACTTTTTAAACCAGTGAAAAATCAAGCATCAAATTAGACTTATACTTTTATCATAAGATATTGTTTTTCTGCGGGGTTCCTTGCAGAAAGGACAATAGGGTATATAGAGTGTATCCTGGAAACTTGATTTTCCAATTAATTAAAATAGAGAGATTTAAAACCTTAATGTTAATAACGGGAGTTAGGATTGTTTGTGTCATATTAACTTCTTGTAACATTAGTTGAGAACTAATTTATGTATATATTAAAATGAAAAGAGATAATAATAGTCTGTAAAAACAAAATTAACATTAACAATCAAAATAATAATTCTGGTATTTAATAACTTACAGGACATAAATTAATACTATTAAATCAAGTTACTCCTTTTTAATGAAGACTGGGGGGTTGTAAAAGCTTGATCAAACAAACATATCTTTAACGTGATATAAACGTGATCTAGAACTCGCTTAAATTTAAAATTATCTAAATACAACTATTGCCGCCGCTAGGGCCGTGGCATCCCGGGTCGAGCACGGCTCAGTGGCAGCACCCCTGCCACACGGACCAAAGCACACGCAGACACCAATGTGGTAAATGGTGAAGTGGCATTTATTAACGGCTAGCCAGGGTACTTTATAGCAGGGGGTAACGGTAAAAGGCGAGGGGTTTCGCCTGAGCGTGACATCGCGTTATCTTGAGCGTGACATCTCGCCATATCTTGAGCCCACATTTCCCCCCCTTTTTATGACCAGCTAAAACATAGAAAATGCTAAGGTTAACACTGACAAGTGGGAAACGTGTAACCAATAGGGTGCACTGAACTTGAACAATGTAACAAACTTGTAACTGTAGATATTTAACGAATGAAAGGTTAACTATCTCTAACTGGTTTTCTTTAAAAAACAACACGAACTTGTCTAAAACACAAGGCGATCAGTCGTGGGGGCTGACTGAACCATGACTTTGGATATCTTCGCAGGACTTCCTCAGTTTTTTTGGTTGACACCACAGCACCGAATTATCCTCCCAGAGTCTGCGACCTGTTTGACCTTAAAACTAGAGAGATTTGGAGAGCTCATGTCCGGACTCATGTTCTCTCCAAAACACCCTTTGAACCTTTGATGCAGGAAAATCTCTGGGCTGATTAGTATTCCATTCAAGTAGAGTCAGAACTTGGCCAGAGTTCGAACTCTACTTGACGGATACCACTTAGGACAAGATGCTGAGCTTTTCTCCCCCAGTCCTTCTCTGCGCTGGCCTCTCACTGAGTTTTTTTGCAACCCCAGTGTGGTCTGCCATCGGGCTGCTTGATGATTCGCCACAGCCTTCTGGGAGCGGGGTGTATGGGCTGCGGGGGTGTCTGAGGATCCAGTCCTGCAAGACAAACTTTACAGATTTCATTAGCTTTTGCCCTGAAGGTCTGGTTTCATTGACTTAAGTGGGCACCATTTAATTTTACTATCTTTCTTTTATGGCTGCGTACCCTTGCCCTGTGAGTACCAGCCTTCAACCCCGTTCTCACTCTCCTAGCTAATTTCATCCACCTGTCCTGTTTGTAGTGTCTTTCTGGGTTGTTTCTGCCTTTCAATATCAGTAACAAGTATTCAGGTCTATTTTGAAGTATTCTCATTAGGGAAATAAGGGTGCACATCCACCTTTTCTGTAGAGCTTTGAGGGTATAAGTTCAATCTTGATCTAGTACCTAGTTTTCTTTTGAAATATTGTACATGCTCACCTATGAGTACGTGATAGCTTGCATCTACCTACTTTCTTCTTAATATGTAATAACCATGCTTGATTACTGCTGGATTGTGTAGCAAACCCTTACTTTGGTTTCTTGACAGGCTAGGAGGTGTCTTCACACCCTGAGTAGTCATTACATTTGTAGGGTACATGCCACAGCAAAACTAAGGACACCTCCAGCACGGTGTCATTAAGCAGGGCGTTCTTGTCTCAGGTTTGAGGTGCTGAGTGTGGTGGGCTTGAAGTGTATGGAAGGGGGAGACTACCAGGACTGCCTCCCCTCTGTAAGCCTGTGGCAGCTATCCTCGGTGTCGTGCTGGAGCCATCCCTGGCCCGCTGTGCTCTGAGGGGGGCTGCAGTCGGTGTTGCTGTCCTGGGGCTGTGCTCTGAGCTGATTTAATGCTAGCAGCTTTGATCAGCACCAGGGACTCCTTGTGCAGGTTCAGGGCGCTGGGCAGCTCCTTCACCTCCCGCAGATGGGCAAACTGCCTGTGCTTCAGTACAAATTCCATGTGCCCAAAGCTCTGCACCAGTGGCACCACGTTCCCAGCTCAGCAGCGCCTGGAGCTCCTCGGAGCTGTAGGCGTGGGGGCCTGCAGCAGCTCCAGCAGCCCCCTAGGTCCCGTCTGGCGTGGGGGAATGGCTGTCGGTGGGTATCCTGACCGAGGGCAGTTTGCTGTGATATGCCCTGCTTGGCCACACTTAAGTATGCCATTACGTTAGTTATAGCAGTGGGGACAGCTGCCTGAACTGGGGCTAGGTGTTCCTCCTTAAAGTAGCCCCGGGTGGCAGCGACCGCAAGATGTCCTTTGTGGCGGTATTACACGGCTGGTGCTGGCACTCCGCTAGCACAGGGCCCTTTGCTTCTGAAGGTAGAGCAGAGCAATCAATTGCTGCCTGGAGGTGGTCCACAAATTGCGTGAAACCCTCACTTTATAGCCTCTCTGGCAGCTCGGGTTGTTGCCACTACCTCGGGGGCCCAAAGGCCCTCAGCCTGCGCCTGGGGGGTGATCCTGGTCGGGTCTGTGCCCATCAAGCACTGAAAGCTGGAGCCATGCAGTGGATGATCTGCCCTGGTCACCAAGGCCAGCTGCCTTGCACAGTTGTCCTCCCACTCTTGTTTAAACACAATCATTCCTGCCCCATCAAAAATTAACCTGCACGTCTGCTTAATATCAAATGGGAGCATGTCATCCCCTCCAAAAACACTGTCTATGAGAGTGGAGACCATTGCCAAATTAATCCCCCTGTCTGCAATCGCTTTTACAATTGCCTGCACATCCTTTGGGTTCACAGGCGTATAAGTTCTTTGATTTCCGCCTGCCCCCCCCCCGGACAGGAAACGCTAGCTTGGCTGAAGGGGCCCATTCGGCACACGCTATCTTTATTCTCCTCCAGTCCATAAGGAGCTTGTCCCTGTCCTAGTTTTCCCCTGACCCAAGAAGGAGGATCGCGGTGGCTACCCTTACGTGCCCTCACTCCTCTTCTTCAGAATCAGAATAATCAGAATAAGAGTAGGGACCAGCGATGGACCACTTGCGAAACCATTGATCCCAGCTTGAGTCCGATTCGGTCCCGAACTCGACTGGCTGGAGACTTACACGGGCTCCAGGACCTTCTTGCCAGGCTCCGACAGCAAACCCTTCATTAGGATAGCAGGGCCAGTTCTTTACTGCATGCTTGCATGAAGATCATTTGGAATCTCCTTTTTGTATCTCATGCAGAAAATAATACCACGCTACTTAAACCAGATTGGGATGTAGCTCTGTAGTGGTTCACAATGAAGCAGCCTGCCTGCTTTGTCACTGCCAGCCCTGGTGAGCCTGTGAGGGACCGTAGTGTATCCCATGCCTGTTTTGCCTCCAAGCAAAGCTTGGTTTTCCTTATTAGTGTGGAGTAAATACAAGAGTAATAAAATGGACAATTAAACTGGCCACTTTTGAGGATATGCTCATGCTTTCGCATGTCAGTCCTGTACCTCATGCTCCCAAGGCTTATTACTCATCATGAAATATTTTAACAAAAAAACCTCAGCTCTCTTGTTACATTTGAATAAAATTGCAGAAGATCATCAAGAATTCTGCTGTCAAGAACAAGACAAGAGCCTTCTGACACTCACTTGCACTGTCCTGGATTTCTGCAGCCCTTTGTGAAAAGCTGCTGCAGACAGAGTGTTTGGAGCTGGTTTGGGCCTTTATGAAAGATATGTGGAGCAGTGTGCGGGGCTCTCCTGGCAGAGAACTGTTTGTCCAGGCCCAGGGACATGGTGCCGGCAGAAGCGGAGCGGCCCCGCACCCAGCGCGAGAGTCTGTGAGCTGAGCCACGGGGAGAAAAGACAGTGAGGGGCTCCAGCCCAGCTGCTCCACCTGCCCTGACCGTTCCATGGAGCTCTGCCATGGGAGAAAGCCGACGTCGGACGAGGCACCGAGCCTCCATCAGCTGCTGGAACTGCTCCGTGACAGCTCCTGTTCTTCCCAGAGAGACCCTGGTGCCTTCTTGTAACACATGTCATGGGGGGATTCTGTTTGTTAATAAACTGTTGGGGTTTTTTCCACTTTCATCTATTAGTATTGACTTTCTATTGCTGGAAAGGGATTGCGGGAACACTTTAGAGGAGATGACTTATTGCATATCCTGTTTGAAGTTGTCTCAAACTGTGTGAGACAGATGGCTTCACACAGGAGCATCCCCAAGGCTGCTGAGGGAAGGCACAGAGGAAGACAAACCTTGTATTTCTGAGGGAAGCTCCTTGAGACCAAACCAACCTGAGTTGTCAAACAGCAGACCTGATGTTTCGAGTCATGGGCCAAAGGGGGAAACCTTTCAGTGTGTTTGGTCCAGGCTGGGTTATGCTCAGGCCAAAGGTGTGTCAGTGTGTTGGATAATACTCTTTTCTTGACCTAAAAAATGGGGCAACTGAGAGGTGTTTTTTAAAAACTTGTATTCCATTTTCAGTCTCATGAGAAGGGTGAGACAATACAGATGTTGTAATTCACACCATCACAATCAGAAGTCAACTATTTCCTAATTATAATACATTATAAGTGTTTCATGGTCTATCAGCCTTTTGCCATGCCATGTTGTAGATGCCTTAAAGCCAATTATTTAAAACTACCCCTTGTGGGTCCCACTGCAATGCATCTTTCATAGCTTTATTTTTCCAAAGTATCTAGTCTTATTTGCAAGGCCATCTTCTGAAACTTTTTCTAGCTCCATTTCTCTCTCAACAATATCTGTCCTATTCCATGGCATTTTTTTTAGTTAGAATTTCTTGTCTCAAGATTTATATACAGATTCATACTGTGTGGGCCTTCTATTAGGCTCTAAAATCTTTCTACCTATCCATTTTCCACATCAGTGCACTTGGCTCCTTCTCTCCTCATTGTGTCCAGCAAGCACAGGAGCCCAGAGCTCCTGCAGAAACCATCACAGCACTCAGTGGGAGCAAACTTGTGTCCAGTCCTCACCTGGAGCTGTGGTGCCCAGCATTCCACCACATTGGAATGAGGAACTGTTCCAGCTCTTTCAGAAGGAGCTAAGGAGGTTTGGCCTTCAGATCAGCTCCTTCCCAGCTCTTGATTTGCTGCCCTGGGTGAGCTGCCGCTTGTGGCAGCACTTGTTTCACAGCTGACAGGCCTGCTCTGCTGGTGAGCAGCCATTGCAGGAGCTTTTGCTGGTGACATTGAACGTTTCAGATCTTCTGAAGGAAAGCTCAGGGCAGAACTTGTCAAAAGAGCATTGCCTGTGTGATGCTTTTAACATTAAATCTTTCCTCCACCAGTGTTCATGTCCAGGGGCCTGTGACCCCGAGTGGGTGCTGCCTCCTGAAATCTCAAACAGCACAGGATGTCTCCCAGATCCAACCTGCCACCACCTCCAACTCAGGCTGCCCTGGCAGTGCCAAGGGTCTCCTGCAAACTGACATCAGGAAACTGGAGCGGTGAGTTTTGTTTCCCATGGCCAAGGGCTGGCATTTGGGTCCAGGGGCCTGTGGTGTAACAACTGCCCCTTATCCCCGGAGTCTCAGACCTCAGGCAGCCACCGGTGACCAACAGGGACAGGAAGGCAACAGGACGGGTCTTGGTTTAGCAAAAGCCCAGATCCTTTATTGTGCCAGGGACCAAGACAAGAAACGAGGGGGGTCGGGTCATGGATTTTACATGACAGGGTAGGGTGGAGTTCAGGGTTGGGGTCCAATAGCAGGAGGAGCAGGGGACTGCAAAGGGGTGGATCGAGGAAAGAACTAAGGAAAAAAAAAATCAATGGAAAAAACTAAAAGCGAGGACATTGCAGTAGAATTTAAACTAATGGGGGTACAGGAAAAGAAGAACATTCTGGGGCCATTCCTTATTTGACAAAATGGAATGGAGTGTTTTTTCCTGGGCTTCCGGGGTCACATCCCACAGGGTGGAAGGGTGGAATCTTCTTTAAATCACACCCCTCGCCCAATGCCCTCTGTCTGGGTAGAATCCCCATCTCCTGGGACGGGGGCACTCCACACCTCCCCTTTATATTTTTTTTTAAACACGGGAACAATCTTTAAGTTATGGCCCTAGAATTTAAATTAGTTAATACTTATGGGGTAACTTATAGAGGGATTATGACAACTCATAAAGGATTCCCAGGAACATAATAATGAACAGTAAAAGGCTATTAACAGGAATACAATTATAAAATGATTATTTTAGCAAAACTTGAGACAATAAACAATCTTAATGGAAAGACTAAACATGAAGGGGGTACACACTAGAAGATTAAAAGGTGTAGGTAAGGAAGTGAGTTTAATGTAATAATTAAAGTAACACTTAACTAAAGCCTTTTCTTTTATTTCTTTGCTCTCAACTTAATACCCTTATTCTTGTAAACTACTCTTTTTCTTTTTTCCTCACTCTCGCACTTTCTCTCTTTTTCCTTTTTCATCCTCTTTCTCTTCCCTTTAAACATCTTTCAAGTATTCTGTATTATCACTCCTTGACTTAAAATCAAACAGCTTACGCACACCTTCTTTTCACTTGCTTTTCACTCTCATTAAAACTTCTGTTACTTTTCTGCTAACAAAAATTGTAATTTGCAACATCAAGGATGAAAATAAAACACATCATTTATAAAAACATAAAATGAAACTCATTATTTGTAAAAAACTTTTTAAACCAGTGAAAAATCAAGCATCAAATTAGACTTATACTTTTATCATAAGATATTGTTTTTCTGTGGGGTTCCTTGCAGAAAGGACAATAGGGTATATAGAGTGTATCCTGGAAACTTGATTTTTCCAATTAATTAAAATAGAGAGATTTAAAACCTTGATATTAATAACGGGAGTTAGGATTGTTTGTGTCATATTAACTTCTTGTAACATTAGTTGGGAACTAATTTATGTATATATTAAAATGAAAAGAGATAATAATAGTCTGTAAAAACAAAATTAACATTAACAATCAAAATAATAATTCTGGTATTTAATAGCTTACAGGACATAAATTATTACTATTAAATCCAGTTACTCCTTTTTAATGAAGACTGGGGGGTTGTAAAAGCTTGATCAAACAAACATATCTTTAACGTGATATAAACGTGATCTAGAACTCGCTTAAATTTAAAATTATCTAAATACAACTATTGCCGCCGCTAGGGCCGTGGCATCCTGGGTCGAGCACGGCTCAGTGGCAGCACCCCTGCCACACGGACCAAAGCACACGCAGACACCAATGTGGTGGACGGTGAAATGGCCTTTATTAACGGCTAGCAAGGGTAATTTATAACAGGGGGTAACGGCAAAAGAGGAGGGGTTTCGCCTGAGCGTGACATCGCGTTATCTGGAGCGTGACATCTCGCCATATCTTGAGCCCACATTTCCCCCTCCTTTTATGACCAGCTAAAACATAGAAAATGCTAAGGTTAACACTGTCAAGTGGGAAACGTGTAACCAATAGGGTGCACTGAACTTGAACAATGTAACAAACTTGTAACTGTAGATATTTAACGAACGAAAGGTTAACTATCTCTAACTGGTTTTCTTTAAAAAACAACACGAACTTGTCTAAAACACAAGGCGATCAGTCGTGGGGGCTGACTGAACCATGACTTTGGATATCTTCGCAGGACTTCCTCAGTTTTTTTGGTTGACACCACAGCACCGAATTATCCTCCCAGAGTCTGCGACCTGTTTGACCTTAAAACGAGAGAGATTTGGAGAGCTCATGTCCGGACTCATGTTCTCTCCAAAACACCCTTTGAACCTTTGATGCAGGAAAATCTCTGGGCTGATTAGTATTCCATTCAAGTAGAGTCAGAACTTGGCCAGAGTTCGAACTCTACTTGACGGATACCACTTAGGACAAGATGCTGAGCTTTTCTCCCCAGTCCTTCTCTGCGCTGGCCTCTCACTGAGTTTTTTTTTTTGCAACCCCAGTGTGGTCTGCCATCGGGCTGCTTGATGATTCGCCACAGCCTTCTGGGAGCGGGGTGTATGGGCTGCGGGGGTGTCTGAGGATCCAGTCCTGCAAGACAAACTTTACAGATTTCATTAGCTTTTGCCCTGAAGGTCTGGTTTCATTGACTTAAGTGGGCACCATTTAATTTTACTATCTTTCTTTTATGGCTGCGTACCCTCGCCCTGTGAGTACCAGCCTTCAACCCCATTCTCACTCTCCTAGCTAATTTCATCCACCTGTCCTGTTTGTAGTGTCTTTCTGGGTTGTTTCTGCCTTTCAATATCAGTAACAAGTATTCAGGTCTATTTTGAAGTATTCTCATTAGGGAAATAAGGGTGCACATCCACCTTTTCTGTAGAGCTTTGAGGGTATAAGTTCAATCTTGATCTAGTACCTAGTTTGCTTTTGAAATATTGTACATGCTCACCTATGAGTACGTGATAGCTTGCATCTACCTACTTTCTTCTTAATATGTAATAACCATGCTTGATTACTGCTGGATTGTGTAGCAAACCCTTACTTTGGTTTCTTGACAGGCTAGGAGGTGTCTTCACACCCTGAGTAGTCATTACATTTGTAGGGTACACGCCACAGCAAAACTAAGGACACCTCCAGCACGGTGTCATTAAGCAGGGCGTTCTTGTCTCAGGTTTGAGGTGCTGAGTGTGGTGGGCTTGAAGTGTATGGAAGGGGGAGACTACCAGGACTGCCTCCTCTCTGTAAGCCTGTGGCAGCTATCCTCGGTGTCGTGCTGGAGCCATCCCTGGCCCGCTGTGCTCTGAGGGGGGCTGCAGTCAGTGTTGCTGTCCTGGGGCTGTGCTCTGAGCTGATTTAACGCTAGCAGCTTTGATCAGCACCAGGGACTCCTTGTGCGGGTTCAGGGCGCTGGGCAGCTCCTTCACCTCCCGCAGATGGGCAAACTGCCTGTGCTTCAGTACAAATTCCATGTGCCCAAAGCTCTGCACCAGTGGCACCACGTTCCCAGCTCAGCAGCACCTGGAGCTCCTTGGAGCTGTAGGCGTGGGGGGCCTGCAGCAGCTCCAGCAGCCCCCTAGGTCCCGTCTGGCGTGGGGGAATGGCTGTCGGTGGGTATCCTGACCGAGGGCAGTTTGCTGTGATATGCCCTGCTTGGCCACACTTAAGTATGCCATTACGTTAGTTATAGCAGTGGGGACAGCTGCCTGAACTGGGGCTAGGTGTTCCTCCTTAAAGTAGCCCCAGGTGGCAGCGACCGCAAGATGTCCTTTGTGGCGGTATTACACGGCTGGTGCTGGCACTCCGCTAGCACAGGGCCCTTTGCTTCTGAAGGTAGAGCAGAGCAATCAATTGCTGCCTGGAGGTGGTCCACAAATTGCGTGAAACCCTCACTTTATAGCCTCTCTGGCAGCTCGGGTTGTTGCCACTACCTCGGGGGCCCAAAGGCCCTCAGCCTGCGCCTGGGGGGTGATCCTGGTCGGGTCTGTGCCCATCAAGCACTGAAAGCTGGAGCCATGCAGTGGATGATCTGCCCTGGTCACCAAGGCCAGCTGCCTTGCACAGTTGTCCTCCCACTCTTGTTTAAACACAATCATTCCTGCCCCATCAAAAATTAACCTGCACGTCTGCTTAATATCAAATGGGAGCATGTCATCCCCTCCAAAAACACTGTCTATGAGAGTGGAGACCATTGCCGAATTAATCCCCCTGTCTGCAATCGCTTTTACAATTGCCTGCACATCCTTTGGGTTCACAGGCGTATAAGTTCTTTGATTTCCGCCTGGCCCCCCTACCCAGATGGGAAACGCTAGCTTGGCTGAAGGGGCCCATTCGGCACACGCTATCTTTATTCTCCTCCAGTCCATAAGGAGCTTGTCCCTGTCCTAGTTTTCCCCTGACCCAAGCAGGAGGATCGCGGTGGCTACCCTTACGTGCCCTCACTCCCTCTTCTTCAGAATCAGAATAATCAGAATAAGAGTCAGGACCAGCGATGGACCACTTGCGAAACCATTGATGCCAGCTCGAGTCCGATTCGGTCCCAGAACTCGACTGGCTGGAGACTTACGGGCTCCAGGACCTTCTTGCCAGGCTCCGACCCTGCCCCTTTGCCTTAGCCCTGGGTCGCTCTCTCCCTCTGGGCTTGCCCCGCCTCCTGCTGGGGGAGGTCAGTGCCCTGCAACGAGATTTCCGATGCGTATTCTGAGCGGTGTCAGCTCCCCCTCCGTGCCCTTTCCTTCCGCTACGCCGCACATGTCTGCGCTATATTGTAGCCCCTCTCCGCCTCTGCCGATCGTGCCCACATCCACGTTCCCCCCCTTCGGGGGCCCGCTGCTCTGTGGCGTGCAAGGCGGAGGCCCTGCCCACGCTCCCTCGGAGTCTGAATGAGTGGCGGCGCCACCCGTCTCCAAGCTAACGGCCGCGTTACTGGCGGGGGGCTGACCCTTAGCTAACGGCCCTGTTCTGCGCCCCCAACTTATTGGCAGAGCTCCGCGCCCCTGAGCTAACGGCCCCGCTCCGCACCAGGTTAACTAACTTAACAGCGGAGCTCCACGCCCCTGGGCTAACGGCCCCCTCCGCCCCTGGGCTCACAGCCCGCTCCGCACCCCGAGCTAAAGGCCCCGCTCTGCACCACTGAATTAAGGGCCACCTCTCACACTTCTTCCAGCAGCCCATCACAAAATGATCGCTTTTCCCTGCGGCAGGGGCGTCTGGGCTCAGGAATCGTGAAGAGCATACACGGACCAAAGCACACGCAGACACCAATGTGGTGGACGGTGAAATGGCCTTTATTAACGGCTAGCAAGGGTAATTTATAACAGGGGGTAACGGCAAAAGAGGAGGGGTTTCGCCTGAGCGTGACATCGCGTTATCTGGAGCGTGACATCTCGCCATATCTTGAGCCCACATTTCCCCCTCCTTTTATGACCAGCTAAAACATAGAAAATGCTAAGGTTAACACTGACAAGTGGGAAACGTGTAACCAATAGGGTGCACTGAACTTGAACAATGTAACAAACTTGTAACTGTAGATATTTAACGAACGAAAGGTTAACTATCTCTAACTGGTTTTCTTTAAAAAACAACACGAACTTGTCTAAAACACAAGGCGATCAGTCGTGGGGGCTGACTGAACCATGACTTTGGATATCTTCGCAGGACTTCCTCAGTTTTTTTGGTTGACACCACAGCACCGAATTATCCTCCCAGAGTCTGCGACCTGTTTGACCTTAAAACGAGAGAGATTTGGAGAGCTCATGTCCGGACTCATGTTCTCTCCAAAACACCCTTTGAACCTTTGATGCAGGAAAATCTCTGGGCTGATTAGTATTCCATTCAAGTAGAGTCAGAACTTGGCCAGAGTTCGAACTCTACTTGACGGATACCACTTAGGACAAGATGCTGAGCTTTTCTCCCCCAGTCCTTCTCTGCGCTGGCCTCTCACTGAGTTTTTTTGCAACCCCAGTGTGGTCTGCCATCGGGCTGCTTGATGATTCGCCACAGCCTTCTGGGAGCGGGGTGTATGGGCTGCGGGGTGTCTGAGGATCCAGTCCTGCAAGACAAACTTTACAGATTTCATTAGCTTTTGCCCTGAAGGTCTGGTTTCATTGACTTAAGTGGGCACCATTTAATTTTACTATCTTTCTTTTATGGCTGCGTACCCTTGCCCTGTGAGTACCAGCCTTCAACCCCATTCTCACTCTCCTAGCTAATTTCATCCACCTGTCCTGTTTGTAGTGTCTTTCTGGGGTTGTTTCTGCCTTTCAATATCAGTAACAAGTATTCAGGTCTATTTTGAAGTATTCTCATTAGGGAAATAAGGGTGCACATCCACCTTTTCTGTAGAGCTTTGAGGGTATAAGTTCAATCTTGATCTAGTACCTAGTTTTCTTTTGAAATATTGTACATGCTCACCTATGAGTACGTGATAGCTTGCATCTACCTACTTTCTTCTTAATATGTAATAACCATGCTTGATTACTGCTGGATTGTGTAGCAAACCCTTACTTTGGTTTCTTGACAGGCTAGGAGGTGTCTTCACACCCTGAGTAGTCATTACATTTGTAGGGTACACGCCACAGCAAAACTAAGGACACCTCCAGCACGGTGTCATTAAGCAGGGCGTTCTTGTCTCTCAGGTTTGAGGTGCTGAGTGTGGTGGGCTTGAAGTGTATGGAAGGGGAGACTACCAGGACTGCCTCCCTCTGTAAGCCTGTGGCAGCTATCCTCGGTGTCGTGCTGGGAGCCATCCCTGGCCCGCTGTGCTCTGAGGGGGCTGCAGTCAGTGTTGCTGTCCTGGGGCTGTGCTCTGAGCTGATTTAACGCTAGCAGCTTTGATCAGCACCAGGGACTCCTTGTGCAGGTTCAGGGCGCTGGGCAGCTCCTTCACCTCCCCAGATGGGCAAACTGCCTGTGCTTCAGTACAAATTCCATGTGCCCAAAGCTCTGCACCAGTGGCACCACGTTCCCAGCTCAGCAGCACCTGGAGCTCCTTGGAGCTGTGGGCGTGGGGGCCTGCAGCAGCTCCAGCAGCCCCCTAGGTCCCATCTGGCGTGGGGGAATGGCTGTCGGTGGGTATCCTGACCGAGGGCAGTTTGCTGTGATATGCCCTGCTTGGCCACACTTAAGTATGCCATTACGTTAGTTATAGCAGTGGGGACAGCTGCCTGAACTGGGGCTAGGTGTTCCTCCTTAAAGTAGCCCCGGTGGCAGCGACCGCAAGATGTCCTTTGTGGCGGTATTACACGGCTGGTGCTGGCACTCCGCTAGCACACAGGGCCCTTTGCTTCTGAAGGTAGAGCAGAGCAATCAATTGCTGCCTGGAGGTGGTCCACAAATTGCGTGAAACCCTCACTTTATAGCCTCTCTGGCAGCTCGGGTTGTTGCCACTACCTCGGGGGCCCAAAGGCCCTCAGCCTGCGCCTGGGGGGTGATCCTGGTCGGGTCTGTGCCCATCAAGCACTGAAAGCTGGAGCCATGCAGTGGATGATCTGCCCTGGTCACCAAGGCCAGCTGCCTTGCACAGTTGTCCTCCCACTCTTGTTTAAACACAATCATTCCTGCCCCATCAAAAATTAACCTGCACGTCTGCTTAATATCAAATGGGAGCATGTCATCCCCTCCAAAAACACTGTCTATGAGAGTGGAGACCATTGCCGAATTAATCCCCCTGTCTGCAATCGCTTTTACAATTGCCTGCACATCCTTTGGGTTCACAGGCGTATAAGTTCTTTGATTTCCGCTGCCCCCCGGACAGGAAACGCTAGCTTGGCTGAAGGGGCCCATTCGGCACACGCTATCTTTATTCTCCTCCAGTCCATAAGGAGCTTGTCCCTGTCCTAGTTTTCCCCTGACCCAAGAAGGAGGATCGCGGTGGCTACCCTTACGTGCCCTCACTCCCTCTTCTTCAGAATCAGAATAATCAGAATAAGAGTAGGGACCAGCGATGGACCACTTGCGAAACCATTGATCCCAGCTTGAGTCCGATTCGGTCCCGGAACTCGACTGGCTGGAGACTTACGGGCTCCAGGACCTTCTTGCCAGGCTCCGACCCTGCCCCTTTGCCTTAGCCCTGGGTCGCTCTCTCCCTCTGGGCTTGCCCCGCCTCCTGCTGGGGGAGGCCAGTGTCCTGCAACGAGATTTCCGATGCGTATTCTGAGCGGTGTCAGCTCCCCCTCCGTGCCCTTTCCTTCCGCTACACCGGCGCATGTCTGCGCTATCTTGTAGCCCCTCTCCGCCTCTGCCGGTTGTGCCCGCATCCTTGTTCCCCCTCTTTGGGGGCCCGCTGCTCCGCACCGTGTAAGGTGAAGGCCCTGCCCACACTCCCTCAGAGTCTGAATCAATGGCGGTGCTGCCCATCTCCAAGCTAACGGCCGCATTACTGGCGGGGCTGCGTGACCCTTAGCTAACGGCCGCGTTCTGCGCCCCCAACTTATTGGCAGAGCTGCGCGCCCCTGAGCTAACGGCCCCGCTCCGCGCCCCTAACTTAACAGCGGAGCTCCACGCCCCTGGGCTAACGGCCCCGCTCCGCGCCCCTGGGCTAACAGCCCCGCTCCGCACCCCGAGCTAAAGGCCCCGCTCTGCACCACTGAATTAAGGGCCACCTCTCACACTTCTTCCAGCAGCCCATCACAAAATGATCGCTTTCTCCCTGCGGCAGGGGCGTCTGGGCTCAGGAATCGTGAAGAGCATTCCCGCGGCTGCAAATCCTCACCCTCAGTGGACCCACGATCATCCGTATCCTGCCGGGGCCCCTCCCGCAAGCAGTCCTGGGTGGCCCTCCACTTTCCTCGCTCCTGCTGAACTAACTGAGCCTTTTGCAGAGCCTGCATAACCCTGCCCCATAATTTTAGACTCCGCCCCGAGCCTGAGGACATAGCCTCCTCCGCTAGGGCTCCGGTACAATGGTCCCACACTTCCGGGTGGAGAACATCCCCCGGCTGCCCAATTACCCCAGTGCACAGGAACCTTGACACTACAAGGATAAAATCTCCCGGCTCACACTCTATACCCCACCATCTATGGATTTTTAAAATGACCTTGGAAAGGGACTCCATCCTCTCCTTCGCTGATCCTCCGGCGCAAGACCTCCTCCTTCACCAGCCTGGCTCGAGCCCTCCTCTTTCGCCGATCGCAACGCAAGCCCTCCTTCTTCGCCGACCGCAGCGTGAGCCCTCCCCCTTCACAGATTTTCGGTGTGAGGCCTCCTCTTCCACCGCCCCGGCGTGAGACTTCCTCTTTTGTCGGTCCTTTGGCATGAGCCTTCCTCTTTCACCAGCCCTGGTGCGAGCCTTCTTCTTTCACCGATTCCCAGCGTGAGATTTTTTGTCTCCATCGGTCTTCCGGGAGCGTCCTCTCCTGCCAGAGACAGTCCTGCTGCTCCGGCTGCTGTTCCCTCGCCCAGGAGATTCCCACTTCCAGGTTCGTTCCCGAGGTCTCGGCACCACTTGTTGCCGCCGCTACAAGGGCTATGGGCGTGGCATCCCGGGTCGAGCACGGCTCAGTGGCAGCACCCCTGCCACACGGATCAAAGCACACGCAGACACCAATGTAGTGGACGGTGAAATGGCCTTTATTAATGGCTAGCTAGGGTAATTTAAAACAGGGGGTAACGGCAGGGTAACGGTAAAAGGGGAGGGGTTTCGCCTGAGTGTAAGATTGTGTTATCTTGAGCGTGACATCTCGTGATCTCTTGAGCCCACATTAGACCAAGGAGGGGCAATGAAAAATTGTTCCTGGAATATGTAAAGTAGTTTATGGATATGCATGAGGGTCTATGAATATGCAACAGGCTGATGTCAGGGGAAAGGTATTTCAGGGGGATCTCCGAAGGTAACAGGGTGCTCCTGGCTGAGTGCCAAGATGCACCCGGCCGTGATAACCTTTGCTCCATGTTTCTGGTCTCCCATTGTCCTTTATTAAACTTTTTACATTTACACAGGAGAGTGAACGTGTTTTTCACATTTAGGAACAGTTTAAGTTTTTTCACTTTTCATGGGAGGGAGTTTTGAAGAGCTACAAGTGGCTAATCTGCCTGCCACAAGGACCATTCCACGGGCTCTTGTCACCTTTCCCAACACTGCTGCTGCAGCTCATGGAGAGTAAAGCCCTGCAGGCTCCTTATGGGCATTTATGGACGATTGCAGGCAGCGCCTCAATGCCCTGGATCAGCGGTGCCCCCTCCTGGGAACCCCCACGTTTTCCAGTTCCTGTGAAGCTGCCTGTGAAAAACATGTTAACTCTCCTGTGAAAATGTAAAAAGTTTAATAAAGGACAATGGGAGACCAGAAACATGGAGCAAAGGTTATTACGGCCGGGTGCATCTTGGCACTCAGCCAGGAGCACCCGTTACCTTCGGGGATCCCCCTGAAATACCTTTCCCCTGACATCAGCCTGTTGCATATTCATAGACCCTCATGCCCAGTAAACTTTTCCCCCAAACTAGTTTACATGCTCCAAGAACTGTTTAGCATGGCTCTTCCTTGGATCTGCCTTTTCAGAGCATGCAGCTTCCTTAGTTGTGGTTTTAGTCCATTCTTATCACCTCCAGTTTTTGGGCCTTGGTCCACTCTGCCTTCAGACAGTGAGTGCTGAGAGTTGGCAGATCTGTACAGGTGTCCTCATCCTGTGTGCACTGGATGTTACCCCATACAAGCAGGCATTTTAACACAAGCAGCCATTTCACTAAGCTTAATAAACAAAAGAAATAAAAACTGTATCTTTAAAACAAAATTACTTTGACATCTACCATCACTCAGCGAGAGGTTTATTGTTATGGACACATAATATTGGCTTTTTGCAGATATTAAAATGGATTTTATATCTGTGGTGGTAAAGTAACTTTGTTATTGTCTTGGTTTGAAAAGCCAGCTGTCTGCTAAGGAAGGCAGGAGCCTCCCCTAGAATGGAAAATGCAAACCCCCTCCTTCTGAATTGTTATATTTTGAAATTAAGGAGCTCTCAGGCAAAGATATGAGAACAGGAATAACAGTTCTTTTTTTTGGAAAAATTAAACATACAAATGCAGTAGTACAAAGAAAATAAAGCCACTGACAGAGTCAGAACAGGACCTGACACCCTGTGGGTCAGGGTGTTGGCAGAAGTCCCAGTCAATGGTGGCTGCAGCCCTCCTGAAGTGCCAGGTGTGGTTCTGTTGGAGCAGGGATCCTGGAGAAGGGTGGAGTTTCCCTATCAAGGTCCAGGGGTGCTGCATATGGGCCTGGTTTTCCTCTGGGAATCCAGTGGAGAACAAAGCTGCTCCTCTGGGAATCCAGTGGGAAAAGGCTGATCCTCTGGAAATCCAGTGGGAAAAGGCTGCTGTGGTGCTCCAAACCTCAAATTCTATCCAGGTAGCAATGCTTGGCTTGTCCCCCTGGGCAGAGCATCACCCAATGGCATGAAGTCATTTTATCAGCAAGGCAGGGACACTAAATGGCCCATCAACAGCAGATAATTAATAATTAATGGCCCATCCATTATCAGAAGATATCTCCTGTAGGGAGGATTGGTTGTGGAAGACATAAACTGCCCAATGAACAGAAGATAACTGCCCCACCTCGGACAGATGGCAAACAGAACACACACTTATCTTGCCATCCAGGACCTGTCCTCACTGGCTGCCCCAATTCTCCAGAGTTCATGGTGTCCAGGGAGGCTGCAGATGCTGGTGCTGGGAACAAATGAGATGGGTCTGGGTTTCAGAAAGCTCCAGAATCCATTTCTGACTCCCTAAACACAGGGCAAAGGCAGGGCCATGGGATTTTTATAGGGTCTCAGGGGTGGAGTTCAGGTTTGGGTCAAGGGAGGAGTTCTTAGCAACACAAGGAGGGTGAGATCAAATTCGTGCCTCTCAGCAACAGGGGCACTCCACACAGAATGTGTCCCCAAGTCCTAAATTCCCCCTCAAACACCTGTGAAATGGTTGGACTTTACACATCTTTGGTCAATTTCATCCATTTAACCCTGTATTGGCTGCTTTTAAGGGTTGAAGATGAAGCAGAAGAAAATTAAGGCCAAACCAAACGTAGAAGCAGCCAGGTGTGGTCCCAACATGGATCACAGGGAATGTGGGTCACCAGGGCTGTGCCCAGTGTGGTCCCTCCAGCGGGAGAGGGAGCTGGAGCAGCGCACGAAGCTCTTCCCGCACTCAGGGCACTCGCAGGGCTTCCCTTACTGGTGGCTCCGTTGGTGTTTGTTCAAGTGACAGCGCTGTGAGAAGCTCTTCCCACACTCGTCACACCCATAGGGCCTCTCCCCAGTGTGGATGCGCCGGTGGGTGACGAGGGTGGAGTTGTCCTTGAATCCCTTCTCGCAGTCGGGGCATTGGAAGGGCCTCTCCTCTCTGTGAATCCGATAGTGCTGGAAAAGACTGGAGCTGGACTTAAACCTCTTCCTGCATTTATCACACTCGTAGGGCCTCTCCCCACTGTGGATCTTTTGGTGGCGGATTAGGTAGGTATGCTGCCTGAAGCTCTTTCCACATTTCCCACACTTGTGTGACTGTTTTCCAGTGTGGATGTTCCGGTGCTGAATCAGGTGGGCGCTCTGTCTGAACCTCTTCCCACACTCCCCACACTCATAGGGCCTTTCCCCAGTGTGGGTCCTCTGGTGCCTGATCAGGGTTGAGCTCCGGCTGAAGCTCTTCCCACATTCCCCACACTCATGGGGCCTCTCCCCAGTATGGATTTGTCGGTGCATGACAAGATGGGATTTGTGCCTGAATCCCTGCCCGCAGTCGGGGCAGCGGAAGGGCCTCTCCTCTGTGTGCGTGCGCTGGTGCTGGAGGAGACTGGAGCTGGTCTTAAATCTCTTACGGCACTGATCACACTCATAGGGCTGTTCCCCAGTGTGGGTCTTCTGGTGCTGGATCAGGGTGCAGCTCAAGCTGAAGCTCTTCCCATACTCCCCACACTCGTGGGGCCTCTCCCCAGTGAGGACCACCTGGTGCCTGATCAGCTCGGATCTCAAACTGAAGCGCTTCACACATTGCTCACACTCGTAGGGCCTCTCCCTGGTGTGGATCACCTGGTGCCTGATCAGGCCGGACTTCCGGCTGAAGCTCTTCCCACACTCCCCACACTCGTGGGGCCTCTCCCCGGTGTGGATCACCTGGTGCCTGATCAGGCTGGACCTCCGGCTGAAGCTCTTCCCACATTCCCCACACTCATGGGGCCTCTCCCCAGTATGGATTTGTCGGTGCATGGCAAGATGGGAGTTGTGCCTGAAGCCCTGCCCGCAGTCGGGGCAGCGGAAGGGCCTCTCCTCTGTGTGCGTGCGCTGGTGCACAAGGAGATTTGTGCTGGTATGAAACCTCTTCCTGCATTGATCACACTCGTAGGGTCGTTCCCCAGTGTGGGTCCTCTGGTGCTTGATCAGGAGGCAGTTCCACCTGAAGCTCTTCCCACACTCCACGCACGTGTGCGGCTTCTCCCCATCATGACCCTGCTCATGGAGCACCAGCTCCAAGCTCTGACTCGATCTCCGGCCACCTTCCTGGCCCAGGCTGGCTCTTTCCCCCTCAGATCCCCGCCAGCTGCGTTTGCAGCCCCTCCTCGTGCGGCATCTCCAGGACTTTTCCTCCCCGTTGGCTTCCTGCACCGTGGAGCCGCTCAAAATGGCCTCTTCCACAAGGTTCTGCCCCGGGGATTTGTCCTCCCTGCTCTCCATGCTCAGCTCCTGCTCTGGGGGAGGAAGGACAAGGACAGGATGGCATTTGCCTCCGTGCCACAGGCAAGGGCAAGGAGATCCCCCCAGAGCTGTGCTGCAGCCGGGGCCGTGCTGGGCTGGGAGATGGAGCAGCACAGAGGGGAAAGGGGCACTGACTTCCTCCTCACCTGCATCAGTGCCCCGGGGCATCTTCCTCTTCCTCACAGTGTCCCAAGCGTTGGGAATAGGAACTCCTAGCTTGGGGAAAATAAGGGATGAGCTTGCTGAGTTTGAAGGTCCCTCTGCCCAAGTCCATCTCTAGAAGTGACTGGCCATGTGAGCTCAGAAAAAACTCCCAAACACCAAGATTCAGCCCTGGAAAAGCCTCCCAGGAGTTCCCTGTCCCTGGTCCCTCCCAATTGGTGTTCAGGGGTTCCCCCCCTCTCCCAGCTGCTGGGGTCATGCTTGGACTGGGGGTCCCCCTTCTCCTCGGGGCTCGCCCTGCCCAGGCTGCTGGCAGTCCCAGCAATGCCAAAAGCTCCCCTCTCTTGGCTCTCCCCATTTCGGGATGCCGGGGCTGTTTGGGCTCCCGGGCTCCCTTCTCCCCTCATTCTCTGCTCTGGGCTGCAGCAGCTCCAAGGAGTCCCCCCTGCCCCTCTCCAGGCTCTTGAGGCTCCCGCCAATGGCGGCGCTCCCCCCTCTCTGGGCTCCCCACTTTGGGCTCCTGGGGGACACAGGGCTCTGCTCCTCCAGGCTGCCTCTGCCACCAGCCGCCACCGGCACCCCCCGATGTCCCCCCAAGGGGCCTTTTCCGCTCAGCCTTGGACTTCTTCATTCTCCAAACATCCCCCCAAAAACCCAACAGGGAGCAACTGGGAGTGACTGGGAACATGCTGTAGGGAACTGGGCTACACTGGGACGTACTGGGAGTGACTGGAACAAAAGCGAGGGTGAAAGAGAGCAACTGGAACCATGTGGAGCACAACTGGTTCATACTGGCAGGGACTGGGAGCATACTGGGCTCATCTTTGGATCATACTGGGAGGGACTGCACTAATATTGGGAGGATCTAAGAGTGACTGGGAACACATCCTGCACATCATCCCCCATACTGGGCTTGACTGGGAGCAACTGGGAGCATGCTGGGAGGAAATGACATCATACTGGGACTGACTAGGTTAATCTAGGAAGAAACTGGAACCATGCTGGAGGCAGCTGGGACCATACTGGGAGAGCTTAGAAGCAACTGGGATTATACTGGGACCACACTGGGAGGGCTGGCATGTGACTGGGATCAAACTGGAGCTTCCTGGGATCATATTGGGGTTGAAAGGGAGCGACTGGGATCACACTTGGGCAACTGGGAGCAACTTAGAGAAACTGGGATAATGCTGCAAGCAAACTGGAGCAACTGGGAAGGACAGGATGCATGGTGGAGGCAACTGGGATAGACTGGGAGTGTCTGTAACCATACTGGGGGGACTGGAACCACACTGGGAACAACTGGGACCATGCTGGGAGGGACTGGGATCATCTGGGGAGTGACTGGCACTAGAGCAGAGGGAACTGGGTCCAACTGGGGCCATACTGGGAGTGTCTGTAACCATAGGGGAGTGATGGAAGCACACTGGGAACAGCTGGGCCCATGCTGGGAGCAACTGGGATCACACTGGGGGCATAGGCATCAGACTGGAAGGGCCTGGGAGCAACTGGGAGTGGCTACACTCATACTGGAATTATACTGGGTGTGAATGGAACCTGACTGGGGGTTACTGGGAGCTACGGGGCCCATGTTGGGAGGAAAATGTGACACACTGGGAGCAACTGAGATTGGCTGAAAGGTACTGGAACCATGCTGAGAGGACTGAGATCACAGCTCGGGCAACTGGGATCATACTGGGAGCAACTGGGACCACCCTTTGAGCAACAGAGAGAAATTTGGGATTATGCTAGAGGAAACTGGGAATAACTGGGAAAGACTGGGATCATTCTGAGGTAACTAAAACATACTGGGAGAATCTGTAACCATACTGGGGGGACTAGAACCACACTGGGAACAGCTGGGATCATACTGGGAGCAACTCGGACGATGCTGGGGGAAACTGAATCTACCCTGGAGGCAACTGGGCCCGACTGGGAACCTGCTGGGAGGGACTGGGACTATTCTTGGAGCAACTGGGATCATAATGGGAGGAACTGGGAACATCTGGAATTATGCTGGGTGCAGCTGGGATCACACTGGGATCACAGTGAGAGCAGCTGAGTCCATACCGGCTTACACTGGGATCTCATTGAGAGCAACTGGAATCATACTGGGGTTGACTGGGAGTGGCCGGTTTTGTGGATTTTGGGGGGTTTGGACTTTGGGGGCTTTTATTGGCATTTTGAGGGGGAGTTTTTCTGGGGGTGTTTGGGGGTTTATTGAAATTTTGCTGCCTTTTTTCGATTTTGGGGGTTTTAATGGGATTTTGTTGGGATTTTTTTGGATTCTCAGAAATTCTGGGGGTTTTATTGGGATTTTTAGGAGATTTTAGGTCATTTTATTGGAATTGTGGTGGCATTTAGTGGGATTCATTGGGGATTTCAGTTTTTTGGGGATTTTTGGTGGGATTTGGGGGGTTTTCTGGATTTTTTTTTTTGTTTTGCCAGGATTTCTTTGGATTGGGGGAGATTTTGTGGGCCTTTTTATGGTTTTGGGGACAGTTTTGGGGGATTTGTAAAGTTTAATCAGGATTTTTGGGGTGATAAGAATTTCAAAGGATTTTGTGGGCTTTTATTGGGATTCTAGGTTGTTCTAATGGGATTTTGAGAGATTTAATTGGGATTTAGTGGGTTTTATTGGGACTTTCAAGGCTTTTAAGGAGATTTTGGGGCCGCTCAGCCCTTCCCCACACCCCGGGAATGCCCCAAAGCCCCCCTAAAATTCCACTAAAACCCCACAAAAACTCCCCAAACTACAAGAAAACCCTCAAAAACCCCAGAGAATCCTGCAAATCCCAGTGGAACTTACCAAAATTTAAAAAACTCCCAAAAATTTCAATAAATCTCCCCCCCAAAAAACCCCCCAACCCCAAACAAACACCCAAAATCGAAAACCCACCAAATCAACAAAACACCCCAAAATCACATAACCATCCCAAAACCCAACAGTTCTCCCAAAAATCCCCAATAATTCCCCCCAAACTCCCAACAAAATCCCCCAAAGCCCAAAAAAGTCACCTCCAAATCCCCAAAAACCCTCTCAAAACCCCAAAACCCCCCCAGAACCCCCCAGACTCAGTGGGGCCGTCCTGGATCAGGGGGCACCGGCCGGTGGAACAGGAGACACTTCAGGGGGCCCTCGGAGCTTTTGGGGACGAGGCACCATGGGAGATCCCCCAAAAACCAGGGAGGGGTGGGAACCCCTGCTGTGCCCCCTCTCCCTGAAACCCCCAGACCCCAGTTCAGGGTGGGCCTGGGACCCCCCGGGACGCCCAAATCTCCCCCAGGACCCCTCCAGCAACCCCAAACCCCCCAGAACCCCCCCAGTGCTGGCCCAGAACCACCCTGGACCCCAAAAACCTCCCCAGGACTCTCAGACCCCCCCCTTTCCCCCCAAATTTCACCCCAGACCCACCTGAGACCCCCCCAAATCCATCAGATTGCCCCAAATCCCCCTCAGACTCCTCAGGCCCCCCAAACCCTATGACACCCTCTCAGACTCCACCAAATTTCCCAGACCCACCTCAAACTCCCCAGATCCCATCACAACCCCACACTTCCTCTCACAATCCCCCAAAATATGCTTAGACCCTCCCAATTCCCCTCAGATCCCCCTAAACCCACCTGACAACGCTCCAGACCCTCTCAAGCTTCCCCCAAAGCTCCCCAGAGCCCCCTCAGACCCACCAAAGCCCCCTCAGACCCCCACATTCACCCCAAACCCACCGCACACCACCCTATTTCCCGTCAATGCCCCCCAAAATCCCCAATTTCCCCTCAGACCCGCCCCAAGCCCCCCAGTTTCCCCCTGGACCCACCTCAGCCACTCTCCCCTCACAATCTCCCGCCTCCGCCACGTGTGCGGGCTCCCAACAATAGCGGCGCGCCCCGCCCCGAACCAACCAATGACCGCGCTGCAAGTCCCTAAACCAACCAATCACGGCGCGGCTCCCCTCAGAAACACCTGCTTTCCCTGAGCCACCCCAGCCAATCAGAGGCGAGCCGGAAGCGTCGCCCCCTTCCCCGCCGCCGCTGGGACCCGCCAGGCTCAGGACAGGAGCGGGAGGGGCCTGAGAGGGGAGCGGGGGGGGGAAGGGGGCGGGAGGGGTCTGGGGGGGCTTGGGGGAGGAGTCCGGGGGTTTGGGGCGGTCTGGGGGGTCTGGGGAGGGGTCCTGGGGCATTGTGGGGGACCTGGGGGGTGCGGATGGGTCCTGAGAGGGGTCTCGAGGAGGGGTCGTGGGAGGGTCTGGGGGGATTTTGGGGAGGGGTCGTAGGAAGGTCTTGGGAGCGTCTGGGGGTGTTGGGATGGTCCTGGGGGGAGTTTGGGGAGGGCTCTGGGGGGTCCTGAGGGTGTCCTGGGAGGGTTTTGGGGGGTCTGGACAGGTTTTGGGAGAGGGTCTGGGGGGGTTTGGAGGGATTTGGGAAGAAGTCCTGGGGGGATCTGGGGAGGGGCTGGGGGATTTCCGGCTGGCTCTTTTGGGCTATGGGGAATTTTGTTATTTAGGGGTTTTGGGTTTTTGAGGAGAATAATTGGGTTTTGGTGGGGGTTGTGGATTTGAGGGGTTTTGGATGTTGGGGGAGTTAATTGGGGGTATTCCAGGAGGTTTGTTTTTTTGGGGGATTTATTGAAATTTTTGGGAGTATTTTTTAATTTTGGTGGGTTCCACTGAGATTTTGTGGGGTTCTCTGGGATTTTGTAGCATTTTATTGTGATTTTTAGGGGCTTTGGGGTATATTTTCTGGAATTTTGGGGAGCCTCGTGTGGTCTGAGGGGGCTTTGAGGTTGTCCCCGGGTGTGGGGAAGGGCTGAGAGGCACCAAAATCTCCTTACAACCCCTACAAGTCCCAATAAAATTCACAAAATCCCAATTAAATCTCAAAAAATTAGAACACCCTAGAATCCCAATAAAATAGCCACAAAATCCTGTGAAATCCCAACAACCTCCCCCCATAATCCCAATTAAGCCCCACAAATCCCCCAATAGTATCCCCAAAACTGCAAGAAGCCCCACAAAATCCTCCCCAAGACCCAAAGAAATCCTGGAAACACCCAAAAAAACCCAGAAAACCCCCAAATCCCACAAAAATCCCCCAAAAATCCCAAGAATTTCCTCAAAAAACCCTGACCTCTAAAGAATTCCACAAAATGCCTCCACAATCCCAATAAAACCAGCAAAACTCTCACAGAAATTCCAATAAAACCCTCCAAAAATTAGGAGAATCTCAACAAATCCTCACAAAATCCCAGCAATCCTCCCTAAAAATATTTTAAAACAATTCAATAAACCCCCAAAAACCTCCAGAAAAAACACCCTACCAAATGCCAATAAAACCATCCAAAGTGCCAATAAAACCCCCCAAAATTCTCCAACTCCCCCAAACCCAATCCTTCTCTCCAAAACCCCAATCACTGCCCCTGAACTCCCCACAAACTCCCCCAGCCCCAAAAGCCCCAAATGCCGCAGCCCTGCCCAGCCCTCCCTGGTCCCTCCCAGGCCCGCCCAGGCCCGTCCGGGGCCGCGGCCAAAACTCCCCGGAGCGAACGCGGAGGGCCCGGAGCGAGCCCGGAGCCCATCCCGGGCTCGGCCTCAGCCTCGGCCCCTTGGGAGCATTTGGGGCCAGCCTGGGCAGGTTTAGGGTGGGCTCAGATCCCTGGCAGGCATTCCCAGCCTTGCAGAGGGGATTTTAGGCCCCTTTGGCTGATTTGAGGCCGAATCTGGAGGGTTGGAGGGGGGATTTTAGATCCCTTTGGATGATTTCAGGCCGATGTGGGTGGTGTTGGGTCCCATTTGGGTGATTTTAAGATAGCCTGGGTAGTTTTAGGGTAGATTTTAGGTTCGTTTGGGTGATTTGAGGTCCATATTGGTGAATTTAATCTTGTGTGAGTGATTTTAGGTTGCTTATTTTGGTGATTTTGGGACCATTTGAGTAGGATTTTGCTTCTTTGGATAATTTTAGGTCAAACCAAGTCATTTAGGATGATTTGAGGTCCTTTTGTGTTGGTTTCATGCATATTTGGGTGATTTTAGCTCAATTTAGGTGATTTTTGGCAAATCCAGATGGATTTTAGGCCGATTCAGGAGATTTTAGGCTCAAGCAGGTACTTTCATGGTGGATTTGAAGCCCATTTGGGAGATTTAAGGCTGATTTTGATCATTTTGAGGGAGGTGTTAAGCAGTTTGGGCAATTTTAGACCCCTTTGTGTGGGAATTCAGCACATCCCTCTGGGATGTTGCCAAAAGCGCCTGGTGGCTTGACTTTGACCCTTTTAGGGATCTGCCACCTGTTTGTGGGGACATGGGAATCACTTGGGTTTGAATGGTTCATTCACAGGGTGAAAAATGTAGATTTTAGGATTTTGGTACAGGGGGGTTTGGGAGACAAGATGGAGGATTCAGGCCCCGACCTCGTGGTCTTTTCTCCTTCTTCTTGTCATCCATTTTCTGGGTGATGTTGGCACTTGGGGATTGGTTTAGAGTAGAAGATCACTGTCTAACATAGGTGATGGGCATTGGAAGGTGATTGTAAATATGTTATACGTAGTTTGTAGTATAAAAGACACGGCCGCCCCGTGGGCGGTCAGAATGCCTCAGACGATCCTGCTAAGCTGACCTCGTCAGGGCAGGAGAAAGAATTTTGTAGATAAGAAATAATAAACGACCTTGAGACCGCAAAATGAAGAGCTCAGACTCCTTCTTTAAGCACCGGGCTGGGAACAGAGACTTTCCAACCATTCTCGGGATCACTCAGACAAACTAACGATCCTGCATTTGGCGGTCCCTGGTGGGCTCCAAGAAGACCCCAGGTGGGCTCCAAGAAGACACCTAGATGGGCTCTTGGCAAGCAGCCACGCAGCAGCCATCAGCCACTGAAATCCAGCCCAAGAAGAACAGAAAACAAGCACTCTCAAGGGAAAAATTCAAAAAGAACGTCTCGACCTCTGCCGAGAAGACTCGTTTCAAGCTTGATCCGGAAGGAGGAGGACCAGAAGCCGGCCTGGAGACTCCTCACCTGTGAGCTGCAGGACAGTGACCAGGGCAAACTCCAGACTGACCTTGGAGATGATTCAGCTTTTGGTAAGAAAGGTCAAAATTGAGAACACGGGGGGTACATGCTCCCAGGAATAACCCAGCATCTGGGCAGCCCTACAGGGCATGCCAGTCACACACTCTGAAAAAATCTGTGGAAAAAGAGGAAAAAAAAAAGATAAAACAGCTTCGAAGCTTTTACCCCTAGAGTCCTGGGGAGGACAGGCGGAGGGGGTCGGAAATACAGGGCAGAGGTGCCACGGTGGCGCAGCCGGGAGCAGCCCAGGGGAGTCGCAGATGCGGCCATGGGGGCTGTGGGGGCCCGGCGGGGGGGGCCACGAGCGGCGCAGGGAGATTCGCAGATACAGCGGGACCAGACCGAGCGGGGAGGGTTTTTTCCCCAGTTCGCAGAGGCGGTACAGACACTGGCCGAGCGGGGAACACGCACGGCGGTTGCAGATGTTGGCACGCAGCCAGAACAGGATCGGGACAATGAGGTGCAGGTCGCAGGCAGAGAGGGGCATTCCCGAAACCGTGCCTGTGCGGAGACGGGGGAAGGAAGGGATGGTCAGGGCGGGAGTGCCCGCAGTCCCATGATGGCACAGGCAGAGAAGGGGCGTGGTCAGGGTGCAGAGGGTGCCCGAGGTACCACCCCTTCTCCGGTCCCATGGCAACGGGCAGCAGCCAGCAGCTAACCCCAGCAGCCAGCAGCCCGGGGGAGCCGCAGAGATGGCCATAGGGGTTGCGGGAGGCGGGGAGCACGGCAGCGCGCCACGGCTCGGCGCGGGACGGCTCGGGAGCGCGCCAGGAGCGGCGGCGCATGGCAGGCACGGGGAACACGGGTTTTGATGCGATTTTTGCGAGCACAACACCGGGGCGGCGGCTATCTTAGCAGACGCGGTGCCAAAGCGGCGCGTGGGAGACAGGACACGCGGGAATTTCCGGGAAGAGCTCTGAAAAGTAGCGTCAAGCGTCAGACACGGGCGGCAAACTGGGAGCAGCTGCAGGGCTCCAGCAGCCACCGTAGGCAGGTGCAGGGGGCACGGGATGACGATGCTGAACCCGGAAGTTAGACGCGGACCCACACGCATTGCAGCGGGAATGCAGGCACACGTGGGCAGAGGGCTGTACGCACGGGCAGAAGGGCATGGATACAGCGCCGGGGGAGGAGGGAGAGTCAGAAACAGACACGAGGGATGAGATATCAGAGGCAGAGCGAGACGGAGACAGTGACGTCGGTGTAGGGGGAAGCATGAGGAATTTCCCGAGAGTGCGCATGCGCGGAGAGCGCAGGGAAGGCTCGGTCGGGGCAGGTCCGGTCCCCTGAGACGTCCTGGGTGGTCCCGGTTCTCTTGATTCCAATCCCAGTGGTTCAAAGCTCTCCCATCCCAGAGGATGGATCCCAGGATGGATCCCAGGACCCCAGATGTTCATGTATTCAGCCTTCAAATGTTAGCTCAGTCAAAAATCATGCAAACTCAGTTCCAACATTATTACAAATATGATATAAATGGAAATCTACTGTGAAAAATGTCTCTCAGGGAGAGAAAGTAGTATATAAAGGGAGAAGTATTGGTAATAATTCCATTGCCTGGGATGTCTCTGAAAACAGAGCATTTGAGAGGTGTCGATTGGATCCCTTGTATGTGGGATCATCGGTTGATTCTTCAATAGTTCAGAGTTTTGTTGGTATTGAATTTGTGATCTTTGTTATTTTGGATTTTATAGGTGATACTGATAGATAAGAATTGTTGTTAATGCTATATAAATGCTTTAAAAAGGTTGTCATAAGCCCTTCAAACATTTCATGTTGATAAGTTGATTGTAAAATGGGAGTTCTCAGAATTTATGACAATAATTATTATCAACATGTTGTTGTAATATTTACAGCCAGCTTTCATGTGCTTCATTATCTCTTTGTGTGATTATCTGCAGGACACGTATCTCTTCAGAATCTTGTCTTTATTTTTTGACTACTCATGTTTTTTGGGTTTCTTTTAAATCCAGATTGCCAGTTTTGTGGTTTTCTTCAGATACTATTTCTTCAGTTATTACAGACTATTGCAGCCGAGAATTCAAGAGGTTTGCTGTGTTTGAAGAATTTCTGTCCTGACAGAAGTTTTGGAAGGATTCAATTATTCAATGGTTTGATTGATCTTTAATCCTAAGGTTTCCTATTTATAATTGCTGTTTTTAAGAGTCTTGTCTTAAAAATGTATTGAGTGATCCATTAATTAGAGTTCGAATTCTGGCCAAATTCTAGTTCTAATTGAATGGAATGATTGACAATTAACCCAGATGTTTTCTGCATCAAAAGTATTCAAGTCTTTTTGGTTTGGCGATTTGACCATATATGATAGCTGAAGCTGTTTTCAAGGAGAGTTTGGAGAAACATGAATCCGGACATGAGTTCTCCAGTTCTCTGTTGTTTTAAGGTTCATCAGCTATCACAGACTCTGGGATGACAGTTCAGTGTTGTAATAGTTGATTTTAGATGTGTTATTGGTTGTGTGTATTATTTGATTGATTTTTAATTGTTGTTATCTTGTATTTCCCTATACAGTATTGCATGGAACCTGGAACAGAACAGATCAATGTTTCATTTTCATATCAGGACCCATTCTTCACTTCCAAGATTTTGAAATAATTGTCTAGTCCCTGTGGGGACATGGATTTGTTTGTGTTTTAGCAGGTGTGGGGTCCAGATAGATCTCAGTGAAGAATGTGAAAGTCAGGTACATGAGAATGCTGACAAAAAGCATGGGCAAGGAAACACTGACCTTTCCACAAGCAGAAAAGAGAAAAGACACAGGGATGTGGACTGCACAGAAATTCCAAGTATTGTGCTTCGCCTATAAGAGGATTGTGGACTTTGGGTTGTTTCATGATGAGAGCCACGCAGTGATACCTACTGGTGTCACTGGAACTTTGCCCCAGAGACAGGACTTTTTAATAATTGGTAAGGACAGAAGCAGCATCCTTGGACTTGTCATTTATCCTTCGATCGTTTCAGCAAATCAAGATGAAGAGCTGACAGTCTTAGCCAAAGCTCTTCGACCACCACTGACTGTTCCAGAGAACACCCTGGTAAGCCAAAGCTCTCGCTTTGCCACCACATTCAGCGGAACAAGTCATGCCGGTGTTTGATCAGCAGGACTTTCCCTCTGGAGACCATGCCCATGGAACTCTCCAGTGTTCCTCATTCGGAAGAAAACTTCAGGCTCATGGAGACTGCTGCATGACTTCAGGAAGATCAGCGAAGTCTTCAAGGACATGGGACTGCTTTGACAGGGACCTCTTTCACTCTCAGTGATTCCCAGATTGGCCACTTGTGATCACTGATCTCAAGGACTCTTTCTTCAGCATCCCGCTCCATCCAGATGATGCTCCTCCACTTGCATTCTACATCCCAAGCATCAACAGGGAGGAGCCTCTGCAAAGGTACCAACACAACAGGAGCTGCAAGAAGCTCATGACTGTGTGATTGCAGAAGGTGCAGAAGGCAGGACTGGAAATCAGTGTTTCCAAGATTCAGAAGATCGCACCATGGAAATACCTAGGGTGGAAGATCTCGAAGCAAACAATAAGACCGCAGAAGATGGAAGTCAGCTCCAAAATCAACAATTTGCATGACCTACATCAGTTTCTCAGAGAAATCAACTGGATGAGACCAACCTTGAGGATCGCAAACAATGACATCCCAAAGGCTCAATCTTTTGAGAGAGGAAAATTTGACAATGACGTCAAATCTCCCAGAACTCTTGCACCTGAAGCGCAGAAAGAACTCGAGAAAGTTACAGAAGTCTCAAAAGACGATCCTAAGAGACCTGGAGATGGCATCCCAAATTATCATAGAAGCAAGGACAAGGTTGCTGACAATGTCAGGCAGGAATTTTTCTGCAATTCATTTACCATTGAAGAAGAATTATTTTGACTGGGCAGTGCAGAAATCAAAAGACTTGTTAGTAGCATTGTTAAGGTAGCCAGGAATTTGCATGATTCATTTTCCAGGTCACAGATTGCTGAAATCAAAAACATGTTATAGGGAAAAACCAAGAATAAGTAAGGAACCATTGGATGGGATAACAGTATTTGCTGATGGTTCAGGAAAAATTCACAACTCAGTAAACCTGTGGCAGAATTCGGTCACAGGGGAATGGGACTCAGATGTAAAAATAGTCCAAGGTTCACCACAGATTGCGGAATTGGCAGCAATTGTCAGGGTGTTTCGATTGTTCCACCAACCTCTAAATCTAATCACAGATTCAGCATATGTTGCAAGTATGGTCAGACAATTGGAGGGTTTACTTTTAAAAGAAACAAGCAATAACATCTTATATTCATACTTATCATGTATGAAAACACTGCTGAAAAACAGGGAACACAAATATTTCATTACTTACATTAAGGCACACTCGACCCTTCCAAGACTTTCAGCAGAAGGGAAAGCCCAGGCAGACAAGCTAACCATGCCCATTTCACAGACATTACTGGATATTTTTGAGCAGGCAGGGTTGAGCCATGCATTTTTTCATCAAATGCACAAAGTCAGGCAAAGAAAATCATTAGTGCTTGCCCAAATTGTCAGCTTGTGCAGCCACCTGCATTCACAGGAGCAGTCAATCCGAGAGGATTGCAAAGCCTCCAGCTGTGGCAAGCTGATGTCATTAAATATCCATCTTTGAGAAGCTCAGAAATATCCACGTCTCAATTGATACATTCTCAACAGCTCCTTTTTCAGAACCCAACTCACCAGTTTTCAGGCATTTTTTCTAACATTACCCAGGCAAAACTAAGGTAGAATCCCTTAGCTTTGTTCAAAAATCCAGAAACAGGACAGATTGAAGGCCCTCTCAAACTAATCACGTGGGACAAGGTTTTAGCTTGTGTTTCCACAGGGTGAGGTCTGAAGAGGGTGTTGGCGAGACATGTGAAGCCCTACAGGACTCGGACGCAGGAAGACACGGATCCCGGAAATGAAGAGGCGAGCACAGAGACAGAGGCAGAAGACAACACTGTGGACATCTCCTCGAACAACTCATAAAGGGATCAAGGACTTGGGACTTTTCTCAGGGGCTTGGGTGTCACAGCATGGCAGAGCTTCTCACAAGGAAGTGAAGTCATGACCTTGAGATTCGATCAGGTACTGCTCATGTGCCTCATTTTTCCATCTATTGCCTCAGGCAGTGGAGCAGATTTGCCCATGGTACTGCCAAAACAAAAAGTTTGGGAAGCTTTGGCCAATGCAGTGAGTTTACACAGCATCTGCTTTACATATTCAAGGCCAGAGAGACCATTCTCAACATGTCTGGTGGGTTTGCCAGTGAATGAATGGCCAATTCCAAAAAATACTTCTATAAAGATTTCACAGGTCATTTTAAATCCTGTGAATGAGTGGCATCTTTGGACACAGTTCCTCCCTGTGGCTCCTTTTGAACCTCAGGAAGAGGAAATTCTTGGGTCAGCAAAAATTATTTTTTGTATAAAATTCAAACTTCCGAAAGTAACACACAAAAAAATAAACCAATTGATGTCAGTCCAATTCATCCTTTTTATAGAAATGTGTCTGCTTGGTAAACAATACACCAAGGTGACAGCTAAAGCATCACTCCAGGTTGCAGTACAATTACCACAGGGAATCTTCTTCCATTTGCGGGGACAGAATTTGGTTTGTTATCCCTGCAAATTTCAAAAGGCAGTCCATGCAGCATTGGGAGAATTATTTCATTGCTAACACCCAATTTGAGAATTTTTGAAAGAGCAAACACATAAGGGGAAAAGATCAATGGAACAATACAGTCCAAATTGTGATGATGATGTGCACACATGGGGCAAGGCTTGGAGAATTGCAGTTGCAATTTTCTCTCCAGAAGCAGCATTAGGGGTGGCCTTGACTCAGTTGGATCATATGGGTTGCTGGCTGAGCAAGCATGCTTGAGCTGTTTCTTTTACACTGAGTGAAATGTTAACAGACATCAACAGTGTAAGATGAGCAACTCTTCAAAACGGAGCAGCAATTGACTATCTGCTGCTGGCATATGAACACGGGTGTGAAGAATTTGAGGGGATGTGCTGCATGAACATGTCAGATCATTCAAAATTGATTTATGAAAATATAAAAAGGTTACAAGAAAGTGTTAACAAACCTGGGGAGGTCGCTGGATCCTGGATGGATAATGTGATTGGAATTTTTAAACTTTCACTGTTGTGGAAGGGACTTTTAAAAGCAGGTTGTTACATTTTGATAGGGCCTGTGGTTCTTCTGCTCATTTTATCATGCATCTTTGTGTGCATGCAGCGTGCCATGAGTCAAGTTACAAAAGAAGTGATTTGTGCAAAGAGAAGGGGGAGATGTGGGAATTCAGCACATCCCTCTGGGATGTTGCCAAAAGCACCTGGTGGCTTGACTTTGACCCTTTTAGGGATCTGCCACCTGTTTGTGGGGACATGGGAATCACTTGGGTTTGAATGGTTCATTCACAGGGTGAAAAATGTAGATTTTAGGATTTTGGTACAGGGGGGTTTGGGAGACAAGATGGAGGATTCAGGCCCCGACCTCGTGGTCTTTTCTCCTTCTTCTTGTCATCCATTTTCTGGGTGATGTTGGCACTTGGGGATTGGTTTAGAGTAGAAGATCACTGTCTAACATAGGTGATGGGCATTGGAAGGTGATTGTAAATATGTTATACGTAGTTTGTACTATAAAAGACACGGCCGCCCCGTGGGCGGTCAGAATGCCTCAGACGATCCTGCTAAGCTGACCTCGTCAGGGCAGGAGAAAGAATTTTGTAGATAAGAAATAATAAACGACCTTGAGACCGCAAAATGAAGAGCTCAGACTCCTTCTTTAAGCACCGGGCTGGGAACAGAGACTTTCCAACCATTCTCGGGATCACTCAGACAAACTAACGATCCCACACCTTTGCATAATTTTAATCTCATTTGGCTGATTTTAGGCCAAACCTGCTGGGTTTCAGCTGCATTTGAGATGCCTTTGGGTGATTTTAAACCAAACCAGGCCCTTTTAGGACCGCGCGTCCCCTTGGCCCCGCCCCTTCCCCTCACGGTTCCCGCCCTTTCCCCGCCCCCTTTCCCCTCACGGTTCGGCCTTCGGGAACGGGGGAGGAGGAGGAGGGAGGGTGCAATTTGCTCCCAGCAGGGTCCCAGTTGCTCCCAGTTCCTGCCGCTCTCATCCTGCATATTCCCAGTTCTCCCAGTCACCCCAGTCACTCCCAGTATAATCCCAGTCTCTCCCAGCACATTCCCAGTCACTCCCCCTTGCCCCCAGCGTGTTCCCAGTCTCTCCCAGAACATTCCCAGTCACTCCCAGTTTGGTCCCAGTCACCACCTGTATGGTTTGAGACACTCCCAGTGTATCCCAGTTGCCCTGAACATTCTCACAGTCATTGCCAGGCACTCCCAGTTGCCTCAGTGTGGTTCACTTGCCCCCAGTTCTATCCCAGTTGCTCCCACTTCCTCTAATTATGTCCTGAATTGGTCCCAGCATGGGCCTGGTAGCTCCCAGTAACCCCCAGTCAGGGTCCAATCACACCCACTCTGATCCCAGTATGATTGTAGCCACTCCCAGTATGATCCCAGTCACTCCCAGTCTGATACCAGTGTCCCCAGTGTGATCCCAGCTGCTCCCTGTCAATGCCAGCATGACCCCAGGAGCCTCCAGTGTGATCCCAGTGACTCCCTGTCTCTCCCAGTATATCCCACTCACTCCCAGCACGCTCCCAGTCACTGCCACTTTCTCCCAGTTGCTTTCAGCACAATTCCAGTTGCTCACAGCCACTCCCAGTCAATCCCAGTATGATTCCAGTCACTGTCAGTGTGATCCCAGTGTAACCCAGCATGGACTCAGCTGCTTCCAGTGTGATTCAAGTGTGATCCCAGTTGCCCCTCGAATAGTCCCAGTCCTTCCCAGCAGAGTCCCAGTCATGCCCAGTTGCCCCAAGCATGGTCTGAATTGTCCCCTGCATTATCCCAGCTGTTCCCAGTGTGGTTCCAGTCTCCCCAGGATTGTTACAGACAATCCCAGTAAATCCCAGTGGGCCCAGTAAGGTTCTAGTTCCCTCTGAATGATCCCAGTCTTTCCCAGTTACTCTCAGTATGATCCCAGTTGCCCCAGTTGTAGTCTCAGTCCTCTCAGCATGGTGCCAGTACCCTCCAGGCAATCCCAGTTGTTCCCAATGTGTCCACATTGTCCTCCCAACATGGGCCCAGTGGCTCCCAGTAACCCCCAGTCAGGTTCCATTCACACCCAGTATAATCCCAGTATGGGTGTAGCCACTCCAGTATGATCCCAGTCACTTGCACTATAATCCCAGTTGCTCCCAGTCACTTTCAGTCTGATGCCAGTGCCCCCAGAGTGATCCCAGTTGCTCCCAGCATGGGCCCAGTTGTTCCCAGTGTGTTTCCATCACTCCCCTATGGTTGCAGACTTTCCCAGTATGGTCCCGATTGAACCCAGTTGCCCCTGCTCTAGTCCCAGTCACTCCCCAGATGATCCCAGTCCCTCCCAGCATGGTCCCACTCACTCCCAGTTGCCCCCAGAGTGGTCCCAGTTCTCCCCAGCATGGTCCCAGTTGTTCCCAGTGTGGTTCCAGCCCCCCCACTATGGTTACAGACACTCCCAGTATATCCCAGTTGCCCCCAGCATGTCTGTAGTCATTTCCAGACATTGCCAGTGGCCCCAGTAAGGTGTTAGTTCTCCCAGTATGATCCCCCAGTCATGCCCAGTATATCCCAGTTGCCTCCAGCATGCATCCAGTCCTTCCCAGTCCCTCCAGTTTGCTTGCAGCATCATCCCAGTTACTCTCAGCTGCTCCCAGTAGCCCAAAGTGTGATCCCAGTCGCTCCCTTTCAACCCCAATATGATCCCAGGAAGCTCCAGTTTGATCCCAATCACATGCCAGCCCTCCCAGTGTGGACCCAGTATAATCCCAGTTGCTTCCAATCTCTCCCAGTATGGTCCCAGCTGCCTCCAGCATGGTTCCAGTTGCTTCCTAGATCAGCCCAGTCAGTCCCAGTATGATGTCATTTGCTCCCTGCGTGCTCCCAGTTGCTCCCAGTCAGGCCCAGTATGGGGGATGATGTGCAGGGTGTGTTCCCAGTCATTCTCAGATACTCCCAGTATTAGTCCAGTCCCTCCCAGTATGATCCAAAGATGAGCCCAGTGTGCTCCCAGTCCCTGCCAGTATGAACCAGTTGTGCTCCACATGGTTCCAGTTGCTCTCTTTCACCCTGGCTTTTGTTCCAGTGACTCCCAGTATCTCACAGTGTTCTCCAGTTCCCTCCAGCATCTTTCCAGTTCCTTCCAGTATGATCCCATTTGGTCAGAACCACTCCCAGTCAGCCTCAGTGTAGTGGAATTCACTGCCAGGATGATCCCAATTAACTCCAGCATGATCCCAGTTCATCCCAATATGATGTCAGTATAATCCCAGTGTGCTCCCAGTCCCAGCCAGTATGAACCAGTTGTGCTCCACATGGTTGCAGTTGCTCTCTCCTCCTCACTTTCATTCCAGTCACTCCCAGTATGTCCCAGTGTAGCCCAGCTCTCTCCAGCACCTTCCCAGTCACTCCCAGTTCCTTCCAGTATGATCCCATTTGCTCCCAATCACTCCCAGTCATCCTCAGTGTAGTGGCACTCACTGATAGTATGATCCCAGTCACCTCCAGCATGCTCCCAGTCATTCCCAGTTGATTCCAGTTGCTCACAGCTGCTCCCAGTCACCCTCAACATAATCCCAGTCACTCCCAGTATGATCCCAGTTATTCCCAGTCGCTGGACGTGCTGCCACTGCTGGGATCCCCCAGGCCTGGGTGCGTTCCCCCCTGGCGGATGTGCCGAGAGGAGCCCCAAGGGCTGGCAGTGGCCAGGCAGGGTCCCCAGCAAGGCCCAGTTTGGATGTGCAGCCCCCAGTTTGCCCAGTTTGCCTCTCCTTTGGCCCGGGCCGGCTTCCCCCCGCCCGCAGCGGCTGGGAGCAGCCGAGAGCCCCGCGCTGCCCATCCCGACCTGTCCCGGCTCCATCCCCGCTCCCGCCGCGGCTGCGAGGGCTGCGGGAACGGGGCACCGAGGGTGTGGCTGCTGCTGGGGGAGGAGGAGGAGGGAGGGAAGGGCAGGGATGGAGGGGAGGAGGAGGTGGAGTTAGGGTGGAGGAGGTGGAGGAGGAATGGAAGGGGCGGGATGGAAGAGAAGAAGGAGGTGGGGATAAGACACAGGAGGAGGAGGAGGAGGAGGGAAGGAAGAGGAGGGACAAAGGAGCATCAAGGCAAGAAGAAAACCATGCGGTTCTTTCGAGCCCTTCCTGAACTCGCAGCCCCCACCTGTGGGATCATCGCCCCCCCCCCCATCGCGCAGGTGAGCGGGAGCTCAGATCAGATATCCCGGGGAGTCCCTGGGTTGGGTTATTTTGGGGGGATGTTTGGAGAATGAAGAAGTCCAAGGCTGAGCGGAAAAGGCCCCTTGGGGGGACATCGGGGGGTGCCGGTGGCGGCTGGCGGCAGAGGCAGCCTGGAGGAGCAGAGCCCTGTGTCCCCCAGGAGCCCAAAGTGGGGAGCCCAGAGGGGGGCCCGCCATTGGCGGGAGCCTCAAGAGCCTGGAGAGGGGCAGGGGGGACTCCTTGGAGCCGCTGCAGCCTTGAGCAGAGAATGAGGGGAGAAGGGAGCCCGGGAGCCCAAACAGCCCCGGCATCCCGAAATGGGGAGATGGAAAAGGGGGAACTTTTCGGATCGCTGGGTCTCTCAGCGGCCTGGGCAGGGCGGGGACCGAGTAGACGGGGGACCCCCAGTCCAAGCGTGACCCCCAGGAGCTGGGACAGGGGGGAACCTCCCCGGGCACCTGCGGGATGGGCGGCGATGCTCTCGGGTGTGGAGTTCAGGCAGCGCCGCAGCCCCGCGATTCCGGCCGTCCTCTGCTCCCGCCGCTTCCTGCTGCCGCTCCGCCTCTTCCTCCCTCCTCCTCCTCCTCCTCCCCCCGGTGCCGGAGCCCGCGCAGCCCGCGGGAGGAGCGCGGATGGAGCCGGGACAGGTGGGAACGGAGCGAGGGGTGGGGGGGATGGCAGGAGTGGGAGTGACTGGGCTGTACTGGGATCATCCTGGGAGCAGCTCCCGGGTGAGTGAGTTCTACTGGGACCGTACTGGGATCACACTGGGAGTGAGGAGGAGCAGCGCGATGGCTCCAGCGCTGGGGCTGGGGGCGCTCCTGGGGCCCGGGGGGTCGGCGAGAGCTGAGGGGCACCCCCGGCACCGGGACTCTCTGATCGCCCATCCCGGAGCACCGGGGGGCCCCTGAACCCCCATTCCTGGGCGCCGGGATCCCCCCGCACCCCCATTCCCGGGCATGGGATCCACCCTGCACCCCCTTATCCGGCACCAACAACCCCTGCACCCCCTTCCCGGCCATCCCGCCTCTCCCAGCTCCCAGAGCCCCCTTTTCCTTCACCCAGAGATCCCCTGGACCCCAATTCCTGCCTTTCCCAGCCCCCAGCCCCTCCTCTCCTCAACCCCGAGGACACCCGGGACCCCTATTCCCAGCCATCCCGGGTTTTCCCACCTTTTGCTGGGAATGGGGAACACCAGGGGCCCTTGGAACTCCCTTTCCTGGATGCAGGAACCCCCTTAGCCCAGCCCGTCCCCCCTCTACCCACCGCAGCCTCCCCTTTTCTCAGTCCTGGAACCCCCAAACCCCGTTCCCTGCTCTCCCAGCTCTCCCTTTGGTTCCCCCGTGCCCCCCCAGTCCCCAAATCTCGGTGTCCCCCCAGTTCTCCCGTCCCTGCGTTCCCTGCCCGTGGCGCTGTCGGAGCCCGGCCCGGGGTTCCCCCAGTTGGTGTCCATGGGGTCCCTGGCTGGGATCCCCTTCCAGCGGGATCTGGGCACAGCCAGAGCCGGCACCACGAGCGGCACCGGCACGGGGCCCCTGGGGAGCTGCCACTGCTGCAGCTGCATCCTGCCATTCCCAGTTGCTCCCAGTTCCTCCCAGTGGCTGCGCAGTTGGCTCCCAGCATGCGCCTGGCAGCTGCCAGCACCCCCAGACAGGGACCAATCACACCCCCTACAATCCCAGTGCGATTGTAGCTACTCCCAGTATGATCCCAGTCACTCCCAGTATGATCCCAGTCACTCCCAGTATGATTCCTCTCACTTGCAGTGTAACTCCAGTCACTTCCAGTCACTCCCAGTATGAGGCCAGTGGCCCCCAGTGTGATCCCAGTTGCTCCCTGTCAATGCCAGCATGACCCCAGGAGCCTCCAATATGATCCTTGTGACTCCCTGTCTCTCCCAGTATATCCCAGTCACCCCCAGCATGCTCCCAGTCACTCCCACTTCCCCCAGTTGCTTTCAGCATGATTCCAGTTCCTGACAGCCAATCCCAGTCAATTCCAGTATGATTCCAAGCACCCTCAGTGTGATCCCAGTCTCACCCAGCATGGACCCAGCTGCTGCCACTGTTGTCCCAGTACGATCCCAGTTGCCTCCAGTATAGTTCCAGTTGTTCCCAGTTCCTTCCACCGTGGTCCCTGTTGTCCCTAGAATAGTCCCAGTCCCTCTCAGCATGGTCCCACTCACTCCCAGTTGCCCCCAGCATGGTCCCAGCTGTTCCTTGTGTGCTTCCAGTCCCCCCAGTATGGTCACAGACAGTCCCAGTGTATCCCAGTGTGCCTAGTGCAGTTCTAGTTAGCTCAGAATGATCCCAGTCTTTCCCAGTTCCTTCCAGTTGCCTCCAGCATGATCCCAGTTTCTGGCAGTGTCCAAAAGTGTGATCCCAGTGGCTCCTGGGATGACCCCAGCAGGAGCAGTAGTCACTCCTTTTTTGTTCCAGTTCCAGTCACTTGTTCCAGTCACTTCTAGGATGATCCCAATCACTCCCAGTATGATGCCAGTGGCCCCCAGTGTGATCCCAGTTGCTCCCTGTCAATGCCAGTATGACCTCGTGAGCCTCCAGTATGATCCCAGTGGCTCCCTGTCTCTCCCAGTATATCCCAGTCACTCCCAGCAGGAACCCAGTCACTCCCAGTTCCCCCAAGGTGCTTTCAGCATGATTCCAGTTGCTCACAGCCACTCCCAGTCAATCCCAGTATGATTCCAAGCACCCTCAGTGTGATCCCAGTCTCACCCCGCATGGATCCAACTGCTCCCACTGTGATCCCAGTATGATCCCAATTGCCTCCACTGTAGTTCCAGTTGTTCCCAGTTCCTCCCAGTGTTATCCCACCTGTCCCTAGTACAGCGCCAGGCAATCCAGAGATGATCCCAGTCCCTGCCAGCATGGTCCCAGTCATGCCCAGTTGTCCCCAGTGTACACCCAGTCATTCCCACTCGCTCCCAGGTGCCCCCAGCATGGGGTCCCAGTTCTTCCCAGCATGGTCCCACCTGTTCC
>JALJVW010001142.1:0-27176 GCA_024865655.1 Emberiza elegans | reverse complement strand
AGCCACAGAGTCAATCCACAGAGCATCCAGGTACTGAAGAAAGGGTTCAAGAAGCTTCAAAAGGAAAACAAAGACCAGTTCAATAAATCAATGTAAGGACTAAAGGGTTGACATGTCGAGCTAAAATGAGGACTATTAATTGTTTTAGTTGTTGTCGCTTTATTGCTAATTGTCCATGTTTGTTTGCATGCTTTTAGAGTCTTACAAAATTTTTCAGTTCCATCTTTGCTAAAACAGAGGGGAAGATACCCAACATGGTCTCATGGACTCCTTAGAGGAGAGAACTGAGGCCAGGATGCACAAAACCTCATAGACCAGTGGAACATAAACCTTAAAAGTAATTCCTCAAAGCATTCTTAAATCCATAAAGTACCTTAAAACTTGAGTATCTCAAGGGTACGAAGCTTCCCATGGAGGTTGCAGCTCCTAAGGGACTCACTAGCAGATAATTGAGGCCAAGATTGCACAACCTCTCAGAAATTCAAAGAAAAAGCCAATCAAAGTCCTTGAAAACCTGGGTAGTCCCTGCAGGAGCATTCAGGAGCCCCAGGGCCCTCAAGGCCCCAGGACTCCTTCCAGCAGGTCCTGAGGCCACTGGGATGTGGGCTAGGGGGATGCTGAGGGCAGGACAAGGGGCTGACAGTGCCCAGCCTGGCTGGGTTGTGCCAGGAGGCCCCAGGGCCTCAGGACACAGGTTCCTCCAGCCCTTGGTGGCACAGGACCTGCCAGCCCCAGGTGCACCAGGATGGCACCCAGGAGCATGCACCTGTCAGCACTGCCTGCCTCAAACCCAGGGAAGGCTTTTTTCTCCCCGCAGAGTTAACCAGGATTTATAAATTTCCCATAGACAAATTGGTTTGGGAAGGATTCTGACTTGAGCTGGTGGTGACCAATCCCCTGCCCTTAGGGAGTGCAGTGGGCCTGAACTAAACCTCCCAGTCAGGTCCTCCCCAGTCCAGGGCCTTTTCTCCTGGTTTGATACAGTCCTGAGCAGAGGCAGCAGTTCCCAAGAAGACTCGCCAAAGGGAAATATGAATTTTTCCGAACCCAGCAGGGATGAGGCACTGCCTGCCCATTACAGGCAAAAACACAGAGGCACAAAGAGAGTTTGAAATCAGCCAGGGAGGGGAAGAATGGGCCATTTCAATTTCATGCCTCAGTGACAGTACCTACCTCTGGCTGTCGAGGAGCAAACTGTCTCTAGAAGCCCCTGAAAAGATTGGGAAAAAGCCTCCATCAGAGATCCACAGAGGAGCATGAAGTACAGACCTGGTTTTCAGAGTATCCTTCCTCCAGATTGTTTCATGAACCCCTGTTCCAGGGGTTGTGCCAGGTCTGTCCTGGGTGAGCAAACAACATATTACTCCAAAGGGTTTATCCATTTTCCAAAGCTGAGCTTGCAAACCTGGCATGGACAGCTTGATTATGGCTTATGGCAGGAAGGGCAGCCCCAACATCCAATCCTCAGAGTGGCTTGGTTTGCCATCCAGGGAACCCTAATGCTTGCCTTGCCTGGTCACTTGACACTGAGGAGGATGCTGAGCATTGCCTGCCTGGGGTGGGGGCCCAGAGGGGAAGGAGAAGCAGCAACAGAACCCCCCCCCAGCCAGTGCTGCAAACAGGGCAGGGGTTCTGGAGGCAATTAGAAGAGGTCACAGATTTGGCATTTTGGGAGTTTTCCTGGAGAGGAGTAGGACAGGCAATTGCCATCCAGGAGGGAATTAGATACAGAGAAAAGATCAGGATGTTTAAAAACAAACACAGCAATGCTTTGGCAGGGTGGATAGAGATGGATATTTCAGTGCTGTGGGTAGGTGAAAAAATACTTCCCCTCCAGACTTCTTTCAGGACTTCCTGCACAGAGGAGAGAGAGCCAGGAACACTTTGCCAATCAGGCCTACAGATGCTCCAAGGAGTGTGTCAGCCCCTCCATTTTTATTTAAGCAGAGCTGCAGTTCTCCACTTGGAAGGAGTAAGTCCTGTACAGTTCCATCTGCAGATCACAGGGTTTGATCCCAGAACTGGCATCCAGGGGGCTCCATCCAGGAGGGCATGAGCCTAATGAAACGCCTAATCCCCAGTGCCTGGCTCGGGGCAAGTGCTGTACATAATGAATGTTTGCACACACACACATCCAATGCCATCCCAAAGAGCAGCACTCACCTCCCACAGACACATGTCTCTGTGTTAGTCAGGGCTGGGAGGTTCCTGCTCCAGGCCATTAGGTGTGTCCATCCTCCAGATCCCTGTATCTCTTTTGTTAATTGAGGGCTCAGGCAGCAGACCAGTGTCACACTCATCCTCATGTGCTGTCAGTGGCTGCTGCTTTGTCATGCAGTGCTAATATTCTGATCAAAATCCATGTGCAGTTCCTCTCTCTGTCACAGGGATCAACCCACCTGAGCAACTTAAAACCAAATAAAACAGGCAACAGGAGAATTTTATAGTTGACCATAAACCATTTTTTCTTCATGGAACTTATTGCTTTGCCTCATAGAGTTCCTTCTTCCTATAATTAGCAGAAATGCTGAGGGTTTTGTTTTTATCCAAGAATGTCTGAAACTACATTTTGTATCTTTAAATAAAACCTGAGGTCTTCAAAATACCTCAGATCCTGTCTGTCTGTTCCAACTGAGGGTGTATTTTCAAATGGCTCAGATTTTTATTACAGGTATCTAATAACTCTTCAATGTCAATTTTGTTATGAACAGGTCCCCGCCTGCAGCCCCAAAATGTCCAACAGCAGCTCCATCCTTATTCCTCCTGTCCCATTGGCAGACACGCTCAGCTGCAGCTCCTGCAAAAGCTTTTGCTGGGCATTTTTTCCTGCCCAACAAATGCAACGGCCAGATCATCAGGTCTGGAGCCAAGTGCCACCACCTGCACACGCCACCTTTTCTTCCTGCTCAACCTGGCCCCCACCTGGGGACATCTCACCACTGTCCCCAAAGCCATGCACACCCTCTGGGACACCAGGATCATTCCCTTTGAGAGATGCTGCTCAGACTTTTTTGGGTATGTCCTTCATTCTCAGCAGAGCATTTTCTTTCCTGACCATCATGTTAAAAACTGCACGTGTCCATCTAGCAAACCGCTGCACCACAGGGACCCTCCTGGGCAGCATCAGCTTGTGCCCAGATGTCAGCCAGCCCTGGGCCTTACAGGCTGCCTTTCATTCACTGATGCACACAGCCAACACATTTTCCTTGGCCCATGTGCCAGAGCAATGACCAAGGGCCAGTTCTTCCAGGAAAATCCCACAGATCCTCAAGGTGAGTGCTCCAAATCCTCTCTCAGGGAACCTCTGCTTCTTGCTGCAGTGGCTGTTTAGAACTTGGTTGTTTTGTGTTCATGTGTTTTCCTATGTCCAGATCTTCAGGGCTGTGCTGAGGATCCTCTGATGCAGGGGCGGCAAAAGCCTTTTCCACCTGAATTTAAACTGGCTTTGGTCTCCTGTTCATCAGCACTGCAGCATTTTCCTACCTGAAGCCCTCCATCTCCCTCCCCATCCCTGGATCTTCAAAATATGGGACAGTTCTGTCACACAGGGATCACCAGCCCTGAACCTCTCATGTTCAGCCTGAGGAACCAGGAGCTCAAAGAGGCTGCAACTCTGAGTCTGATGACTGGATGGTTTCTGAATCATTAAAATGCTGGCCAATTTCTGGCCAATCACTTGTAAATAAAATCATCTTTGCTTATTCAAATGTCCAATTGATTATAGCCTATTTCCTTTGTTGTAGGGGTCGGGGAGACAGGATGGGATTTGTGGGATTTTGTTATAACTATTTTTATATTAAACCTATAAAATACTGACACCTAAATTGACCACTGTTATTTGATCTCTTTTTTTCTTTCCCCAGAACTGCCCACAGGGTTAAAGAGGTCATTCTGGGAAATAATAAAGGCTGGATGAGGACATTCCAATCCTCCTTATCCACCTTAAAACACAATGCTTCAAAGGCACTTCTGGGTGCAGCTTTTGGTAGCCTGGGCTGGAGCCACAGAGAAACCTTTTCAGTGGGTCATCCTGGGATGGCCTCTTGCATCAATGAGCCAGGGTGGAAGAAAATACCATCATCTGCAGGGCTTAAAAGAGTCTTTAGACATCAAGAGAGAAGAAGAGGAGCGCTTGGGACTGCTCTTTTTGAAACTTGATATCAAAGACCTGCAGAGCCGGCACAGTTATCTGCAGTGGCGAGGGGGGGAAGGGAGACCTCCCAGCCCAGAAGCCGCTTGTTGAAGGTTTTCTGTCCCTTTGCAGAAGAATGAAACTTACAGAAGATTAACCTTGCAGCCCCCAGGAAAGATAAGAGTCAGGATGATCCTTGAGCCTCCCTCATCCTCCCCCTGCCCAAGAAAGAGAGAGAGATGCTAAGAATAGAGAAGACAGAGTGGCATTTTTGCTGGACTCCCATAGCCATGGACTGTTTTCCTTGTGATTTTTGAGCGTGATTCTGCAGTGACAGGGAATGTCAGAAGGTGAAACCCTCTGCCCCAGGGGGCCAAAACATGGGGGGGACCTCCAGTCCCCCCTGCCCTTGAGACTGTGCCTTTTCAAAAAGACACAATGTCCAAATGTGCCCCAGGAACCCAGAAGAAGCCCGGACTGTGCAGGGCAACCTGAGCACTGGGCATGAAAGGAAGATGTCATGATGGCCACAGGGCCCTCAGGGGTCCACTGCCTTTATCAAATTCCAAAAGGACTCCATCAGTTATTGAGAGAACTGAGGAAAGAGTTTTGTTTTATTTCACAAAATGCAGAGTTGTCAAACTGGGGGAATGTACTCAGTTCTGGGCCTAAATGTTTAATAAGGAGGAGGGATGCAGTAGCATTTGTGAAGTTTTCATTTTCTGGAGAGGGGCATGGGAACTACAAACCCTTCCTACAGCCCTTTTCATTGTAGTGGGGTAAAATTACTGGAGAAAGGTAGGAGACTATAGGGCTTCCCTCATCTCACAGCAGACACCCCCAGAGAGGCCTTTTCTTGGGGGAACCCTTGATTCATTTTCAGCAAACCATGACAATACTACTGCAGATTAAATTTATATATTTTATGTCCTCACAAGGCCCCCCATTCAGTGGTTTGACAGTTCTTGATAACTGAAGGGTCAGTGGTAAATTCCCATCTTTGCATTCTCTCTTTTGATGTTTATGCACTTACTGCTTTTCAATGTGTTCTTCTCATACGGATGAGATCCTCCACCAGTATATTAAATCAACATTAGCTATTTCACAAAATTATCTGAGTTATTTTCACCATTGTCACTTAGTTACACAAACAAAGGCTTTTTAGCTACTTGAAAACAGTTAATGTTGTAATACACAGCACATTGTTCTATCTTGATATTTTGGGAGAGTCTAAACTATAATATATTTATCACACTAAAATATATGTTCTATGACAGGGATTAAGGTAAAAACTGCCAACAAATTGTAGAGTATCAAAAAGCAAGTAAAAAGGGATTACAAACTGTATTGTACCAAAATAATTTAGAAAACCAATATAATAGTGAAAGCCATAACTACAAAGTTATTCATAACAGGGGAAGGTGTATTGAAGGGTTTATTTGACTTTTCCTTATCCTGCTCTGATTTTGTCAGCAATAAATTCAATTCATATCTCTAATTCTGAGGCAGTTTTGCCCATGGGCACATGCCGTGACAGGATTTGATGAGTGATCTCTCCTGGTCCTTGTCTCAACCCAGGAACCCTTTGCTTCAATTTTCTCCCCATCCAGGTGCAGAGGGCAGTGAGAGAGCGGCTGTGGTGGGTGGGGGCATCCGCCACTGTCCATCCATGGCAAGGCAGGGGAGGAGGAGGGTCCAGGTCAGGTTGTTGAGCAGATTGGTGTGGGGATTTGCAGTAGTGTTGGGGTTTTCTCAGTCCCTTGGGAACAGGGACAAATGATCAATTGCTCCATTTCCAGACTGGTTCCCTCACAGCTATAAAGCAGGGGAGTTTCCAGCCAGCCCTGCTCTGAAAACCATCAAAGGCCCTCACAGAGCCACTGCTTGGGCTCCTTTGGGGTTTGTGCTTCTTGCAGGGCTGAGCAAACCACAGGCAGGCCTTTTTCCCCACAGAATTCACACCCTGCAGCAGCCTTGGGCTGCCAGAATCAAAGCCAAGGGGGCAGGGGGGACCTCAGGCCTTGGCTGCCACCTGGGCTGGCCAGAGCAGGGCTGGGCAATGGCCATCCCTGTGCAGGGGCTGGGCCATGGCTGGGCCCCACCCTTGTACTGGACAGGGGTCCCCAGGATGTGCCACCCTGGGACAGGCACCCCAGGAATGTGCAGGGACATTTCTGGAACTGCCACCCCAAGGACAGGGGACCCCATGCCAGGATGTGTCATCTTCCTGGGACAGGACACCCCTGGATGTGCCCCCCCAGGACAGAAACTGCCCCTTTACCATCTGAAAAAAGCATGGTTGGGCCTCTTCCTTCTTGTCCAGGAAAAAGAAGTGAAAAAATACTGATGGGCACAGCCCAACACCCCCATGAACAGCCTCTCCACCCTTCTGCTGTTCCCAAGTTCCCCATTTGCCCTTCCTTGGTCTCCCCAACCCCTTTTGTGCTCAGGTGCCCCCTTGAGTTGTTGAGTCAGGAACCAGGACATCCTCTGGCGATATGACACAAAAAAGTGAGGGGCTCAATAAGGAAACAAAGGAAATTAAGAGAGAGAAAATTCCAGGGTCGGGAGGGCATAGGCAGAGCTACCTGAACCCCCAACCTTAGATGAAGATCCCCAGGGGGGTTTGACCCCCATTCACCCCAAAATGAAGCACCCAGGGAAGGAGCTGAGACACCCATGAAAAAGTAGATTTTGAGTTTTGATGGGAGTTCAGGAGGCAAGATGGAGGAATCTGGGACCCCCCAGTGCCTTTCTCCTTCTTCCTGGGGCCCCCCTTCCCAGGATGCCTTGGCCCACTTTTGGATTGGTTTAGATCCCATCCCACACTGTTCAACCCAGAACCCCCCTTCCCGAGTAATTAAAAACCCCTGCCCCCCCAACCCTTTAGTGTAAACGCCATGAACACTGATCCCTGGGGACCATATTGCCAGCACTGTCCATCCCTGAAGGACCCAGGCATGGGAGACCCCAATTTTACAGATAAGACATTCTTCTGGACAAGAGCCCATCCTGGTCCCCCACAAAGAGCCCTGACCCCCCCACTCCTGAAAACCATCCCCCACCATGTCTGTCCCATCTGTCCCCAGCCTGACCAGCTTGAGATCCCGACAGGTTGAAGGCCATGTACCTGAATAATGCATTGCTTTACCATCCACGCTGCTCTCTCAGGACTTTGATTGATCACGAGGTTCCTTTGCAATGTCCCTTTTCTTGACCACTTTGGGCCCTGTGAAAAGGAGGAGGTGCACCATCTCTAAAGCATAGAAAAAACCTCAAAGAGCCCTGCTGATTTAAGTCTTCCATGCTGCAGAAAAATGCAGCCTTGCCTTCAGGCACCTGATCCCATGGCCCAAATCAACTGTTCCCAGAGATGAGGACTGCTTTTCCAAAGCAGGTTGGTGGACTGGTTTTCTGCCTGGTGCCAAGGGCCACCCAGTGCTGTTGCTGGCACCAGGAGAGGGAAGGAGCACGTGGCTGGGAAGGTGACAGAGCTGCCAGGGCCCAGCAGGCCGGACCCGTGGTTGCAGGACGGAGGCCTGGAGGCCAGTGTGACCCAAATCTCTCCAGATGCTGAGAGAATAGCACCTACAAGACAGACCCAGCAGTGGGACATGCCATGGGTCAAAGGAAATCTTAAATGGTGAGGGGTGATGTGTGAATAATAACACCTCAGAGTCCCCGAATATCTGGGTGGCTTTTCTATTCACAGCTCTGTAATCAGACAAAAGCCCCGTCCCCTGCACACTGGGACATCCCAGAGTTCTTCCCCTGCAGCTGAACCCTGTTGCAATGGGGACCCCCTGGTGGCCCCCAAGGCCTTGGGATCCCCTCCAGCATGGAACCCCAGATGTGACAAGTCCTTCCTGTCCCACAGAGTGTTTTTGCTTGATGGAGGCACGCCTGTTTTGTGGAGGGGGACCCGGTGACACTGGCAGATACATCCCCTGGCTGGATGGCACAGTCACTGGAGTGGATTATACCACAAGGAAAAGGATCTGGAGGGAGCCCATCAATGGGACCTGGATGCTGTCAGGTGTCCCTGCTGCTGCCCCACCATGGATGCCTTCACCATCTTTGGGGGCCAGGGTGAAGTCTGGGCCACCCCTGTGGTGGGAGAAGAAAGCCATTTTCAGTGACAGTTTTGCGTGACAGTGCTTGAAATTTTGAGAAGTTCCAACATCTTCCCAGCCAACTTGCCCCATGTGTTGGGTTTAAATCCCTGCCTTTCATTCCTTGGGAGGTCATTTACCCGTTTTAAGATATGTTCCTCTCAGGTCCTTTCATCTTTGTATGATCCTTCCTTTAATCCATCCCTGCCTGGCAATGGAGAGTTCACTGGGACCATTAAGGCCTCAAATCTCTTCTTTCCTGGACTCCAGACATGTCCCTGTCCTCAAGGCCAGCAATGTTCTGGAAAATAGGGTGACCAGTGACATGGGAGCTGCCATGGTTACAGAAACACGGAACAGATATTTGGAACTGGGATGTGAGGACAGGGACATTGGATAGAGATGTGGGGACAAGGATGTGGCAGAAGGAAAAATGGGGCAGGGGCAGTCTGTGGGGACAGGAACACAGGGATGCAGGGGACAGGAACAGAGGACAATCAAATGTCCTGGGCCATGGGGACAGGTTGCCATCAAATGGAATGGGACCATGGGTCCAGGGTCATGGGGATGTGGCTGTGGGGCTGGCAATGGGGGGCCCTGGCTAGCACAGGTCACATGCCTAGCAATGGCTTGGCTGCTGTGTCCCTGCCTTCGAGACACTGTTTGTGCTACACACTGTGCTTCCTCCAGACCTTTTTTTAGACAGCCCCTCATTGCCTGCCCCTGTGCTGCAACATCCCACAGTGCCACCCCCACCCAGCCCTCCTGTCCTTTCCCCTTCCAGCCCAGAAGTGGCCTCCGCTGGTGAGTCCTCAGCCTGGTCACAGCCAGGGTCCCCAGCCCCACGCTGGCACTGGCAGGCTGGTGTCCCCAGGCACCCAGTGTGCCCAGACCACCAACCTCCTGGTGGAGCCCCCAGGAGGCCGGAGTGCAGTGGGACTGGGTGAACAAACCATGAAAATGGATGGGCTGGGAATTCAGTCAAATTTCCCACCACACATTCTTCAACTGGTGGAACATGCAGTACTCAAAGAAGAGGGATTTAATATGGTTCTCAAGTGAAAAGGCACCTACATGTGTCAACAACTCCAGCACTCCCTCCTGAGCTGATTTACAGCCTGAACAAGGGGTTTGGGTCTCCCATGACTCCATGCCCCCGAGATCCCAGAATGTCCTGAGTGCACATTTGTCTTTGGGTCAACATCATGCCAAATGTGGGCAACATAACCCGCTGGGACATCCCAGAGCAAGAGGACCTGTTAATACTAAATCGTGATTCAAAATCTCCAGTGAGGTCCTGTTTCAAGTCCCCTAACTGCAGCCCGGCGTGCAGAATTGAACTGTTGCACAGACTGGAAGGTGCCTGCCGCCAACATGTCTGGATAGCATGGTGACACTGATGCAGAGGGGCTGAGGACCAGCATGGTCCAGGTGTCCTCCATCAGTCTGAGGAGAGACAAGCTGAGGTGTTCCCCGGGGACCGAAGAGAAGCTGTCCCTCTGCAGCTGAGCCACAGAGGCAGCATACAGCTGCAGGGGCGGGGTGGGATCCCAGGGTGAGGGAATCACCTGCCAGTGACTGTGACAGTGACAGTGCATATTGCAGCTTACAGCCTTCCCCTGATTAAGTTCACTGGCCCCCCAGGGACTCAGGGAAGGCAGACACTTTCCCCTCCTGCCCTGAGCTTTCTTTGCTCCAGAGCTGGAGGGTCCTGTCACGACCTGCCCCAGATGAACGAGTTACGCGGTGATTTTAAGGTGCAAAAATAACCACTACTGGCACAGAGGATTTTACAGCATTCCAAAATCAACCACTTTTGTTTATTAAATCACAACAGAAAAGGTATTGGTATTGAGGAGTCCTGGGAAGAAAAGGAAAAGATAAGGAAAAGAAAGGAAAAGGGAGATATAGGTTTGGGGGTTATAGCTACCGGAGACAATGTGCTTGCTTTATTGGAGAGTCCAGCTGTCCGTCATAAAGCTCGCCAGATCATGCCCGGGGGAGATCTCGAAATCACAGTTGAAGCTGGTCTCTAGTTATAATAGGGTTGGGGGAAATGATAATTATAACTGCATCTTTAGCTCGAACATGTAGTCTGAGTTCTTTATTAAAATGAGAGCCATTGTTTTCATAGCTCAGTGGTCGCCCTGTGCTTGTGTTGAGTTTGATTTTCTCCCCGCTCCACTGTGCACCCCCCCCTCCGAAACCCTGGAGGGGCCTGAGTCCCAGTGTCCAGGGGGTGGCAAGGGGGGGTCCTCTGCATCATCATGTCCTTGATGAAAGGGACTTGCACCTCTGGTTGTATCACGATGGTGAGGGCAGGCAAGGGGAGGTCTTCCAGAAGAGGGGCGCCTCCAGATCTCAAGCCAGCTGGGCCAGGAGGTGGGGAGAAAGTCCAGTCCCATTGTTCAGAGAAGGGCAGAACGGCCTCCGACCAGTGTGGGCGTGCTATGCAAACAGTCAAATGGTGTACTGAGAAGCACACGATTTTTCCCTCCACCAGTCCAGCGGTCACAGTGGTCTCCCCAAGGCAAGCGTGAGGCAGAAAAAATGGAGGGGTATTTTCGGATAGACTCTCACACGACCCCCGTGGCTCACGATTGTCTTGAGGGATCATCAACAGTCCGTGGTGGTGTTGTCGAATCTTCAGGACTCGCTGCACGCCTGGTAGCATAACCCGGAAAAAAGAGAGATGACAGGAAAGAGGAGTGGGGGTTTAAGAGAGAGAGAGAGAGAGGGTAAGAAAAAGAAGGAATAAGAGAGAAAGGGAAAAGGGGAAAAATAAACAAACATGATTAATATTTATTGTTATAGTAATTTTTTCATGGTTGATTAACAATTTTAAAAAATATAATCATTAATTAATTAAGACAATATCAATTTTATAACAATTTCAAAGAATATTTAAAACAAATCATAAATAATCAAAAACAACAATCATATTGTAAATCATAATTCTTTTAAAAAATTATTCTATAAAACAATTCACTAAAGATTAAAAGATAATTTTCACAAGATCTTATTCAGGAATTAAAAATTACTGTAAGGCACATATCATTAATTCATAATTAATGGTATCAAATGCTTTGGGGATATCTATGGTGTAGAAGGTTTCAGCTAAATTTTTGTGCATTGATCATAAATGTGAGTTTCTTTAGTTTTTCATCATGTTCCAATTTAAAACGAATAGAGAGCTGCTGACAAGATAAAACCAAGTATAATTAGAATCAAAAGAACAATAATGGGATGACACATGATGTTCAGGACACCTGTGGCAGTGGGAGACCACCCAAAGAGGGTATCCCACCACCGGTGCTCAGCATCTTGCTTTACCCTTTCCATGACCCGTGTATTTGTCTCACGTTATGATGAACAGCTACCAGAGTCCTCTGTCCACTTTCCTTGATCTTTTTGAGGATTTCAATCAGGTCCTGATGAAGCAGCAGTTGTCTCACCAGGGTTAGGTTCATTCCAATAGGGATTGGCATTAGCTTGTGGATCAGTGTGTAGTTAGATTGCAGTAGATAATGTGAAGTAACTGGAGCATCATAAGAAAAATCACATCCTGTAATCTTAGTAGTTACAAGAACAGAAGTTTGAATGATTTGAGGTATATACTACAACATTCTACTACAAGTACAAAATCACAATTAGTTCTAAAGCATGCACATCCATTGCCTATGTATATAAGAACTGTTTGCAGAAGCCTCGTTAGGGCGAATCTCAAAGTGACAGATGTTCTGTTCTGTGTCTAAACAGATATCTTGAGCTATGATTGCATTGAACACAGATGAACCCTTTGTTGTTCCCAGACAATACAAGATTCCAGATTAACAGTTTGCCATTTGTCATCAAACCGCTTGCCCATCCTCTATGTTCAGTAGGATAGAGAATGGCCTGTCATGGTTTAATCCTAATGCAATAACAGGGAAAAACTAATGTACAGGAAGCATTGGGCGTATAGTTAAAACAAAAGCAGTGGCTGTGTTTGAAATAAAATCATAAGTAAAATTCACCAGGTTCCACCAGGATTGGAATTCTTTTTCAAAATCAGTGGCACTATCCTGATTATTTTTCAATTTCAGTGGGGAAAGTGCCTTTCCCCCTTCTCTCTTATGGATTGAGGCAGACTGCATCCCCTAATTATGCCTGATGCAGCTGAGAGCCAAAGAAACATTGTTTTGTGTAGCAGTCAAGTGCATCAATCACCAATTTGTGATCATTCACATTTGTCCTTTCCCAGTCTGGCAGAATGTTTTGACAGCAGCCACTGCAATGCGTTCCCAGGCTAACAGAGAAGACTGCAATGGGTTGCTGTAACCAGGATGGATCTCTAGTAGGAAGCCAATTTGTTCATTAATTAAAAAGAATCAATGCTATTCAGATTGTTGCCTCCTGTTCCCATATGACACGGAAATATCCTTATCCATCCATTTTGAAGGAGTTTAGGTTTCACAAAACTAGAAAGCCTGGGTCCTCAAAAGAGGTCTGCCAGAAAAAGGCAGAAGCAGGCTGGAATGAATTTTCCAGATATTGTTTTGACAGCAATTTGATGGCCCCAAGAGACCAGGCCATGTAAAATAGTTCCATCCAAAAGGGTTCAAATCATCTGGTTTGATGTAGTAAGGTCCAATGCTTAAATTTGGCAGGCTGAGTAATTAAATCCCCCATCTTGAGTTGTCCAGTAGAAAACTGGGGTCTTGTTACAGTGTCAAGTGTGGGTTTTGTTATCATTTCTATCTTAAATTTGTAAAGGAAAACCTCCAAGACTCCCTGCAATGACATAACACTTTATCTCCTTTCCAGGAAAAAGTTATGACCAAATTCAACTGATTCATCACTACAGTCCTTTGTAATTGAAAATATTTTGAGTTTCAAGGAAAATTCCAAAATATTCCCAGTCCCAACCTGTTAATAACCAGGCCTTGGGGCCACAGAGGGAACAGGTCCGTTTGGGACAGAGGCAATTCCTTTTGGGGCACAGTCTCACTCGAGGGATGCCCAGACATTTTCCCCATTTGGGGCCCCCATTTCAGCAATTTGTGATAGCAGTGTACTTAACGCTCGTGGTGAGGTCCTTCTCTGCTTTCTGCATGTTACTACAGCTGGCTCACCAGTAGTGCCCGGAGACAGACAGCCCATTGGGTCCCACCCATTAAGGCTGTGCTTTCTTCTGCCAAAAATCAGGTGGTTGTTGTGTTTACTGTCCTCAGTGCAGGATCCCATTGCCCATTTCCAAGATGGTCAGGGGGGCCAAATGAGTGGGGATGGAATAAGAAATGTAGAGACAGAGGGTGTCAAGCAGGGCTGAACAGCTTATCTGGACTGTCAGAAAAAGCCCTCTGCAGTAGGTCTCCTGAAGGTTTTGAAGAGCAACAGTCACCGGTGGGTTTCAACAGTGCAATTGTACCAACAGTCACCGAACAAATCATTGCTGTCCCCATCCATGCATGATCCAGAGCTGGAGAGCCTAGGGGTGGTCAAAGACCCACTCACCCTTCAACAGCCCCATTTGGCTTGTTATTTTAGAAATCTGAAGGAGAATGGAGGTTGACTGTGGACCACCGTGGGTTGATGAATTGACTCCACCACTGAGCGCTGTGTGTTTGGGATATGCTGGAACTCCAGTATGAGCTGGAGTCAAGGCAGCAAAGGTGGTATGGCACTATTGACATTGCCAATGCATTTTCTCCATTCCTCTGGCAGCAGAATGCAGGCCTCAGTTTGCTGATTCACCTGGAGGGTGTGCAGTACACCTGGAACCGGCTGCCCCAGGGGTGGAAGGCAGCCCCACCATCTACCATGGACTGATCCAGGCTGCACTAGAAATGGGTGACAAGCTCAGAACATCTGCAATATATTGATGACATCATTGTGTGGGGAACACAGCTGCAGAAGTGTTCGAGAAAGGGAGAAAATCATCCAGATTCTCCTAAAAGCTGGCTTTGCCAACAAGAAAGAGCAAAATCAAAACCTGCTCAAGAGATCCAGTTCCTGGGGAGTGAAGTGGCATTAGACAGCGGGATTCCCACTGACGTCATCAACAAGATCACAGCAATGTCTCCCACCATCCAGCAAGAAAGAAACCAAACTTTCCTAAACGCCAGGATAAGTTTTTTGGGTGTATGCACATTCCTGAATACAGTCAGATCGTGAGCCCTCTCTACCTGTCACCCGTAAGAAGAACACTTTCCACTGGGGCCCTGAGCAGCTTTATGTTGCACAGATCAAGCAAGAGATTGCTCATGCAGTAGCCCTTGGCCCAGTCAAGACAGTACCAGAGGTGAAGAACGTGCTCTACTCTGCATGCCGAGAACCATAGCCAGTCCTAGAGCCTTTAGCAGAAGGTGCCTACAGAGACTCAAAAGCCGACCACTGAGATTTTAGAGTCAAAGCTACAGAGTCTCAAAGCCAACTATACTCAACAGAAAAAAAATCTTAGCTGCCTATGAAAGAGTGCAAGCTACCTCAGAGGTAACAGGCACTGAAGCACAACTCCTCCTAGCACCCTGTCACGATCCGTCCTTATAGAATCCAGTTTCGTGATGATTCACATCAGCAGGAAATTTCTACACCAACGTGGCAAAGGGGGTTTGCAGCAAAAATCAAAACAGTGTACTTTATTGAATGATTACAGCAAAATGCGTGAGGAGAAGAGAGAAAGGGGAAAGCATATAGAAAGGCAGAGGGGCAAAGGAAAGAGGAGGCTATAGCTACCGCACGTGGAAGGGCAGGGGTCCTTCCGGATACAGAGCCGAGGTTCCATCAGTCGAGGGGGTCGCTCCAAACGCAAAGATCTTCTCCATTGGGCTAGCTAACCTGGGGGTTTTTTATCCTATGGCGAATTGTCAGAGGGTGCAAAATAATGCAATAGTTTCCTCAGTTGCAGGCTGAAGCCATTGCCTTCTTGGTCCGATAGTCCCAATACTCTGTTACCTGCAAGCAAACATCACAGTCTGTTCTGTTCCCATTGATTCTGCCCCCAGGTTCCAGTCTCAATCCTCGGGAAGAAAGGAGTTTTCTCTATGTGGGGTTTCATGTCTCAGTCCTCGGGGAAGAGGTTCTCCCATCTCAGTCAGTCCTCACAGTGGCTGTAGAACAGATGAAGGGTCTTTTGTGGGGACCACCAGAAGAAGGCTATTCAGAAAAAAAGTCCAGCCAAGTCTGAGAGGATCCCGTGATTCCAAGGCTTGTTGTGAAGCGGGTGCTCCTTTGCACAATTACCTGGCAGGCTGGGAGCCACGTCTCGGCCTAGTAAGCTTGGCAGACTTTCATCAAACCAGGATATTAAACAGGATCTTTCAGTGGTCTCAGTTTCTGTCCCTTTCCACGATGAAAATCATGAGACAGATGAGAGGAATTTCGGACAGACCATTACACGACCCAGTGGCTCATGATTATCTTCATTCAGGTTCAGGCTTCACATGAGGGTAGCATGCCTCGGAAAATGGAGACAGTATAACGGGGGGAGAGAGAGAAAGGAAAAGGAGGAAAAGGAAAAATAAAATTTTTTCTAAAAAGAAAAAAAAAAAGAATGAAAACAATTTTGCCTGAATTAGCATTGATTCAAACAACATTATTACAAATATAATTAATATTAATTCAAACAATATTATTTCTCAATCAACACAAATAATAAACAATTAAAGCGAAATCAATAAACAAAATCACAAACAATTATCAATTTTAAAAAGCTGCTGACAAGATAAAACCAAGCGTAATTAGAATCAAAAGAACAACAATGGGATGACACACACTGTTCAGGACACCTGTGGCAGTGGGAGACCACCCAAAGAGGGTATCCCACCACCGGTGCTCAGCATCTTGCTTTACCCTTTCTAGGACCGGTGTATTTGTCTCACGTTATGATGAACAGTCACTGGGGTCCTCTGTCCACTTTCCTTGATTTTTTTGAGGATCTCAATCAGGTCCTGATGAAGCAGCAGTTGTCTCACCAGGGTTAGGTTCATTCCAATAGGGGCAACATTAGCTTGTGGATCAGTGTGTAGTTAGATTGCAGCAGGTAATGAAAAGTAACTGGAGCTTCATAAGAAAAATCACATCCTGTAATCTTAGTAAAATTACAAACACAAAAATTTCAATGATTTCTGGTATTTACTAATCTAAACAGATATTCTGAGCTATGATTGCATTCCTTTCACAGATGAACCCTTGTTGTTCTCGGACAATACAAGATTCCAAATTGACAGTTTGCCATTTGTTAATGCAGCATTTTTCCATTCCTATGCTCAGAAGCATAGAGAATAGCTCCGCCGTGGTCTAGCCCTAATGAAATGACAGGAAAAACTAAATGTACAGAAGCATTGTGTATGGTTAACACAAAAGTTGTGGCTGTGTTTGAAATGGGATCATAGGTAAAATTCACCAGGTTCCACCAGGATTGGAATTCTCTTTCAAAATCAGTGGCACTGTCCCAGATTATTTTCCCAATTTCAGTAGGAAAAGTGCCTTCTTCTCCTTCTCTTATAATTGCGGCAGAGACTGACTGCATCCACAATTATGCTTGGATACAGCTTAGAGCCAAAGAAACATTGTTTTGTGTAGCACCGAGTGCATCAATCACCAATTTGTGATCGTTCACATTTGTCCTTTCCCAATTTGGCAGAATGTTGGATAGCAGCCACTGTTGCGTTCTCAGCGCCAACAAGGAAGACTGCAGTGGTTGCTATAACTTAATCAAATCTCTAATTGTGACAGCCAATTTATTCAAGTTCAATTAATTCACATATCATGTGTAATATTGTCACCTGGTGTTACCATAAGTGAAGGGAAAACTATTTCTGTTGTCCATCGCTAGTGTTATCATGGTTTATCATGTCTTCACGTCCTCATAGTTCTTCTGAAAAAGTAAACACAAGCAGACTCTGCCACGAAAGAGGCAGAAAAGTTAGAACAATGGAATTGTCAGAGAGGTTTTGGACAGCAGTGGTACTTCCCCTACAGCAGGGGGAAGTCCACCCAAAACAGGTTGTCCAGCATAATGTGCTGGGTTCTTGAAATCATCTGGTCTCTGTAGTGAAGGAATGATGCTTGGAGCTGTTGGGCAAAAAGCAGTGATTTTGGAACACTCATTTACCCCCCATCTATAGTAAGAGGTATGAGAAGTCCATCCCATCTTTTCACCTTCTGCCCAATGCTGCACACTTTTGACAGTAAAGGGAGAAACATTATCAGATTGAGTTTCTTGTGGTTTTAGGAAAATCCCAAACAATCCCTGCATTGCTTTAACAGTATTATCTCCCGGAGCTCTTTTAAAAGCATTGACCTGGACTAACCCAAATATAAACACAGCATAGGACTCAATGTAAATACAGACAAGAAAACTATTTTGTCCCTCACTTTGGAAAATACATCAAACAGTTAACAGTTTTTTAACCTGAGCATTGTCTTCTTCTCTGTTAGCAGAAGCGGGGGAGAGAGGAGGGGGTGTTTTGGTCACAGAGGCAGGTTCATTTTGGCTGCTACCCAAGCTCTCAGTTCCTTGCATGGCCAAGTTCTCCTCCACCTCCCTGGGAGCCAAGCCAACCACAGACACTCCCTCTTCCCAGGCTGTGTAAGTTTTCTCAGCATCTTTAAAGTCACAGGAATAAAACCAACAGGCTTTGTCGGACCTCAGGGACCCCTGCTGCCATATGTGAATGGAAGGCCATGGGGAGGCAAATCCCCACTCCTGAAAGGGATCTGTAGCATGGATAGGGTCCTGTGCTTGGTGTGCTGTCACTTCAAAAATCAGTAATTGCAATGTTTCCTTCTGAGAAGAAGTCCAATCCCTTTTTATTCCTTTTCTCAGCAAATCATAAAGGGGAATAAAAAGGTCATTCTGGTTACTAAGAAGTTTATCTGGTCTTTCTACAGAAGACATAGATACTATGGTTTCCTGAAGGAGAATTGCTGTAGGTTCGAGTGTTCTTGGAAGCCCTTGAGTTAAAGAGGTCATAATTTCAGGCTTTACAGGTGTTGTAATTGGTGACTCAAAACCAAGGAATAATTTATTTTCATGTATCAATTGCAGGAGCGGTTTTGTGAATGTTTTCCTGGAGTTGGTCGGGGTACCGACCAAAGGGTCTCTCCTTTCCAAGGGTTAAGCCCCAGCCCAGTGAGCTGTGTGCTGAGTTAGGGACCATGGGATGCGTCTGTCTGCTGTTGTTAAGAACATCCCATGCCCCACACCCACTGGTTTCTTGTTCTAACAAAGAATCTGATCTCCCCAGTGAAAGATATTTGACATTTGTGTTCTGTTTCAGATTTTTGGGGAGAAGCCCACTTTTTTTTAAGTTTTGTTGATTCAGTAGCAGTGTAGGGAATTTCTTTAGTGGTTTTGTGCTTGGGTCAAGATTTTCATTATTGATATAGTTGCATTCTGTTTTAATTAGAGGTTTTATGCTATTACAGCAGTGTTTCCACAATTCTTCATCAAGGCCAATTCTGTTTGAGAGTAATTTTTTTTATTAATGTGAGGAGTTTCTTTCTCCTCCGTTTCCTTTGAGGAATCTGCATTATGTGAATTTTTTTGGTGTGTTCCTCTCTCAGGGCAGCCTGTAACAAATTATTTACATTTCTTTCTTCATCCAATCGCTTTTGCAAAACTTCAACTAGATTTTGGAGGGAGTCTATGATAGCATTTTCCTCACTTCTCCGCTTAAAGTGGTTTTCTATGGCTGCTATGAGGCAAGCTCCCAAAACTGAGCAGAGGATGGTTTTATTTGTGCCCAATTTGAATTTTGATTCGTGTTGCAGAGAACATATTCTGTCTACAATATTTTCCAAGTTAAACCAATTGTTCTCTGCCCAAGTTTCTCCACCAGGTGATGGTTTTGCATTGTGTTTAGCAAGCAACATGTAAAAATCAGCTTTTGCTTTAAGGTTGAGTGGTTCACTCATGTTTGTGTGAAGGGACCAAAACTATACCAGGGAGTGGTTTGTAAACTCAAGCAATGCAAGCACACAGACTCTCAGTGTCCCTGTTCGTTCCCTGGATAGTTGAAGAGATGGGTTTTGTCTGGAAGGCACTGCTTAGTTGCAATCAAGGCCGCCTCCTCCTTTCCAGACACGCACACACACACACACACACGCACACGCAAGTGTTTTTGAGGAGGGACCAGAACCTAGAACAGGGGAAAAGCCACTCAGCCCTCACTGAGCTGCCCCTCACCCCAAGTGTCAAGGGACAAGGTCAGTCTAGGAGGCCCCCTGCAATTGCAATCAAGATTGTCCCTTCCGTCCTAGACAGTTCAAAAACACAAAATACAAATAACACAACAAACAACAATTTCTGTGTGAGGGGATCAAAACACTATAGGAAACCACAATTACACCTCTTGTCGTGCTTCAAGTCGAAGGGCTGTTCTGTTTGGGAGGCCCTGCTTAGTTTCAAGAAGCCCTTCTCTCCCAAACAGTCCAAATACAAACACATACACGACAAAAAACAATTTCTGTGAGGGATCAAAACTACCACAGGAAACCACAATTACAGTAACCTCTTGTCAGCTTCCCTCTTTCCCCTGAGTAGTCGAAGGGGCTGTTCTGTTTGGGAGGCCCTGCTTAGTTTCTTCAAGAAGCCCCTTCTCTCCCAAACAGTCACATACAAATACAACAAACAGCCCCACTTTTCACCGAGAGATCTTTTGCCCAGAGGCAGAGTCACCGATGGAGTCTGCCAAACAGGATCCTGTCCGTGACGCCAATTTATGTCACGATCCGTCCTTATAGATGGATTTCGTGATGATTCGATCACAAGGACCTCAAGGTACAAAACACCAACACGGCAAAGGGGGTTTGCAGCAAAAATCAAAACAGTGTACTTTATTGAATAATTACAGCAAAATGCGTGTGAGGGAGAAGAGAGAAAGCGGGGAAAGCATATGGAAAGGCAGAGGGGGCAAAGAGGAAAGAGGAGGCTATAGCTACCGCACGTGGAACCGACGGGGTCCTTCGGAGTCCTGCTGAGGTTCTGTCAGTCGAGGGGTCGTTCCAAGCGTGGGGAAGATCTTCGAATTGGACTAGCTAACCTGGGGGTTTTTATCCTATGGCGAATTGTGAAAGAGGGGTGGAAAATAATGCAATAGTTTCTAATTAGTTGCAGGCTAAAGCCATTGTCTTCTTGGTCCGATAGTCCCAATAATTGCTACCTGCAAGCAAACATCACAGTCTGTTCTGTTCTCCCCGCCAGTTCGCCCCCCCAGGTTCCAGTCTCAATCCTCAGGAAGAAAAGGAGTTTTCTCTATGTGAGGGTGTCATGTCTCAGTCCTTGGGGAAGAGGCTTCTCTCATCTCAGTCAGTCAGTCACAGTGGCTGTAGAACAGATGAAGGGTCTTTTGTGGGGACCACCGAAAGGCTATTCCAGAAAAGAGTCCAGCCAAGTCTGAGAGGCAGGAAAATTCCAAGGCTTGTTGTGAAGCGGGTCGAGGTGCTCCTTTGCACAATTACTTGACAGGCTGGGAGCCACGTCTCGGCCTTGTAAGCTTGGCAGACTTTCATCAAACCTGGATACTAAACAGGATCTTTCGGTGGTCTCAGTTTCTGTCCCTTTTCATGACGAAAATCATGAGACAGATGAGAGAAATTTCAGACAGACCATTACAGATATCCAGCCAGGATTTAATTACAAGTTGTACCTTGAGAAGGACTTGGCCTGTCGGAACCCAGGACACCCCTCTGGGTGCCCTGGAGGACACGTGCCCCTGGCAGGGGGCTGGGGAGTCCTGGCAGGAAGCCAAAGACACCTGGGATGTCGATCTTAACCCATGGAGCAAATTACCAACCTTGTATGAAGAATTACAAGTCACAGAAGTTTAAGTAGAAAGATAATGAATCTGTCAGAGGGTGTGAAATGGTATTTGGGGGATTTTTATATAGAGGTCTTGGAGGCAAGATGGAGGGACTTGGGTTTTGTCCTATTCTTCTTCCTTCTTCTTCTTAGCCTCCACCTTCTTGGTGATGGTGGCATTTTAGGATTGGTTTAGAGTAGAAGTAGACTGTCTAACATAGGTGATAGGTATTGGAAAATAATGAGATAAAGTACACATAGTTCATAGTATAAAACATAGACACCAGCCCAGGGGCAGGGAGTGTGCCTCTGTCTGACCTCTGGCAGGCCAGAGAAAAAATGTTATAGATAAGAAACAATAAACAACCTTGGAAACCAGAGCCGAAGTATTCAGACTACTTCTTCAAAACACCAGGATGGGAAAAAAGGATTCTCGTGATCATCCCAGACTGCAGGGAACACGAGATTGGCCTTCTGGGCTGTCTGGGTGTCATGGTTTGAGCCTGGCACAATGCCAGTGCCCCCATGAAAAATCCTCTCCCTGGTTCCTGCTGTGAGATGTGACCAGGAATAAGCAAAGCAGTCCTCTACTTAGAAATATAGAAAACAAAACTTTATTAACTACACTACAATAGGAAAGAAAAGAAAAGGAAAAAACCACACACAAGGAAAAATGAAAACCTTGCAAACACATTTCCTCCTCCCCCCCACCAAATTTCCAACACAATACATCTCCCAAATCACCAACTCTCTGTCCATCACCACCCAGTGGATAATCAAGTCTCAATTTATCAAGAGGAGAGGAGTCCTTCTTGCGCCGTGGTGACCTCTTCCTTCTCCATGTCCAGTGCTCTCACCACTGAACAGGGACCAGAGCTGCTTCTAGGGTTGTCCTTTTAAGGATGCTTTTCCCATTCCAAAAAGAGCACAATCTCACCTTTGGGACACCTGTCCCCCCCAGATTTAACCCCCTGGGCTGAGGGGCTCCAACTCTGTACCCTCTTGGCTCTGAGCCATCGCCTCCCCCTGGATGCAGTCTCTGTATCCCAGGAAACATGGTTCTGTCCATGGCTATACAAGAAGAGTCCAGCCAAAGCTACTCCATCATCCCTTCCACCCAAGGTTCTTCTCTCGCTTCTGTTATGTTTGCCAAATTATCCCCTCATAAAAACACCCCAAACAATATTTGAGATAGCAGCAATTTTAATTAAATAATTTAGAAAATATATAAAGAAGGGATAATTTGGTTCTAACAATAGCGCATAAGCAAAGGATAACCGCGGGGTACGAAGTGCAGGGCTTTTGGACCTGTGCCACCCTCCGTACAAAGTTGCCAAGTGAAGATTCCCCCCTTATATGCCATGTGTTAATACCATATTCTCCAGTTCCGGTTCGTCATCTACCTATCTCCGCCCTCATGAACACCTTTATTGCTCATGCGCCACCACTCAGTTCGGTGGTCGCACAGGTTTTTAGGGGTCTTCATTGATGAAGAATTGCAGTCTTCCTCTTTGTCCTTTGATTCACCTTTGGGTTACACATGCGCACCAAGCCGATATAATGTAAGCCAAGAATACATATCACTACATCTATGTATCAAAACAATAAATCCCTTATAATTAACATTTTCCTGGGAACCAACCAAGTTCTTGTTCATTTTTAGCATCTGCTTCCCCGGCCTGTCCTGTAGGCCTTGGAAACATCTGCCTGAGGGGGGGTGGAGCCCTTCTTCTCCCTCTCTTCTTTTGGTATTACAACTTTTAACTATTTTTATTATTCCCAAATAGTAATTCTTATATGGTAGGCCCTGTCCTTGTGAACATCTGCTGGAGTGGGGGGGGTGGAGTCCCTCCTCTCCCTCTCTTCTTTTAACATTACAACTTTTAACTATTTTACCTATTCCCAAATATTAATTACAGTAGCAATATTGATTACTCTTTCAATTTTATCAGCACGAATCATACTTATTTATCACAAATCCCCCATTTCTCTTTTTGATCATTGATTCGTGCTGTATTAAAAGCTGTGCTCTGATATCCTTTATATTCCTAATTTTGCAGCAATCTCTTGCATCAATCTCACAAACAGATTCTTATTTGAGGCTGGCAGATCCCAATCTTTGTAGCGCTATTTAAGCTGTTTATACAATTCAGCCAATGATTTTGACTAATTCACACAGGGTGATTGCAATAGTCACAAATGTTGAAATTGCTGGGACTTGATTTTTGCCTTGTTTGCTTTTTCATTGCCGAAACTCTGTCCAGTGTGGCTTTCTGGCTTTGACCAATCGCCCAGGGTACCAGAAGGATCACAGTGAAAATAATCCTTAGGAAATCTACCTTTCTACCTTTCTCAAGGCCCCTTGGGTTGCAACCAAGGGCCGAGATGCCAGTCTTCTCGGTAGCAAAGGTAATATTCCGGGATCTAGTCACTGGTGCTTTTAGTTTCCTTGGCACTCATAGCCTCATAGAGTTTGCTTGTCTCTTTTTAAATGCCATTTCCCAGTTCTGGCTGGTTAAAAAGAAATAATTAAAATGAAAACAGCAGGTCAAAGGTTAGGCTGGAATACCATAAATCTATATTTTTCAAAATTTCAGGGATATGCCAACCACAATAAGATTTCCTAATCAATAACTATCAATTATGAAACATTGGTTTATAATATTATGAATTGTTCGTTCTCTTATTTGTGCTATAGCCAATGTAACAAAAACCAACTGATCTAAGTTTTCTACTAATTTAATTGCTGCTGGAAGGGTCCCGTCTGCCAATCTCAGAGGTATCCCAAAAAAATCATTAGCAATGCGTTCTACAATTAGCTGGCTAAATACATAACCATAGCAAAACAAGCAAATCAATTGTCTCTCCTCTTCCCTCTTAGTTACTCTCCAACATGAATTAAAACAAAGTATGCAAACAATACATATCTATGGATGACACCCTAAACCATGTTTACCACGCTCCCAACGTTTTACTTGTACTCTTTCAACAACAGGCGTTATCACTCTCAGTTGATGGAATTGCAGTTCTGTAATCAATTCTGATAATGTTGCTGGTGGGTGACCCCGAAGGAGATCTTCGATCCTTTCAGGGCATTCCCACCGATTAAGAAAGTCTCTTTTATTCTTTTCCACTGGCATTCTTCTGCCTCTGAGCTCAAGGGAATTGCGGCTGGCAGCCACTCCAGGATGCTTAATCTCTTCTTAATAAATGAGGGTTAATAAAGATCAACTTAAATTTCACCATATTTTCACATTCTTGGAATTGCATGTTCCAACAATATTTTAGTCACCATTTGAGCTGTAGCCCGAGCTGCTGGAAATGCTTCAACTCACTGAATTAATTGATCTACTATAACAAACAAATATTTTCACCAACCTACTTTAAACAGTTCTATAAAATCAACCTGGATCTTTTCCAATGGCTTGTAGGCTGTTTTTGCATCCTCCAGAGGGAGGGTTCTTTAACACTTTCTTAGTTACTTTTTAACAGGTGAGACACCCTCTGGGTAGTTTGTTTTCCAATTTCAGATATCTCTATATACCCATAAAAATTTTAAAAGTGATCATAAATGGCTCTTGTTCTCCAGTGTGTCTGTCTATGCAAGTTATCTAAGATCTGACATTCTACTAATTTTGGCATCATAATCTTGCCATCAGGCAGAACTCATTTGGCCTCCTTAAATGTTGCTCCTAATTTCCTTATAGCTGCCAGTTTTGCTAGTGGAAGGGTTAAGTGTCTCTTGCTAAATTTCTATTATTTTTCTTTTTTTTTTTTTTTTTTAAGATCATGATTTCACTATCTCTTTTTCTTAAGGTCGCTCGTTTTGCTTCTTCGTTGGCCAAATTATTTCTCTCTGACTCTAATATCCCTCCCCCTCTCTGGTGTCCCTTTACATGAACTAATCTATTTTCTTTGAGCTTTTTAAAGCTTCAAGTATCTGAATTATCAATTCCCCGTCTATCTGAATTATCAATTCTCCATGTACTAACCCTTTCCCATGAGTGTTTATAAGTCCCCTTTCCTTCCAAATTTTTCTAAAAGTATGTACTACACTAAAAGCATATTTGGAGTCCGTATAAAGAGTCCCTTCTCGTCCCTTTTAGTACTAGTAATGCACGGAGTAATGCACAAAGTTCACAGGCTTGTGCTGACCAAGAGGGACTAAGGGGACCAGACTCCTTTACCCCAAACTTTTTCCCACTTCACCCGAATGCCAACCCGTATCATTGATTTCCAGATTATCTTCTTCAGTTAAAAAATAAATTTTAAGTTTTCCTTCACAGGGTTTTATCTGTAAATTTAAGGCTATTATTAGATCTCTGTTTAACAAATTATTCTTGGCCTCTGGTATCAACAATAAATCATTTACTCCAAATTTGTCCTCTATTTCAATTTGCACCCCTTTTATTACAGGAACGGGAAAAGCCTCTCCTGTAATTCCGACTACTGGAACTCTCTCACAACTTATCTCACATCCCTGGGGTAATTTTGTCACTGTGGACTGAGAAACTCCTGTATTTACTAAAAATGTAACTTCTTCGCTATTAGGACCTATTTTTAGCTTTATCAAAGCCTCTTCTGGTGACGTTTCGGTCTCCTTCATTGAACAGAACTCCTGACCTGTCTGATTCTCCTGAGAAGTTTTCTCATCTTGCTGCTTCTTTCTGCAATTTTTCTGCAGGTGCCCCTTTTTATGACAATAAAAACAGGTAGGTCCTGCACCCTTTAAATTAGGACAAGAATTTTTAAGTGCCCTTTTTGTGTGGGGAAAACTGCACAGGTCTTGTGTTCTTAAAATAAATCCTGATGTCGGCTGTTTGTTTTCCTGCAAATTTTCTGTATTCAAAGCTGCCTGCACTTCTTGAACTGCTGCCACTAAAATTCTGGCATCTGCTTTCAGCTTTTTCTCATTTCTTCGGACATACACCCTTTGTGCTTCTCTCAGTAACTCTTGAAGTCCCTTGTCCTGCCAATCTTCTAATTTTTCCAACTTTTTCCTGATGTCACCCCAAGATCTGATCACAAACTGAATTTTTAACAGAACCTGCCCTACTGCAGTATCAGTATCTATACTTGAATATAATTGCAAGTCTCTTTTTGATCTTTCTAACCATTCTGCTGGGGACTCATCTTTTTTCTGGTGCTCACTCAAAGCTTTTCCTATATTATGTCTTCTGTCCTGCCTCTGAACAACAGACTTACTTCTCCTCTCAGGACTCCATAAGGCAGCATACTCACTCTCCTCCTGATTAACAGGGTTTTTGAATTCACCCATATATTTTAGAGCCTGGCAAATCCAATCCTCAAATGATCCGAACTTATTCAGGGGACACAACATAAATTATCTTTTCGGATCATTTCTTTTGTCCATTCAAACATGCAATACTTAATCATTTTCTGTTTACTTTTTTTCTTCTTGAATAGGATTCCCATTCATCCCAAAACCGTATCATCATCCCAGTGGGCTGTCCTGAGAATGCTCCCTTCCCCAGAAACCCCCTCCCTGGTTCCCAGATACTCTAACTTCCTGCAGATTCTTCCACAATCCGCAGCCCCTGGGTCAAAGAACCAATACTTTTCCTGACCCATTTCTGGCAGCAACAAACTAAGAGATCTCCTCGGTACCAGAAAAATCTTGGTTTTCCCCACTCACCTCAAGGTTCAACTTTCTCACTTACTACTCTGTCACCCTGCCTTTTCTTTCTTTCTTGTCCCATCTTATTTTTCCCTCTGCAATCTATTTGTTCCACTCCTACTTCTGCCACTTTCTCAATATATCAGCCCCATCCTCTCACCATCTAATCACATACTAAAATGCCTGCTACCAACCCCTCCAAGGAAATTGAACCTATTCAATTACTCTCCTCAGTCTCCCTCTCCCTGCCCAAGGACCTTCCTACAGGTGCCTGGACCAGGGACCCTCTCCCCCCTGGGTTAAACCTCCCGGGTCCCCACTCGTTCACTTTTCTTTCTTCCCTCCTTTTCCCGGCCGGCTCCTCTCGAGGGCGAAAATGCAGTGCTGGGAGGTCCCTCTCGCGTCGGGGGTCCGGGACTGCCCAGCCCCCATCTCAGACACCTCACACACACTCACACATGCATGAGCCCCCCAGACCCAAAACCCCATGGTACTCACAGCTTCCTT
>JALJVW010001141.1:0-51959 GCA_024865655.1 Emberiza elegans | reverse complement strand
ACTGTGACAGAAACATACACTGGTTCTGCAATTTTAAAATCATCAGGCAATAAAAATATAAGAAGCAATGCCACACTTTTATTTTATAAAATGGAGATCATTTTCAGAAATTCATTTGAAATTAGAGTACCTAACTGTTTTTTCTCATAAATGCCACTTCAAGTGATGCTTTATTGCCTTCGGCTATGAAAGAGGACAATACATTTTAATTTGTATTGCTATAATTAAGCCTGAAATTTGATTTGATTTGATTTTTATATAGTCTCCTGGTCAGGCATTGTGATGATGATATTTTGCTGTTCAGAATTCAGGACTACAAAATACTATTTTGGCCAGAGTAATGTGACGGGTGATGCAAGATTTGCAGTTCTAACAGGTTAACAAGTGTTATTTTCTCTGTCACTTTCACCAATCTCATCAGAAGAAGACCTTATCATAGTTTTATTTGTTGTTTTTTTTTTTTTTAATAAATTTTTAAGTGAATTTCAATGTCATTTTTCCTCACTTAAATTCCAGGTATATGATACAGATAATAGCTGGACTTTAGACTCATTTAACTCTAACAGTAATACCAAATCTTTAGCTGATGGAGAACAGCAGTACCTTAATCCCATTTTATCCTGCAGGAGATTGACTTTCTGGTTCCATTTGATGACAATAAAAAACCATGACAGGCAGAACAAACTCATATTGCTGTGGGCAACTACTTTTGGTAGAAATCAATCCCTGTCTTTTTTCAGGGAGCAGGTGTCCTTTGTCTGGCTATCACGAGCATTCCATGTGGTTATGAAGAGAGCATTGAGTTTTGGCAGGTCCAGACTTTAAAACATCGGGAGGAATAGCACGTGCTTGGTTGGCATCCTCAATCTTTTGGGATTTCTGGGATGTGCTCAGGCACATCATTCCTCTCTCTCAAGACTATCAAAAGTTCCTCCTTCCTCAAGATCATCCAGCAACATTATTTTCTTGGCAGCAGGACCAAAACTTCTACAAACAGGCCTACCCAGAGCCTAGCCTAGTCTAAATGAAGTATGTAAAGAAAGATGGAAATGAGGTTTTTAGATAATTCACATCCAAATTTAGGAAAACAGGATATCTTTCTAGAAATACAACTCTTTTCAATTCTCAAGGCTCGCAAAGCTTCATTTTAAAATTTTGCTGATATTTCTTTATCTACTTTTTCCTGGGTTTTGTACCTATTTTAAATTAGTTCTGGTTTACAATTGCACAACATTCAAAGAAAAAACAAAAGTAAATACTATCACATTTGTTGTAGCTCATTAACCTACTATTGAGCTGAGTTTTGATATTTTCCTAATCGCTATGGGTATACAGAGCGTTTTTTATTCATTCCAGATATAGTTTCAAAACTACCTGACACTGTTTTATGTGAAAGCTAGTGGAGAATCTATATTGCTTGCAGTGAACAACCCAGCAGCAATCAGAGAATGTCCACATTATAAGGAGTGCCCGTGGAGATACTATGAAGTACAGCTGTTTCACAGAAAAAGAATTTAACTGGTTTTGGTTGTTTGTTTTGTGTTTGGTTGGTTTGGGGTTTTGTTTTTTTCTTTGGTTTGGCTTTTTGTTTTGTTTGGGGTTTTTTGATTTGGTTTGGTTTTATTTTTTTTTTTTTTTCCTTTGGTTCTTTTTGTTTGTTTGTTTGAGTTTTTTGGGGAGTTTTGGTTTTATTTTTTTATTTCTTTATTTTAACTAGGCGGTTTCACAAAGTTTTTCCAAAAAGACAAGTCTTTCTACATCTACTTTTAAGGTCATTAATATCTGTCTTCTACCCCCAAAAGACCTTTTGAAAGGTTAGACACATTTTAGTTGTACTTTCTGGGCTTAAGCACTGCTGTTCTCTTTGCAGAGTTCTCGTTTTTTTCAGGTCACACAAAAATTTTGTTAGAATTTGTAAAACTCCATACAAAGCATTCCACCCCAACCACCCCTATGATACAAAGGTGGCTACAGGACTTGAAGTCAGATGTACACCTATTGAGCCCTTGGAAGAACCATCGCACATATCAACCTCTTCAGAGACATCCAGAAGGTTCAGAACCTGAATTTCCACAGGTTTTCTATTTTTCCTACTAATAAGTAAGCTTCTCAGATTACCTGGGTTCAGGTTGTAAACTGAGAGTGATAGAAAAAAAAATCAACAAAATGCTAAAGGAAAGAATAGGGTTACTTTTTCTCAAAGATTTCTTGAAGCAATTATCTTATACCAATGGTTTGAAGAGTTGATGTGGTTTAGAAAATTTTCAAAGTTTATGTGGGTGAAGGAAAGAAAAAAACTCTTCTAATTTTCTTCTAATACATTTCTGTAGAGATGTGGTTTAGACAGAGCATGCAGTTGATGACAGACAAAGAAGCACAAATTTGACAGAAATACTGGGGTTAGGTTTCACCTCATTGGCAGGGTGTCCAACTGTATGGAGGCCAGACAAGCAAGGATAAGGAGAAAAAAATGTCCCTCTTATTTCAGAACTGTGCTTTATCCATCCCAAAGTGGAGTGAATCAATGGCTGCACTTGGCCTTCTCTGGTTGGAATTCCCAGATATCTCATCCCTGCCATTGTGTCAGGCAGACTGTGTCGGCAAAAGGGATAAGGGACACGAGCCTTCCCAGAAGCAGCAAACTGTGCATTATCCTACCTAAGGAAGTTCTGGATCAGTACATATTTGAACGTTTTGCTCAGTTTTGCTAGAATAGGGTTTTTCTTTGATGTTCCTTGTCATGGGATTGGAGACTTTTCCCAGGGATAAGTTGCTGTCTGTTACCACAGCTGAATTTGTCTAGATGCTTGAAAGCAGTTGAATGGTACCAAGGCATGAATTATTGAATTCCTCAAAAGTGGCAGAATGGAACATTCATAACATCAACTGTTACCTTGCTGAGAGACTTCACAAGAATTTGATCTTTCCTGTCTCAGCTTGAAGTGGTGGATCTGAGGAGGACGGAGAGCAGCATGTGGCTGCCACATCAAAACCCAGGAAGCTGCAAAGGTGCTGCAGATCTTGTAACCGACCACTAGCGAAGGAAAAGGCAGTTGTCCAAAAGTGCTTGCATTCGAATATTAGAGTGAATAAAATCGCAGGAGTGTGGTAAGGTACTGTTTTCTATCAGTTTGCAAGCTGTGCACACAATCCCAGTGTGGCTCGGCTTGGTTGTTCGCCTTTCGGAAGGTGCCGCTCTCTCCGGCTCCCGAAGGCGAAGAAGCGGCTTCTTCGCGCAAAGAGCATTGTGCCGGTCGTAGAGCACTGTGCCCGTCGCGGTGTGCTCCGAAGCGCCGCTTCTGCCGAAAGAAGCCAAGGACCGGCGCTTAGCTCGGGCGAGTGCCGTACCTTCGTCTTTAGCGTCTCTTGTCGCCTACACCTAAGCAAAAAGCTTTTCCACTATGTCTCGCAAGGAGGAACTGTGCCAGTACAGAAATCATCTCCTATCGTGTTCTAGAGGTGCACAGGGCACTGCAGAGCGTTTTGCAAGAAGTAAAACAAAGTTGTCCAAAATTACTTGCATTCGAATGTTAGCGTGAATAAAATCGCAGGAGAGAGGTAAGGTACTGTTTTCTATCAGTTTGCAAGCTGTGCACACAATCCCAGTGTGGCTCGGCTTGGTTGTTCGCCTTTCGGAAGGTGCCGCTCTCTCCGGCTCCCGGAGGCGAAGAAGCGGCTTCTTCGCGCAAAGAGCATTGTGCCGGTCGCGGTGTGCCGGTCGCGGTGTGTTCAAGCGCGGCTTCTGCCGAAAGAAGCCAAGGACCGGCGCTTAGCTCGGGCGAGCGCCGTACCTTCGTCTTTTAGCGCCTCTTTGTCGCCTACAGCTAAGCAAAAAGCTTTTCCACTATGTCTCGCAAGGAGAAACTGTGCCAGTACAGAAATCATCTCCTATCGTGTTCTAGAGGTGCACAGAGCTCTGCAGAGCGTTTTGCAAGAAGCAAAAGAAAGTAGTCCAAAACGACTTGCATTCGAATGTTAGCGTGAATAAAATCGCAGGAGAGTGGTAAGGTACTGTTTTCTATCAGTTTGCAAGCTGTGCACACAATCCCAGTGTGGCTGGGCTTGGTTGTTCGCCTTTCGGAAGGTGCCGCCTTCCGGCTCCCGGAGGCGAAGAAGCGGCTTCTTCGCGCAAAGAGCATTGTGCCGGTCGCGAGTGTGCCGGTCGAAGCGCGGCTTCTGCCGAAAGAAGCCAGGGACCGGCGCTTAGCTCGGGCGAGCGCCGTACCTTCGTCTTTTAGCGTCTCTTGTCGCCTACAGCTAAGCAAAAAGCTTTTCCACTATGTCTCGCAAGGAGAAACTGTGCCAGTACAGAAATCATCTCCTATCGTGTTCTAGAGGTGCACAGGAGCTCTGCAGAGCGTTTTGCAAGAAGCAAAAGAAAGTAGTCCAAAACGACTTGCTGTGCACACAATCCCAGTGTGGCTCGGCTTGGTTGTTCGCCTTCGAAGGTGCCGCCTCCGGCTCCCCGGAGGCGAAGAAGCGGCTTCTTCGCGCAAAAGAGCATTGTGCCGGTCGCGCACTGTGCCATCGCACATATCAACCTCTTCAGAGACAAGCCAGGACCGGGTTCAGAACCTGAATTTCGTCTTTAGGTTTTCTTGTCGCCTCCTACACTAATAAGTAAGCTTTTCCATTATGGGTTCTCGTTGAGAAACTGTGCCAGTATAGAAAAATCTCCTACAAAATTCTAAAGGAAAGAATAGGGCAGAGCTTTTTCTCAAAAGAAAGAAAGTAAGTCCAAAACGACTATCTTATACCAATGGTTTGAAGAGTTGATGTGGTTTAGAAAATTTTCAAAAGTTTATGTGGGTGAAGGAAAGAAAAAAAGGTTCTAATTTTCTTCTAATTTTTAGCCGAAAAGAAACTTGTAGAGATGTGGTTTAGACAGAGCATGCAGTTGATGACAGACAAAGAAGCAAAAAAGCCTCAATTTGGACAGAAATACTGGGGGTTAGGTTTCACCTTTCATTGGCAGGGTGTCCAACTGTATGGAGGCCAGACAAGCAAGGATAAGGAGAAAAAAAATTGTCCCTCTTATTTCAGAACTGTGCTTTATCCATCCCAAAGTGGAGTGAATCAATGGCTGCACTTGGCCTTCTCTGGTTGGAATTCCAGTACAGATATCTCATCCCTGCCATTGTGTCAGGCAGACTGTGTCGGCAAAAGGGATAAGGGACACGAGCCTTCCCAGAAGCAGCAAACTGTGCATTATCCTACCTAAGGAAGTTCTGGATCAGTACATATTTGAACGTTTTGCTCAGTTTTGCTAGAATAGGGTTTTTCTTTGATGTTCCTTGTCATGGGATTGAGACTTTTCCCAGGGATAAGTTGCTGTCTGTTACCACAGCTGAATTTGTCTAGATGCTTGAAAGCAGTTGAATGGTACCAAGGCATGAATTATTGAATTCTCAAAAGTGGCAGAATGGAACATTCATAACATCAACTGTTACCTTGCTGAGAGACTTCACAAGAATTTGATCTTTCCTGTCTCAGCTTGAAGTGGTGGATCTGAGGAGGACGGAGAGCAGCATGTGGCTGCCACATCAAAACCCAGGAAGCTGCAAAGGTGCTGCAGATGTTGTAACCGAGAAACTGTGCCAGTACAGAAATCAAAATCGGCAGTTGTCCAAAAGTGCTTTTGCATTCGAAATTAGAAAGTGAATAAAATCGCAGGAGTTAGGTAATAAAATCGCAGGAGAGTACTACTGTTTTCTATCAGTTTGCAAGCTGTGCACACAATCCCAGTGTGGCTCGGCTTGGTTGTTCGCCTTTTCGAAGGTGCCGCCTCCGGCTCCCGGAGGCGAAGAAGCGGCTTCTTCGCGCAAAGAGCATTGTGCCGGTCGCAGAGCACTGTGCCGGTCGCGGTGTGCTCCAAAGCGCGGCTTCTGCCGAAAGAAGCCAAGGACCGGCGCTTAGCTCGGGCGAGCGCCGTACCTTCGTCTTTAGCGTCTCTTGTCGCCTACACCTAAGCAAAAAGCTTTTCCACTATGTCTCGCAAGGAGAAACTGTGCCAGTACAGAAATCATCTCCTATCGTGTTCTAGAGGTGCACAGAGCTCTGCAGAGCGTTTTGCAAGAAGCAAAAGAAAGTAGTCCAAAACGACTTGCATTCGAATGTTAGCGTGAATAAAATCGCAGGAGAGTGGTAAGGTACTGTTTTCTATCAGTTTGCAAGCTGTGCACACAATCCCAGTGTGGCTCGGCTTGGTTGTTCGCCTTTCGAAGGTGCCGCCTCCCGGCTCCCGGAGGCGAAGAAGCGGCTTCTTCGCCGGTCAAAGAGCATTGTGCCGGTCGCGGTGTGCTCAAAGCGCGGCTTCTGCCGAAAGAAGCCAAGGACCGGCGCTTAGCTCGGGCGAGCGCCGTACCTTCGTGCTTTAGCGTCTCTTGTCGCCTACACCTAAGCAAAAAAAGCTTTTCCACTATGTCTCGCAAGGAGAAACTGTGCCAGTACAGAAATCATCTCCTATCGTGTTCTAGAGGTGCACAGAGCTTTGCAGAGCGTTTTGCAAGAAGCAAAAAAAGAAAGTAGTCCAAAACGACTTGCATTCGAATGTTAGCGTGAATAAAATCGCAGGAGAGTGGTAAGGTACTGTTTTCTATCAGTTTGCAAGCTGTGCACACAATCCCAGTGTGGCTCGGCTTGGTTGTTCGCCAGAATTCGAAGGTGCCGCCTTCCCGGCCCCGGAGGCGAAGAGGCGGCTTCTTCAGCGGAGCATTTGCCGCAAAGAGCATTGTGCCGGTCGCGGTGTGCTCTGGCGCGCTTCTTCCGAAAGAAGCCAGGGACCGGCGCTTAGCTTTGGCGAGCGCCGTACCTTCGTCTTTAGCGCTCTTGTCGCCTACAGCTAAGCAAAAAGCTTTTCCACTATGTCTCGCAAGAGAAACTGTGCCAGTACAGAAATCATCTCCTATCGTGTTCTAGAGGTGCACAGAGCTCTGCAGAGCGTTTTTTGCAAGAAGCAAAAGAAAGTAGTCCAAAACGACTTGCATTCGAATGTTAGCGTGAATAAAATCGCAGGAGAGTGGTAAGGTACTGTTTTCATCAGTTTGCAAGCTGTGCACACAATCCCAGTGTGGCTCGGCTTGGTTGTTCGCCTTTCGAAGGTGCCGCCTCCGGCCCCCGGAGGCGAAGAAGCGGCTTCTTCGCGCAAAGAGCATTGTGCCGGTCGCAGAGCATTGTGCCGGTCGCGGTGTGTTCAAGCGCCGGCTTCTGCCGAAAGAAGCCAAGGACCGGCGCTTAGCTCGGGCGAGCGCCGTTCCTTCGTCTTTAGCGTCTCTTGTCGCCTACACCTAAGCAAAAAGCTTTTCCACTATGTCTCGCAAGGAGAAACTGTGCCAGTACAGAAATCATCTCCTATCGTGTTCTAGAGGTGCACAGAGCTCTGCAAAGAGCGTTTTGCAAGAAGCAAAAGAAAGTAGTCCAAAACGACTTGCATTCGAATGTTAGCGTGAATAAAATCGCAGGAGAGTGGTAAGGTACTGTTTTCATCAGTTTGCAAGCTGTGCACACAATCCCAGTGTGGCTCGGCTTGGTTGTTCGCCTTTCGAAGGTGCCGCCTTCCGGCTCCCCGGAGGCGAAGAAGCGGCTTCTTCGCGCAAAGAGCATTGTGCCGGTCGCGGTGTGGTCGCTTTTGACTTCAAGCGCGGCTTCTGCCGAAAGAAGCCAAGGACCGGGCGCTTTTTTGCTCGGGCGAGCGCCGTACCTTTCGCAGAACAGCGTCTCTTGTCGCCTACACCTAAGCAAAAAGCTTTTCCACTATGTCTCGCAAGGAGAAACTGTGCCAGTACAGAAATCATCTCCTATCGTGTTCTAGAGGTGCACAGAGCTCTGCAGAGCGTTTTGCAAGAAGCAAAAGAAAGTAGTCCAAAACGACTTGCATTCGAATGTTAGCGTGAATAAAATCGCAGGAGAGTGGTAAGGTACTGTTTTCTATCAGTTTGCAAGCTGTGCACACAATCCCAGTGTGGCTCGGCTTGGTTGTTCGCCTTTTTTGAAGGTGCCGCCTTCCGGCTTCCCGGAGGCGAAGAAGCGGCTTCTTCGCGCAAAGAGCATTGTGCCGGTCGCGAGCACTGTGTTGGGTCAAGCCGCGCTTCTGCCGAAAGAAGCCAAAGGACCGGCGCTTTTAGCTCGGGCGAGCGCCGTACCTTCGTTTTTTTAGCGCCTCTTGTCGCCTACACCTAAGCAAAAAAGCTTTTCCACTATGTCTCGCAAGGAGAAACTGTGCCAGTACAGAAATCATCTCCTATCGTGTTCTAGAGGTGCACAGAGCTCTGCAGAGCGTTTTGCAAGAAGCAAAAGAAAGTAGTCCAAAACGACTTGCATTCGAATGTTAGCGTGAATAAAATCGCAGGAGAGTGGTAAGGTACTGTTTTCATCAGTTTGCAAGCTGTGCACACAATCCCAGTGTGGCTCGGCTTGGTTGTTCGCCTTCGAAAGGTGCCGCCTTTTGGCTCCCGGAGGCGAAGAAGCGGCTTCTTCGCGCAAAGAGCATTGTGCCGGTCGCGGTGTGTGCCGGTATTTGTTGCCAGCCGAAAAAAAAAGCCAGGGACCGGCGCTTAGCTCGGGCGAAAGCCAGTTTTTTCGCAAAGTTTTTTTAGTTTGATTTGTCGCCTACAGCTTTAAGCAAAAAACTTTTCCACTATGTCTCGCAAGGAGAAACTGTGCCAGTACAGAAATCATCTCCTATCGTGTTCTAGAGGTGCACAGAGCTTTGCAGAGCGTTTTGCAAGAAGCAAAAAAAAAGTAGTCCAAAACGACTTGCATTCGAATGTTAGCGTGAATAAAATCGCAGGAGAGTGGTAAGGTACTGTTTTCTATCAGTTTGCAAGCTGTTTTGCACACAATCCCAGTGTGGCTCGGCTTGGTTGTTCGCCTTTTTTCAGGTGCCGCCTTCCGGCTCCCGGAGGCGAAGAAGCGGCTTTTCGCAAAATTTTCATTGCGAAAGAGCATTGTGCCGGTCGCAGGTGTTCCCAGCGCGGCTTCTGCCGAAAGAAGCATGGGACCGCGCTTAGCTCGGGCGAGCGCCATAATTCACTTCGTTTTTAGCGTCTTTTCGCCTACAGCTAAGAAAAAAGCTTTTCCACTATGTCTCGCAAGGAGAAACTGTGCCAGTACAGAAATCATCTCCTATCGTGTTCTAGAGGTGCACAGAGTTTGCAGAGCGTTTTGCAAGAAGCAAAAAAAAGTAGTCCAAAACGACTTGCATTCGAATGTTAGCGTGAATAAAATCGCAGGAGAGTGGTAAGGTACTGTTTTCTTGCATCAGTTTGCAAGCTGTGCACACAATCCCAGTGTGGCTTTTTGGTTGTTCGCCTTTCGAAGGTGCCGCCTCCGGCTCCCCGGAGGCGAAGAAGCGCTTGTTGATCGCGCAAAGAGCATTGTGCCGGTCGCAGAGTTTTCTATCATAGTTTGCAGAGTTGTTAAGCGCGGAGCTTGTTTTTGCATGAGAAGAAAAAAGGGACCGGCGCTTAAACCATGCGAGCATTTGTTTGTTTCTGTCTTTAGCGTTTCTTGTCGCCTACACCTAAGCAAAAAGCTTTTCCACTATGTCTCGCAAGGAGAAACTGTGCCAGTACAGAAATCATCTCCTATCGTGTTCTTCTAGGTGCACGGAGCTTGCAGAGCGTTTTGCAAGAAGCAAAAAAGAAAGTAGTCCAAAACGACTTGCATTCAAATGTTAGCGTGAATAAAATCGCAGGAGAGTGGTAAGGTACTGTTTTCTATCAGTTTGCAAGCTGTGCACACAATCCCAGTGTGGCTCGGAATTTGTTGGTTGTTCGCCTTTTCGAAGGTGCCGCCTTCCCGGCCCCGGAGGCGAAGAAGCGGCTTCTTCGCAAAAAGAGCATTGTGCCGGTCGCGGCACTGTGCCGGTCAAGTGGTTTCAAGCGCTTCTTTTCAGCCGAAAGAAGCAAGGACCGGCGCTTAGCTCGGGCGAGCGCCGTACCTTCGTCTTTAGCGTCTCTTGTCGCCTACACCTAAGCAAAAAAAAAATTTCCACTATGTCTCGCAAGGAGAAACTGTGCCAGTACAGAAATCATCTCCTATCGTGTTCTAGAGGTGCACAGAGCTTGTGAGCAGAGCGTTTTGCAAGAAGCAAAAGAAAGTAGTCCAAAACGACTTGCATTCGAATGTTAGCGTGAATAAAATCGGAGGAGAGTGGTAAGGTTCTGTTTTCTATCATTTTGCAAGCTGTGCACACAATCCCAGTGTGGCTCGGCTTGGTTGTTCGCCTTTTTTGCCGCCTCCCGGCTCCCGGAGGCGAAGAAGCGGCTTCTTCGCGCAAAGAGCATTGTGCCGGTCGCGGTGTGCCCAGCATTTGCGGCTTCTGCCGAAAGAAGCCAAGGACCGGCGCTTAGCTCGGGCGAGCGCCGTACCTTCGTTTTTAGCGCCTTTGGTGTCGCCTACACCTAAGCAAAAAAAAAAATTTCCACTATGTCTCGCAAGGAGAAACTGTGCCAGTACAGAAATCATCTCCTATCGTGTTCTAGAGGTGCACAGAGCTCTGCAGAGCGTTTTGCAAAGAAGCAAAAAAGAAAGTAGTCCAAAACGACTTGCATTCGAATGTTAGCGTGAATAAAATCGCAGGAGAGTGGTAAGGTACTGTTTTCTATCAGTTTGCAAGCTGTGCACACAATCCCAGTGTGGCTCGGCTTGGTTGTTCGCTTTTCAAGGTGCCGCCTTCCGGGTTCCCCGGAGGCGAAGAAGCGGCTTCTTCGCGCAAAGAGCATTGTGCCGGTCGCGAGCACTGTGCCGGTCGCGCGCAGGGCTTCGCCGAAAGAAGCCAAGGACCGGCGCTTAGCTCGGGCGAGCGCCGACCTTCGTCTTTTAGCGCCTCTTGTCGCCTACAGCTAAGCAAAAAGCTTTTCCACTATGTCTCGCAAGGAGAAACTGTGCCAGTACAGAAATCATCTCCTATCGTGTTCTAGAGGTGCACAGAGTTTGCAGAGCGTTTTGCAAGAAGCAAAAGAAAGTAGTCCAAAACGACTTGCATTCGAATGTTAGCGTGAATAAAATCGCAGGAGAGTGGTAAGGTACTGTTTTCTATCAGTTTGCAAGCTGTGCACACAATCCCAGTGTGGCTCGGCTTGGTTGTTCGCCTTTTTCGAAGGTGCCGCCTTCCCGGCCCCGGAGGCGAAGAAGCGGCTTCTTCGCAAAGAGCATTGTGCCGGTCGGTCAACTGTGCCGGTCAGAAGCGCAGTTGCTGAAGGCCCAAAGAAGCCAAGGACCGGCGCTTTTCGGGCGAGCGCCGTACCTTCGTCTTTAGCGTCTCTTGTCGCCTACACCTAAGCAAAAAAAAGCTTTTCCACTATGTCTCGCAAGGAGAAACTGTGCCAGTACAGAAATCATCTCCTATCGTGTTCTAGAGGTGCACAGAGCTCTGCAGAGCGTTTGCAAGAAGCAAAAAAGAAAGTAGTCCAAAACGACTTGCATTCGAATGTTAGCGTGAATAAAATCGCAGGAGAGTGGTAAGGTACTGTTTTCTATCAGTTTGCAAGCTGTGCACACAATCCCAGTGTGGCTCGGCTTGGTTGTTCGCCTTTCGGAAGGTGCCGCCTCCGGCCCCGGAGGCGAAGAAGCGGCTTCTTCGCGCAAAGAGCATTGGTGCCGGTCGCGGTGTGTTCAAGCGCGGGCTTCTGCCGAAAAGAAGCCAAGGACCGGCGCTTAGCTCGGGCGAGCGCCGTACCTTCGTCTTTTTAGCGTCTTTTGTCGCCTACAGCTAAGCAAAAAGCTTTTCCACTATGTCTCGCAAGGAGAAACTGTGCCAGTACAGAAATCATCTCCTATCGTGTTCTAGAGGTGCACAGAGCTCTGCAGAGCGTTTTGCAAGAAGCAAAAGAAAGTAGTCCAAAACGACTTGCATTCGAATGTTAGCGTGAATAAAATCGCAGGAGAGTGGTAAGGTACTGTTTTTTTTTCTATCAGTTTGCAAGCTGTGCACACAATCCCAGTGTGGCTCGGCTTGGTTGTTCGCCTTCGAAGGTGCCGCCTCCCGGCTCCCCGGAGGCGAAGAAGCGGCTTCTTCGCGCAAAGAGCATTGTGCCGGTCGCGAGTGTTCGCGGCAAGCCCGAATTAAAGAATTCCGAAAGAAGCCAAGGACCGGGCGCTTAGCTCGGGCGAGCGCCGTACCTTCGTCTTTTAGCGCCTCTTGTCGCCTACACCTAAGCAAAAAGCTTTTCCACTATGTCTCGCAAGGAGAAACTGTGCCAGTACAGAAATCATCTCCTATCGTGTTCTAGAGGTGCACAGAGCAGAGCAGAGAGCGTTTTGCAAGAAGCAAAAGAAAGTAGTCCAAAACGACTTGCATTCGAATGTTAGCGTGAATAAAATCGCAGGAGAGTGGTAAGGTACTGTTTTCTATCAGTTTGCAAGCTGTGCACACAATCCCAGTGTGGCTCGGCTTGGTTGTTCGCCTTTTTTTTCGAAAGGTGCCGCCTTCGGCCCCGGAGGCGAAGAAGCGGCTTCTTCGCGCAAAGAGCATTGTGCCGGTCGCGAGTGTGTTTGGCGCGCGCGGCTTCAGCCGAAAGAAGCCAAGGACCGGCGCTTAGCTCGGGCGAGCGCCAGTACCTTCGTCTTTAGCGTCTCTTGTCGCCTACAGCTAAGCAAAAAGCTTTTCCACTATGTCTCGCAAGGAGAAACTGTGCCAGTACAGAAATCATCTCCTATCGTGTTCTAGAGGTGCACGGAGCTCTGCAGAGCGTTTTGCAAAGAAGCAAAAGAAAGTAGTCCAAAACGACTTGCATTCGAATGTTAGCGTGAATAAAATCGCAGGAGAGTGGTAAGGTACTGTTTTCTATCAGTTTGCAAGCTGTGCACACAATCCCAGTGTGGCTCGGCTTGGTTGTTCGCCTTTCGAAGGTGCCGCCTCCTCCGGCCCCGGAGGCGAAGAAGCGGCTTCTTCGCGCAAAGAGCATTGTGCCGGTCGCAGAGCATTGTGCCGGTCGCGGTGTGTGAAGCAGAAGCGCGGCTTCTGCCGAAAAGAAGCCAAGGACCGGGCGCTTAGCTCGGGCGAGCGCCGTACCTTCGCCTTTAGCGTCTCTTGTCGCCTACAGCTAAGCAAAAAGCTTTTTCCACTATGTCTCGCAAGGAGAAACTGTGCCAGTACAGAAATCATCTCCTATCGTGTTCTAGAGGTGCACAGAGCTTTGCAGAGCGTTTTGCAAGAAGCAAAAGAAAGTAGTCCAAAACGACTTGCATTCGAATGTTAGCGTGAATAAAATCGCAGGAGAGTGGTAAGGTACTGTTTTCTATCAGTTTGCAAGCTGTGCACACAATCCCAGTGTGGCTCGGCTTGGTTGTTCGCCTTTCGAAGGTGCCGCCTCCCGGTTCCCGGAGGCGAAGAAGCGGCTTCTTCGCGCAAAGAAGCATTGTGCCGGTCGAGCATTGTGCCGGTCGCGGTGTGTTCAAGCGCGCGGCTTCTCCGCCGAAAGAAGCCAAGGACCGGCGCTTAGCTCGGGCGAGCGCCGTACTTCGTCTTTAGCGCCTCTTGTCGCCTACAGCTAAGCAAAAAGCTTTTCCACTATGTCTCGCAAGGAGAAACTGTGCCAGTACAGAAATCATCTCCTATCGTGTTCTAGAGGTGCACAGAGCTTGCAGAGCGTTTTGCAAGAAGCAAAAGAAAGTAGTCCAAAACGACTTGCATTCGAATGTTAGCGTGAATAAAATCGCAGGAGAGTGGTAAGGTACTGTTTTCTATCAGTTTGCAAGCTGTGCACACAATCCCAGTGTGGCTCGGCTTGGTTGTTCGCCTTTTCGAAGGTGCCGCCTCCGGCGCCCCGGAGGCGAAGAAGCGGCTTCTTCGCGCAAAGAGCATTGTGCCGGTCGCAGAGCACTGTGCCGGTCGCGCGCGGCTTCGCCGAAAAGAAGCCAAGGACCGGCGCTTAGCTCGGGCGAGCGCCGTACCTTCGTTTTAGCGCCTCTTGTCGCCTACACCTAAGCAAAAAGCTTTTCCACTATGTCTCGCAAGGAGAAACTGTGCCAGTACAGAAATCATCTCCTATCGTGTTCTAGAGGTGCACGGAGCTTGCAGAGCGTTTTGCAAGAAGCAAAAGAAAGTAGTCCAAAACGACTTGCATTCGAATGTTAGCGTGAATAAAATCGCAGGAGAGTGGTAAGGTACTGTTTTCTATCAGTTTGCAAGCTGTGCACACAATCCCAGTGTGGCTCGGGCTTGGTTGTTCGCCTTTCGAAGGTGCCGCCTCCCGGCCCGGAGGCGAAGAAGCGGCTTCTTCGCGCAAAGAGCATTGTGCCAGTCGCGGTGTGCTCAGAAGCGCGGCTTCTGCCGAAAGAAGCCAAGGACCGGGCGCTTAGCTCGGGCGAGCGCCGTACCTTCGTCTTTAGCGCCTCTTGTCGCCTACACCTAAAAAAAAGCTTTTCCACTATGTCTCGCAAGGAGAAAACTGTGCCAGTACAGAAATCATCTCCTATCGTGTTCTAGAGGTGCACAGAGCTCTGCAGAGCGCGTTTTGCAAGAAGCAAAAAGAAAGTAGTCCAAAACGACTTGCATTCGAATGTTAGCGTGAATAAAATCGCAGGAGAGTGGTAAGGTACTGTTTTCTATCAGTTTGCAAGCTGTGCACACAATCCCAGTGTGGCTCGGCTTGGTTGTTCGCCTTTCGAAGGTGCCGCCTTTCCCGCTCCCCGGAGGCGAAGAAGCGGCTTCTTCGCGCAAAGAGCATTGTGCCGGGTCGCGAGCACTGTGCCGGGTCGCGGCGTGTTCAAGCGCGGCTTCGCCGAAAGAAGCCAAGGACCGGCGCTTTAGCTCGGGCGAGCGCCAGACCTTCGCCTTTAGCGCCTCTTGTCGCCTACACCTAAGCAAAAAGCTTTTCCACTATGTCTCGCAAGGAGAAACTGTGCCAGTACAGAAATCATCTCCTATCGTGTTCTAGAGGTGCACAGAGAGAGCTCTGCAGAGCGTTTTGCAAGAAGCAAAAGAAAGTAGTCCAAAACGACTTGCATTCGAATGTTAGCGTGAATAAAATCGCAGGAGAGTGGTAAGGTACTGTTTTCTATCAGTTTGCAAGCTGTGCACACAATCCCAGTGTGGCTCGGCTTGGTTGTTCGCCTTCGGAAGGTGCCGCCTCCGGCCCCGGAGGCGAAGAAGCGGCTTCTTCGCGCAAAGAGCATTGTGCCGGTCGCGGTGTGTTCGAAGCGCGGCTTTCTGCCGAAAGAAGCCAAGGACCGGCGCTTAGCTCGGGCGAGCGCCGTACCTTCGTCTTTAGCGCCTCTTGTCGCCTACACCTAAGCAAAAAGCTTTTCCACTATGTCTCGCAAGGAGAAACTGTGCCAGTACAGAAATCATCTCCTATCGTGTTCTAGAGGTGCACAGAGCTCTGCAGAGCGTTTTGCAAGAAGCAAAAAGAAAGTAGTCCAAAACGACTTGCATTCGAATGTTAGCGTGAATAAAATCGCAGGAGAGTGGTAAGGTACTGTTTTCTATCAGTTTGCAAGCTGTGCACACAATCCCAGTGTGGCTCGGCTTGGTTGTTCGCCTTTTTTGGTGCCGCCTTCCGGCCCCCGGAGGCGAAGAAGCGGCTTTTCGCGCAAAGCATTGTGCCGGTCGCCGGTCGCGGTGTGTGCTCAAGCGCGCTTCTGCCGAAAGAAGCCAAGGACCGGCGCTTAGCTCGGGGAAAGCGCCGTACCTTCGCCTTTAGCGCCTCTTGTCGCCACACCTAAGCAAAAAAAAGCTTTTCCACTATGTCTCGCAAGGAGAAACTGTGCCAGTACAGAAATCATCTCCTATCGTGTTCTAGAGGTGCACAGAGCTCTGCAGAGCGTTTTGCAAGAAGCAAAAGAAAGTAGTCCAAAACGACTTGCATTCGAATGTTAGCGTGAATAAAATCGCAGGAGAGTGGTAAGGTACTGTTTTCTATCAGTTTGCAAGCTGTGCACACAATCCCAGTGTGGCTCGGCTTGGTTGTTCGCCTTTTTTGAAGGTGCCGCCTTCCCGGCTCCCGGAGGCGAAGAAGCGGCTTCTTCGCAAAGAGCATTGTGCCGGTCGCAGAGCATTGTGCCGGTCGCGGTGTGTCCGGGCGCGCTTCTGCCGAAAGAAGCCAGGGACCGGCGCTTAGCTCGGGCGAGCGCCGTACCTTCGTCTTTAGCGCCTCTTGTCGCCTACACCTAAGCAAAAAGCTTTTCCACTATGTCTCGCAAGGAGAAACTGTGCCAGTACAGAAATCATCTCCTATCGTGTTCTAGAGGTGCACGGAGCTTGCAGAGCGTTTTGCAAGAAGCAAAAAAGAAAGTAGTCCAAAACGACTTGCATTCGAATGTTAGCGTGAATAAAATCGCAGGAGAGTGGTAAGGTACTGTTTTCTATCAGTTTGCAAGCTGTGCACACAATCCCAGTGTGGCTCGGCTTGGTTGTTCGCCTTCTTCTTTTTTTCAAATTCGAAGGTGCCGCCTTCTCCGGCTCCCGGAGGCGAAGAAGCGGCTTCTTCGCGCAAAGAGCATTGTGCCGGTCGCGGTGTGTTCAAGCGCGGCTTCTGCCGAAAGAAGCCAAGGACCGGCGCTTAGCTCGGGCGAGCGCCGTACCTTCGCCTTTTAGCGCCTTGTTGTCGCCTACACCTAAGCAAAAAAGCTTTTCCACTATGTCTCGCAAGGAGAAACTGTGCCAGTACAGAAATCATCTCCTATCGTGTTCTAGAGGTGCACGGAGCTCTGCAGAGCGTTTTGCAAGAAGCAAAAAGAAAGTAGTCCAAAACGACTTGCATTCGAATGTTAGCGTGAATAAAATCGCAGGAGAGTGGTAAGGTACTGTTTTCTATCAGTTTGCAAGCTGTGCACACAATCCCAGTGTGGCTCGGCTTGGTTGTTCGCCTTTTAATAAGGTGCCGCCTCCGGGCTCCCGGAGGCGAAGAAGCGGCTTCTTCGCGCAAAGAGCATTGTGCCGGTCGAGCAGAGCCACTGTGTTCTGAAGCGCAGCTTCTGCCGAAAGAAGCCAAGGACCGGCGCTTAGCTCGGGCGAGCGCCGAACCTTCGCTTTTTAGCGCCTCTTGTCGCCTACACCTAAGCAAAAAGCTTTTCCACTATGTCTCGCAAGGAGAAAATGTGCCAGTACAGAAATCATCTCCTATCGTGTTCTAGAGGTGCACAGAGCTCTGCAGAGCGTTTTGCAAGAAGCAAAAGAAAGTAGTCCAAAACGACTTGCATTCGAATGTTAGCGTGAATAAAATCGCAGGAGAGTGGTAAGGTACTGTTTTCTATCAGTTTGCAAGCTGTGCACACAATCCCAGTGTGGCTCGGCTTGGTTGTTCGCCTTCGAAGAAGGTGCCGCCTCCCGGCCCCGGAGGCGAAGAAGCGGCTTCTTCGCGCAAAGAGCATTGTGAGCATTGTGCCGGTCGCGGTGTGTGCGAAGCGCGCGGCTTCCGCCGAAAGAAGCCAAGGACCGGCGCTTAGCTCGGGCGAGCGCCAGACCTTCGCCTTTAGCGCCTCTTGTCGCCTACACCTAAGCAAAAAGCTTTTCCACTATGTCTCGCAAGGAGAAACTGTGCCAGTACAGAAATCATCTCCTATCGTGTTCTAGAGGTGCACAGAGCTCTGCAGAGCGTTTTGCAAGAAGCAAAAGAAAGTAGTCCAAAACGACTTGCATTCGAATGTTAGCGTGAATAAAATCGCAGGAGAGTGGTAAGGTACTGTTTTCTATCAGTTTGCAAGCTGTGCACACAATCCCAGTGTGGCTCGGCTTGGTTGTTCGCCTTTTCGAAGGTGCCGCCTCTCCGGAAGAAGGAGGCGAAGAAGCGGCTTCTTCGCGAAAAGAGCATTGTGCCGGTCGCGGTGTGCTCAGAAGCGCGGCTTCTGCCGAAAGAAGCCAGGACCGGCGCTTAGCTCGGGCGAGCGCCGTTCCTTCGTCTTTAGCGCCTCTTGTCGCCCTACACCTAAGCAAAAAGCTTTTCCACTATGTCTCGCAAGGAGAAACTGTGCCAGTACAGAAATCATCTCCTATCGTGTTCTAGAGGTGCACAGAGCTTGCAGAGCGTTTTGCAAGAAGCAAAAGAAAGTAGTCCAAAACGACTTGCATTCGAATGTTAGCGTGAATAAAATCGCAGGAGAGTGGTGGTAAGGTACTGTTTTCTATCAGTTTGCAAGCTGTGCACACAATCCCAGTGTGGCTCGGCTTGGTTGTTCGCCTTTTCGAAGGTGCCGCCTTTCCGCCCCGGAGGCGAAGAAGCGGCTTCTTCGCGCAAAGAGCATTGTGCCGGTCGCGGTGTTCCGGTCGCGGGTTTTTAAAAAATTATTTTCTGCCGAAAGAAGCCAAGGACCGGCGCTTAGCTCGGGCGAGCGCCGTACCTTTCGCCTTTAGCGTCTCTTGTCGCCTACACCTAAGCAAAAAGCTTTTCCACTATGTCTCGCAAGGAGAAACTGTGCCAGTACAGAAATCATCTCCTATCGTGTTCTAGAGGTGCACAGAGCTTGCAGAGCGTTTTGCAAGAAGCAAAAGAAAGTAGTCCAAAACGACTTGCATTCGAATGTTAGCGTGAATAAAATCGCAGGAGAGTGGTAAGGTACTGTTTTCTATCAGTTTGCAAGCTGTGCACACAATCCCAGTGTGGCTCGGCTTGGTTGTTCGCCTTTTTCGAAGGTGCCGCCTTCCGGCCCCCGGAGGCGAAGAAGCGGCTTCTTCGCGCAAAGAGCATTGTGCCGGTCGCCGGTCGTGTTCAAAGCGCGGCTTCTGCCGAAAGAAGCCAAGGACCGGCGCTTTTTTCTCGGGCGAGCGCCGTACCTTCGTCTTTTTAGCGCCTCTTTGTCGCCTACACCTAAGCAAAAAGCTTTTCCACTATGTCTCGCAAGGAGAAACTGTGCCAGTACAGAAATCATCTCCTATCGTGTTCTAGAGGTGCACAGAGCTTGCAGAGCGTTTTGCAAGAAGCAAAAGAAAGTAGTCCAAAACGACTTGCATTCGAATGTTAGCGTGAATAAAATCGCAGGAGAGTGGTAAGGTACTGTTTTCTTTTCATCAGTTTGCAAGCTGTGCACACAATCCCAGTGTGGCTCGGCTTGGTTGTTCGCCTTTTTCGAAGGTGCCGCCTCCCGGCTTCCCGGAGGCGAAGAAGCGGCTTCTTCGCGCAAAGAGCGGTGTGCATTGGTGCCGGTCGCGGTGTGAATCGAACGCGGCTTCTGCCGAAAGAAGCCAGGGACCGGCGCTTAGCTCGGGCGAGCGCCGTACCTTCGCCTTTAGCGCCTCTTGTCGCCTACACCTAAGCAAAAAGCTTTTCCACTATGTCTCGCAAGGAGAAACTGTGCCAGTACAGAAATCATCTCCTATCGTGTTCTAGAGGTGCACAGAGCTTTGCAGAGCGTTTTGCAAGAAGCAAAAGAAAGTAGTCCAAAACGACTTGCATTCGAATGTTAGCGTGAATAAAATCGCAGGAGAGTGGTAAGGTACTGTTTTCTATCAGTTTGCAAGCTGTGCACACAATCCCAGTGTGGCTCGGCTTGGTTGTTCGCCTTTCGGAAGGTGCCGCCTCCCGGTTCCCGGAGGCGGCGAAGAAGCGGCTTCTTCGCGCAAAGAGCATTGTGCCGGTCGCGAGTGTGTCGCGCGCGGCTTCTGCCGAAAGAAGCCAAGGACCGGCGCTTTTTCTATCAGTCGGGCGAGCGCCGTACCTTCGTCTTTTAGCGTCTTTGTCGCCTACACCTAAGCAAAAAAAGCTTTTCCACTATGTCTCGCAAGGAGAAACTGTGCCAGTACAGAAATCATCTCCTATCGTGTTCTAGAGGTGCACAGAGCTCTGCAGAGCGTTTTGCAAGAAGCAAAAGAAAGTAGTCCAAAACGACTTGCATTCGAATGTTAGCGTGAATAAAATCGCAGGAGAGTGGTAAGGTACTGTTTTCTATCAGTTTGCAAGCAAGCTGTGCACACAATCCCAGTGTGGCTCGGCTTGGTTGTTCGCCTTTCGAAGGTGCCGCCTTCTCCGGCCCCCGGAGGCGAAGAAGCGGCTTCTTCGCGCAAAAGAGCATTGTGCCGGTCGCAGAGCGTGTGCCGGTCGCGGTGTGCGCCGCTTCTTCGCCGAAAGAAGCCAGGGACCCGCGCTTAGCTCGGGCGAGCGCCGTACCTTCGCCTTTAGCGTCTCTTGTCGCCTACAGCTAAGCAAAAAGCTTTTCCACTATGTCTCGCAAGGAGAAACTGTGCCAGTACAGAAATCATCTCCTATCGTGTTCTAGAGGTGCACAGAGCTCTGCAGAGCGTTTTGCAAGAAGCAAAAGAAAGTAGTCCAAAACGACTTGCATTCGAATGTTAGCGTGAATAAAATCGCAGGAGAGTGGTAAGGTACTGTTTTCATCAGTTTGCAAGCTGTGCACACAATCCCAGTGTGGCTCGGCTTGGTTGTTCGCCTTCGAAAGGTGCCGCCTCCCTCCTCCCCCCGGAGGCGAAGAAGCGGCTTCTTCGCGCAAAGAGCATTGTGCCGGTCGCGTGTGTTCGGAAGCGCGGCTTCTGCCGAAAGAAGCCAAGGACCGGCGCTTTTTTTCGGGCGAGCGCCGTACCTTCGTCTTTAGCGCCTCTTGTCGCCTACAGCTAAGCAAAAGCTTTTCCACTATGTCTCGCAAGGAGAAACTGTGCCAGTACAGAAATCATCTCCTATCGTGTTCTAGAGGTGCACAGAGCTTTGCAGAGCGTTTTGCAAGAAGCAAAAGAAAGTAGTCCAAAACGACTTGCATTCGAATGTTAGCGTGAATAAAATCGCAGGAGAGTGGTAAGGTACTGTTTTCTATCAGTTTGCAAGCTGTGCACACAATCCCAGTGTGGCTCGGCTTGGTTGTTCGCCTTTTTCGAAGGTGCCGCCTCTCCGGCCCCGGAGGCGAAGAAGCGGCTTCTTCGCGCAAAGAGCATTGTGCCGGTCGCAGAGCATTGTGCCGGTCGCGGTGTGTTTTCAAGCGCGGCTTCTGCCGAAAAGAAGCCAAGGACCGGCGCTTAGCTCGGGCGAGCGCTTTACCTTCGTCTTTTTAGCGTCTCTTGTCGCCTACACCTAAAAAAAGCTTTTCCACTATGTCTCGCAAGGAGAAACTGTGCCAGTACAGAAATCATCTCCTATCGTGTTCTAGAGGTGCACGGAGAGCTGCAGAGCGTTTTGCAAGAAGCAAAAGAAAGTAGTCCAAAACGACTTGCATTCGAATGTTAGCGTGAATAAAATCGCAGGAGAGTGGTAAGGTACTGTTTTCTATCAGTTTGCAAGCTGTGCACACAATCCCAGTGTGGCTCGGCTTGGTTGTTCGCCTTTCGAAGGTGCCGCCTCCCGGCTCCCGGAGGCGAAGAAGAAGCGGCTTCTTCGCGCAAAGAGCATTGTGCCGGTCGCAGAGCACTGTGCCGGTCGCGTGTGTTCAAGCGCGGCTTCTGCCGAAAAGAAGCCAAGGACCGGCGCTTAGCTCGGGCGAGCGCCGTACCTTCGTCTTTAGCGCCTCTTGTCGCCACACCTAAGCAAAAAGCTTTTCCACTATGTCTCGCAAGGAGAAACTGTGCCAGTACAGAAATCATCTCCTATCGTGTTCTAGAGGTGCACAGAGCTCTGCAGAGCGTTTTGCAAGAAGCAAAAGAAAGTAGTCCAAAACGACTTGCATTCGAATGTTAGCGTGAATAAAATCGCAGGAGAGTGGTAAGGTACTGTTTTCTATCAGTTTGCAAGCTGTGCACACAATCCCAGTGTGGCTCGGCTTGGTTGTTCGCCTTTTCGAAAGGTGCCGCCTCCCCGCTCCCGGAGGCGAAGAAGCGGCTTCTTCGCGCAAAGAGCATTGTGCCGGTCGCGGTGTGCTCCGAAGCGCGGCTTCTGCCGAAAGAAGCCCAGGACCGGCGCTTAGCTCGGGCGAGCGCCGTACCTTCGTCTTTAGCGTCCTTTGTCGGCCTACAGCTAAGCAAAAAAAAATTCCACTATGTCTCGCAAGGAGAAACTGTGCCAGTACAGAAAACAACTCCTATCGTGTTCTAGAGGTGCACAGAGCTCTGCAGAGCGTTTTGCAAGAAGCAAAAGAAAGTAGTCCAAAACGACTTGCATTCGAATGTTAGCGTGAATAAAATCGCAGGAGAGTGGTAAGGTACTGTTTTCTATCAGTTTGCAAGCTGTGCACACAATCCCAGTGTGGCTCGGCTTGGTTGTTCGCCTTTCGAAGGTGCCGCCTTCCGGCCCCGGAGGCGAAGAAGCGGCTTCTTCGCGCAAAGAGCATTGTGCCGGTCGAGCACTGTGCCGGTCGCGGTGTGTTCCGAAGCGCGGCTTCTGCCGAAAAGAAGCCAGGACCGGCGCTTAGCTCGGGCGAGCGCCGTACCTTCGTCTTTTTAGCGCCTCTTGTCGCCTACACCTAAGCAAAAAAAATTTTCCACTATGTCTCGCAAGGAGAAACTGTGCCAGTACAGAAATCATCTCCTATCGTGTTCTAGAGGTGCACGGAGCTCTGCAGAGCGTTTTGCAAGAAGCAAAAGAAAGTAGTCCAAAACGACTTGCATTCGAATGTTAGCGTGAATAAAATCGCAGGAGAGTGGTAAGGTACTGTTTTCTATCAGTTTGCAAGCTGTGCACACAATCCCAGTGTGGCTCGGCTTGGTTGTTCGCCTTTCGAAGGTGCCGCCTCCGGCTCCCCCGGAGGCGAAGAAGCGGCTTCTTCGCGCAAAAAGAGCATTGTGCCGGTCGCAGAGCACCGTGCCGGTCGCGTGTGTGAAGCGCGGCTTTCTGCCGAAAAAGAAGCTAGGGACCGGCGCTTAGCTCGGGCGAGCGCCGTACCTTCGTCTTTAGCGCCTCTTGTCGCCTACACCTAAGCAAAAAAAAGCTTTTCCACTATGTCTCGCAAGGAGAAACTGTGCCAGTACAGAAATCATCTCCTATCGTGTTCTAGAGGTGCACGGAGCTCTGCAGAGAGTTTTGCAAGAAGCAAAAGAAAGTAGTCCAAAACGACTTGCATTCGAATGTTAGCGTGAATAAAATCGCAGGAGAGTGGTAAGGTACTGTTTTCTATCAGTTTGCAAGCTGTGCACACAATCCCAGTGTGGCTCGGCTTGGTTGTTCGCCTTTCGGAAGGTGCCGCCTCTCCGCCCCCGGAGGCGAAGAAGCGGCTTCTTCGCAAAAAGAGCATTGTGCCGGTCGCGTGTGGTCCGGTGTGTTCGCGGCTTCTGCCGAAAGAAGCCAAGGACCGGCGCTTAGCTCGGGCGAGCGCCGTACCTTCGCCTTTAGCGCCTCTTGTCGCCTACAGCTAAGCAAAAAGCTTTTCCACTATGTCTCGCAAGGAGAAACTGTGCCAGTACAGAAATCATCTCCTATCGTGTTCTAGAGGTGCACAGAGCTTTGCAGAGCGTTTTGCAAGAAGCAAAAGAAAGTAGTCCAAAACGACTTGCATTCGAATGTTAGCGTGAATAAAAAATCGCAGGAGAGTGGTAAGGTACTGTTTTCTATCAGTTTGCAAGCTGTGCACACAATCCCAGTGTGGCTCGGCTTGGTTGTTCGCCTTTTCGGTGCCGCCTCCCGGCCCCGGAGGCGAAGAAGCGGCTTCTTCGCGCAAAGAGCATTGTGCCGGTCGCACTGTGCCGGCGCGGCTTCGCCGCCGAAAGAAGCCAAGGACCGGCGCTTAGCTCGGGCGAGCGCCGTACCTTCGCCTTTAGCGCCTCTTGTCGCCTACACCTAAGCAAAAAGCTTTTCCACTATGTCTCGCAAGGAGAAACTGTGCCAGTACAGAAATCATCTCCTATCGTGTTCTAGAGGTGCACAGAGCTCTGCAGAGCGTTTTGCAAGAAGCAAAAGAAAGTAGTCCAAAACGACTTGCATTCGAATGTTAGCGTGAATAAAATCGCAGGAGAGTGGTAAGGTACTGTTTTCTATCAGTTTGCAAGCTGTGCACACAAATCCCAGTGTGGCTCGGCTTGGTTGTTCGCCTTTTTCGGAAGGTGCCGCCTCCCGGCCCCGGAGGCGAAGAAGCGGCTTCTTCGCAAAAAGAAATTGTGCCGGTCGCAGCATTGTGCCGGTCGCGGTGTGTTCCGGAAGCGCGGCTTCTGCCGAAAGAAGCCAAGGACCGGCGCTTAGCTCGGGCGAGCGCCGTACCTTCGTCTTTAGCGTCTCTTGTCGCCTACACCTAAGCAAAAAGCTTTTCCACTATGTCTCGCAAGGAGAAACTGTGCCAGTACAGAAATCATGTCCCATCGTGTTCTAGAGGTGCACGGAGCTCTGCAGAGCGTTTTGCAAGAAGCAAAAGAAAGTAGTCCAAAACGACTTGCATTCGAATGTTAGCGTGAATAAAATCGCAGGAGAGTGGTAAGGTACTGTTTTCTATCAGTTTGCAAGCTGTGCACACAATCCCAGTGTGGCTCGGCTTGGTTGTTCGCCTTTTTCGAAGGTGCCGCCTTCCGGCTCCCCGGAGGCGAAGAAGCGGCTTCTTCGCGCAAAGAGCATTGTGCCGGTCGCAGAGCACTGTGCCGGTGCGGTGTGTTCAAGCGCGGCTTCTGCCGAAAGAAGCCAAGGACCGGCGCTTAGCTCGGGCGAGCGCCGTACCTTCGCCTTTAGCGCCTCTTTGTCGCCTACACCTAAGCAAAAAAAGCTTTTCCACTATGTCTCGCAAGGAGAAACTGTGCCAGTACAGAAATCATCTCCTATCGTGTTCTAGAGGTGCACGGAGCTCTGCAGAGCGTTTTTGCAAGAAGCAAAAAGAAAGTAGTCCAAAACGACTTGCATTCGAATGTTAGCGTGAATAAAATCGCAGGAGAGTGGTAAGGTACTGTTTTCTATCAGTTTGCAAGCTGTGCACACAATCCCAGTGTGGCTCGGCTTGGTTGTTCGCCTTTCGAAGGTGCCGCCTCCGGCCCCGGAGGCGAAGAAGCGGCTTCTTCGCGCAAAGAGCATTGTGCCGGTCGCGGTGTGTTCAAGCGCGGCTTCTGCCGAAAGAAGCCAAGGACCGGGCGCTTAGCTCGGGCGAGCGCCGTACCTTCGTCTTTAGCGTCTCTTGTCGCCTACACCTAAGCAAAAAGCTTTTCCACTATGTCTCGCAAGGAGAAACTGTGCCAGTACAGAAATCATCTCCTATCGTGTTCTAGAGGTGCACGGAGCTCTGCAGAGCGTTTTGCAAGAAGCAAAAGAAAGTTGTCCAAAACGACTTGCATTCGAATGTTAGCGTGAATAAAATCGCAGGAGAGTGGTAAGGTACTGTTTTCTATCAGTTTGCAAGCTGTGCACACAGTCCCAGTGTGGCTCGGCTTGGTTGTTCGCCTTTCGGAAGGTGCCGCCTCCGGCTCCCCCGGAGGCGAAGAAGCGGCTTCTTCGCGCAAAGAGCATTGTGCCGGTCGCAGAGCACTGTGCCGGTCGCGGTGTGCTCCGAAGAGCGGCTTCTGCCGAAAGAAGCCAAGGACCGGCGCTTAGCTCGGGCGAGCGCCGTACCTTCGTCTTTAGCGTCTCTTGTCGCCTACACCTAAGCAAAAAGCTTTTCCACTATGTCTCGCAAGGAGAAACTGTGCCAGTACAGAAATCATCTCCTATCGTGTTCTAGAGGTGCACGGAGCTCTGCAGAGCGTTTTGCAAGAAGCAAAAGAAAGTAGTCCAAAACGACTTGCATTCGAATGTTAGCGTGAATAAAATCGCAGGAGAGTGGTAAGGTACTGTTTTCTATCAGTTTGCAAGCTGTGCACACAATCCCAGTGTGGCTCGGCTTGGTTGTTCGCCTTTTCGAAGGTGCCGCCTCCCGCCCCCGGAGGCGAAGAAGCGGCTTCTTCGCGCAAAGAGCATTGTGCCGGTCGCGGTGTGTCAAGCGCGGCTTCTGCCGAAAGAAGCCAAGGACCGGGCGCTTAGCTCGGGCGAGCGCCGTACCTTCGTCTTTAGCGCCTCTTGTCGCCACACCTAAGCAAAAGCTTTTTCCACTATGTCTCGCAAGGAGAAACTGTGCCAGTACAGAAATCATCTCCTATCGTGTTCTAGAGGTGCACGGAGCTTGCAGAGCGTTTTGCAAGAAGCAAAAGAAAGTAGTCCAAAACGACTTGCATTCGAATGTTAGCGTGAATAAAATCGCAGGAGAGTGGTAAGGTACTGTTTTCTATCAGTTTGCAAGCTGTGCACACAATCCCAGTGTGGCTCGGCTTGGTTGTTCGCCTTCGAAGGTGCCGCCTTCCGGCTCCCCGGAGGCGAAGAAGCGGCTTCGCGCAAAAGAGCATTGTGCCGGTCGCGGTGTGTGCCGGGTCGCGGCGCGGCTTGCCGAAAAGAAGAAGGGGACCGGCGCTTAGCTCGGGCGAGCGCCGTACCTTCGCCTTTAGCGCCTCTTGTCGCCTACACCTAAGCAAAAAAGCTTTTCCACTATGTCTCGCAAGGAGAAACTGTGCCAGTACAGAAATCATCTCCCCATCGTGTTCTAGAGGTGCACGGAGCTCTGCAGAGCGTTTTGCAAGAAGCAAAAGAAAGTAGTCCAAAACGACTTGCATTCGAATGTTAGCGTGAATAAAATCGCAGGAGAGTGGTAAGGTACTGTTTTCTATCAGTTTGCAAGCTGTGCACACAATCCCAGTGTGGCTCGGCTTGGTTGTTCGCCTTTTCGAAGGTGCCGCCTTCCGGCCCCGGAGGCGAAGAAGCGGCTTCTTCGCGCAAAGAGCATTGTGCCGGTCGCGCACTGTGCCGGTCGCGTGTGTTCAAGCGGCTTCTGCCGAAAAAGAGCCAAGGACCGGCGCTTAGCTCGGGCGAGCGCCGTACCTTCGTCTTTAGCGCCTCTTGTCGCCTACACCTAAGCAAAAAGCTTTTCCACTATGTCTCGCAAGGAGAAACTGTGCCAGTACAGAAATCATCTCCTATCGTGTTCTAGAGGTGCACGGAGCTCTGCAGAGCGTTTTGCAAGAAGCAAAAGAAAGTAGTCCAAAACGACTTGCATTCGAATGTTAGCGTGAATAAAATCGCAGGAGAGTGGTAAGGTACTGTTTTCTATCAGTTTGCAAGCTGTGCACACAATCCCAGTGTGGCTCGGCTTGGTTGTTCGCCTTCGAAGGTGCCGCCTCCGGCCCCGGAGGCGAAGAAGCGGCTTCTTCGCGCAAAGAGCATTGTGCCGGTCGGAGCACTGTGCGGTCGCGGTGTGTTCCGGAAGCGCGGCTTCGCCGAAAGAAGCCAAGGACCGGCGCTTAGCTCGGGCGAGCGCCGCCCTTCTTTCTTTTAGCGCCTCTTGTCGCCTACACCTAAGCAAAAAAAAAATTTCCACTATGTCTCGCAAGGAGAAACTGTGCCAGTACAGAAATCATCTCCTATCGTGTTCTAGAGGTGCACGGAGCTCTGCAGAGCGTTTTGCAAGAAGCAAAAGAAAGTAGTCCAAAACGACTTGCATTCGAATGTTAGCGTGAATAAAATCGCAGGAGAGTGGTAAGGTACTGTTTTCATCAGTTTGCAAGCTGTGCACACAATCCCAGTGTGGCTCGGCTTGGTTGTTCGCCTTTCGAAGGTGCCGCCTCCCGGCTCCCCGGAGGCGAAGAAGCGGCTTCTTCGCGCAAAGAGCATTGTGCCGGTCGCGAGCACTGTGCCGGTCGCGGTGTGTGTTCAAGCGCGGCTTCTGCCGAAAGAAGCCAAGGACCGGCGCTTAGCTCGGGCGAGCGCCGTACCTTCGTCTTTAGCGCCTCTTTTGTCGCCTACACCTAAGCAAAAAGCTTTTCCACTATGTCTCGCAAGGAGAAACTGTGCCAGTACAGAAATCATCTCCTATCGTGTTCTAGAGGTGCACGGAGCTCTGCAGAGCGTTTTGCAAGAAGCAAAAGAAAGTAGTCCAAAACGACTTGCATTCGAATGTTAGCGTGAATAAAATCGCAGGAGAGTGGTAAGGTACTGTTTTCTATCAGTTTGCAAGCTGTGCACACAATCCCAGTGTGGCTCGGCTTGGTTGTTCGCCTTTTCGAAGGTGCCGCCTCCCGGCCCCGGAGGCAAAGAAGCGGCTTCTTCGCGCAAAGAGCATTGTGCCGGTCGCAGAGCACTGTGCCGGTCGCGGTGTGCTCCGAAGCGCGGCTTCTGCCGAAAGAAGCCAGGGACCGGCGCTTAGCTCGGGCGAGCGCCGTACCTTCGTCTTTAGCGCCTCTTGTCGCCTACACCTAAGCAAAAAGCTTTTCCACTATGTCTCGCAAGGAGAAACTGTGCCAGTACAGAAATCATCTCCTATCGTGTTCTAGAGGTGCACAGAGCTCTGCAGAGCGTTTTGCAAGAAGCAAAAGAAAGTAGTCCAAAACGACTTGCATTCGAATGTTAGCGTGAATAAAATCGCAGGAGAGTGGTAAGGTACTGTTTTCTATCAGTTTGCAAGCTGTGCACACAATCCCAGTGTGGCTCGGCTTGGTTGTTCGCCTTCGAAGGTGCCGCCTCCCGGTTCCCGGAGGCGAAGAAGCGGCTTCTTCGCAAAGCAAAGATTTACAATGCATTGTGCCGGTCGCGGGTGTGTGTTCCGCAAGCGCGGCTTCTGCCGAAAGAAGCCAAGGACCGGCGCTTAGCTCGGGCGAGCGCCGTACCTTCGTCTTTAGCGTCTCTTGTCGCCTACACCTAAGCAAAAAGCTTTTCCACTATGTCTCGCAAGGAGAAACTGTGCCAGTACAGAAATCATCTCCTATCGTGTTCTAGAGGTGCACAGAGCTCTGCAGAGCGTTTTGCAAGAAGCAAAAGAAAGTAGTCCAAAACGACTTGCATTCGAATGTTAGCGTGAATAAAATCGCAGGAGAGTGGTAAGGTACTGTTTTCTATCAGTTTGCAAGCTGTGCACACAATCCCAGTGTGGCTCGGCTTGGTTGTTCGCCTTTCGAAGGTGCCGCCTCCGGCTCCCCGGAGGCGAAGAAGCGGCTTCTTCGCGCAAAGAGCATTGTGCCGGTCGCGGTGTGTTCAAGCGCGGCTTCTGCCGAAAGAAGCCAGGGACCGGCGCTTAGCTCGGGCGAGCGCCGTACCTTCGTCTTTAGCGTCTCTTGTCGCCTACACCTAAGGAAAAAGCTTTTCCACTATGTCTCGCAAGGAGAAACTGTGCCAGTACAGAAATCATCTCCTATCGTGTTCTAGAGGTGCACAGAGCTCTGCAGAGCGTTTTGCAAGAAGCAAAAGAAAGTAGTCCAAAACGACTTGCATTCGAATGTTAGCGTGAATAAAATCGCAGGAGAGTGGTAAGGTACTGTTTTCTATCAGTTTGCAAGCTGTGCACACAATCCCAGTGTGGCTCGGCTTGGTTGTTCGCCTTTCGGAAGGTGCCGCCTCTCCGCTCCCGGAGGCGAAGAAGCGGCTTCTTCGCAAAAGCAAAGAGCATTGTGCCGGTCGCGGTGTGTTCCGGAAGCGCGGCTTCGCCGAAAAGAAGCCAAGGACCGGCGCTTTTAGCTCGGGCGAGCGCCGTACCTTTCTGTCTTTAGCGCCTCTTGTCGCCTACACCTAAGCAAAAAGCTTTTCCACTATGTCTCGCAAGGAGAAACTGTGCCAGTACAGAAATCATCTCCTATCGTGTTCTAGAGGTGCACGGAGCTCTGCAGAGCGTTTTGCAAGAAGCAAAAGAAAGTAGTCCAAAACGACTTGCATTCGAATGTTAGCGTGAATAAAATCGCAGGAGAGTGGTAAGGTACTGTTTTCTATCAGTTTGCAAGCTGTGCACACAATCCCAGTGTGGCTCGGCTTGGTTGTTCGCCTTTTTCGGTGCCGCCGCCTCCGGCTCCCCGGAGGCGAAGAAGCGGCTTCTTCGCGCAAAGAGCATTGTGCCGGTCGCGAGTGTGCCGGTCGCGGCGCGGCTTCTGCCGAAAAGAAGCCAAGGACCGGGCGCTTAGCTCGGGCGAGCGCCGTACCTTCGCTTTTTAGCGCCTTTGTCGCCTACACCTAAGCAAAAAGCTTTTCCACTATGTCTCGCAAGGAGAACTGTGCCAGTACAGAAATCATCTCCTATCGTGTTCTAGAGGTGCACGGAGCTTGCAGAGCGTTTTGCAAGAAGCAAAAGAAAGTAGTCCAAAACGACTTGCATTCGAATGTTAGCGTGAATAAAATCGCAGGAGAGTGGTAAGGTACTGTTTTCTATCAGTTTGCAAGCTGTGCACACAATCCCAGTGTGGCTCGGCTTGGTTGTTCGCCTTTTCGAAGGTGCCGCCTTCCGGCCCCCCGGAGGCGAAGAAGCGGCTTCTTCGCGCAAAGAGCATTGTGCCGGTCGTCGCACTGTGCCGGTCGCGGTGTTTCAAGTGGCAAGGGGCTTCTGCCGAAAGAAGCCAGGACCGGGCGCTTTAGCTCGGGCGAGCGCCGTACCTTCGCCTTTTTTAGCGCCTCTTGTCGCCACACCTAAGCAAAAAAAGCTTTTCCACTATGTCTCGCAAGGAGAAACTGTGCCAGTACAGAAATCATCTCCTATCGTGTTCTAGAGGTGCCCGGAGCTCTGCAGAGCGTTTTGCAAGAAGCAAAAGAAAGTAGTCCAAAACGACTTGCATTCGAATGTTAGCGTGAATAAAATCGCAGGAGAGTGGTAAGGTACTGTTTTCTATCAGTTTGCAAGCTGTGCACACAATCCCAGTGTGGCTCGGCTTGGTTGTTCGCCTTCTTTTGAAGGTGCCGCCTTCTCCGCCCCGGAGGCGAAGAAGCGGCTTCTTCGCGCAAAGAGCATTGTGCCGGTCGCGGTGTGTTCCGGGCGCGGCTTCTGCCGAAAGAAGCCAAGGACCGGCGCTTAGCTCGGGCGAGCGCCGTACCTTCGCCTTTAGCGCCTCTTGTCGCCTACACCTAAGCAAAAAAAGCTTTTCCACTATGTCTCGCAAGGAGAAACTGTGCCAGTACAGAAATCATCTCCTATCGTGTTCTAGAGGTGCACGGAGCTCTGCAGAGCGTTTTGCAAGAAGCAAAAAGAAAGTAGTCCAAAACGACTTGCATTCGAATGTTAGCGTGAATAAAATCGCAGGAGAGTGGTAAGGTACTGTTTTCTATCAGTTTGCAAGCTGTGCACACAATCCCAGTGTGGCTCGGCTTGGTTGTTCGCCTTTTTTTGAAGGTGCCGCCTCCGGCCCCGGAGGCGAAGAAGCGGCTTCTTCGCGCAAAGAGCATTGTGCCGGTCGCGAGCACTGTGCCGGGCGCGCGCGGCTTCGCCGAAGAAGCCAAGGACCGGCGCTTAGCTCGGGCGAGCGCCGTACCTTCGCCTTTAGCGCCTCTTGTCGCCTACACCTAAGCAAAAAGCTTTTCCACTATGTCTCGCAAGGAGAAACTGTGCCAGTACAGAAATCATCTCCTATCGTGTTCTAGAGGTGCACGGAGCTCTGCAGAGCGTTTTGCAAGAAGCAAAAAAAGTAGTCCAAAACGACTTGCATTCGAATGTTAGCGTGAATAAAATCGCAGGAGAGTGGTAAGGTACTGTTTTCATCAGTTTGCAAGCTGTGCACACAATCCCAGTGTGGCTCGGCTTGGTTGTTCGCCTTTCGGAAGGTGCCGCCTTCCCGGCCCCCGGAGGCGAAGAAGCGGCTTCTTCGCGCAAAGAGCATTGTTTGGTTTGCAGAGCATTGTGCCGGTCGCGGTGTGTGCTCAAGCGCGGCTTCTGCCGAAAAGAAGCCAAGGACCGGCGCTTAGCTCGGGCGAGCGCCGCACCTTCGTCTTTAGCGCCTCTTGTCGCCTACACCTAAGCAAAAAGAATTTTCCACTATGTCTCGCAAGGAGAAACTGTGCCAGTACAGAAATCATCTCCTATCGTGTTCTAGAGGTGCACGGAGCTTGCAGAGCGTTTTGCAAGAAGCAAAAGAAAGTAGTCCAAAACGACTTGCATTCGAATGTTAGCGTGAATAAAATCGCAGGAGAGTGGTAAGGTACTGTTTTCTATCAGTTTGCAAGCTGTGCACACAATCCCAGTGTGGCTCGGCTTGGTTGTTCGCCTTCGAAGGTGCCGCCTCCGGGGCTCCCGGAGGCGGCGAAGAAGCTTTTCTTCAGCAAAAAGTAGCATTGACCGGTCGAAGAGCATTGTGCCGGTCGCGGTGTGTTCAAAGCGCGGCTTCTGCCGAAAGAAGCCAAGGACCGGCGCTTAGCTCGGGCGAGCGCCGTATTTCCTTCGCCTTTAGCGTCTCTTGTCGCCTACACCTAAGCAAAAAGCTTTTCCACTATGTCTCGCAAGGAGAAACTGTGCCAGTACAGAAATCATCTCCTATCGTGTTCTAGAGGTGCACGGAGCTTTGCAGAGCGTTTTGCAAGAAGCAAAAAAAAAGTAGTCCAAAACGACTTGCATTCGAATGTTAGCGTGAATAAAATCGCAGGAGAGTGGTAAGGTACTGTTTTCTATCAGTTTGCAAGCTGTGCACACAATCCCAGTGTGGCTCGGCTTGGTTGTTCGCCTTTTCGAAGGTGCCGCCTCCCGCCCCCGGAGGCGGCGAAGAAGGCTTCTTCGCGCAAAGAGCATTGTGCCGGTCGCGTGTGTCGGTCGCGCGCGGAGTCTGCCGAAAGAAAAGAAGCCAGGGACCGGCGCTTAGCTCGGGCGAGCGCCGACCTTCGTCTTTAGCGCCTCTTGTCGCCTACACCTAAGCAAAAAGCTTTTCCACTATGTCTCGCAAGGAGAAACTGTGCCAGTACAGAAATCATCTCCTATCGTGTTCTAGAGGTGCACGGAGCTCTGCAGAGCGTTTTGCAAGAAGCAAAAAGAAAGTAGTCCAAAACGACTTGCATTCGAATGTTAGCGTGAATAAAATCGCAGGAGAGTGGTAAGGTACTGTTTTCTATCAGTTTGCAAGCTGTGCACACAATCCCAGTGTGGCTCGGCTTGGTTGTTCGCCTTTTTCGAAGGTGCCGCCTCCCGGCCCCCGGAGGCGAAGAAGCGGCTTTTTCGCGCAAAGAGCATTGTGCCGGTCGCGGTGTGCCGGTCGCGGTGTGTTCAAAGCGCGGCTTCTGCCGAAAGAAGCCAAGGACCGGCGCTTAGCTCGGGCGAGCGCCGTACCTTCGTCTTTAGCGTCTCTTGTCGCCTACACCTAAGCAAAAAGCTTTTCCACTATGTCTCGCAAGGAGAAACTGTGCCAGTACAGAAATCATCTCCTATCGTGTTCTAGAGGTGCACGGAGCTCTGCAGAGCGTTTTGCAAGAAGCAAAAGAAAGTAGTCCAAAACGACTTGCATTCGAATGTTAGCGTGAATAAAATCGCAGGAGAGTGGTAAGGTACTGTTTTCTATCAGTTTGCAAGCTGTGCACACAATCCCAGTGTGGCTCGGCTTGGTTGTTCGCCTTTCAGAAGGTGCCGCTCTCTCCGGCTCCCGGAGGCGAAGAAGCGGCTTCTTCGCGCAAAGAGCATTGTGCCGGTCGCGAGCACATGTTCCGGTCGCGCGGCTTCTGCCGAAAGAAGCCAAGGACCGGCGCTTAGCTCGGGCGAGCGCCAGTACCTTCGTCTTTTAGCGCCTCTTGTCGCCTACACCTAAGCAAAAAAAGCTTTTCCACTATGTCTCGCAAGGAGAAACTGTGCCAGTACAGAAATCATCTCCTATCGTGTTCTAGAGGTGCACAGGAGCTCTGCAGAGCGTTTTGCAAGAAGCAAAAGAAAGTAGTCCAAAACGACTTGCATTCGAATGTTAGCGTGAATAAAATCGCAGGAGAGTGGTAAGGTACTGTTTTCTATCAGTTTGCAAGCTGTGCACACAATCCCAGTGTGGCTCGGCTTGGTTGTTCGCCTTTCGAAGGTGCCGCCTCCTCCGGCCCCCGGAGGCGAAGAAGCGGCTTCGCGCAAAGAGCATTGTGCCGGTCAAAGAGCATTGTGCCGGTCGCGGTGTGTTCAAGCGCGGCTTCTGCCGAAAGAAGCCAAGGACCGGCGCTTAGCTCGGGCGAGCGCCGTGACCTTCGCCTTTAGCGCCTCTTGTCGCCTACACCTAAGCAAAAAGCTTTTCCACTATGTCTCGCAAGGAGAAACTGTGCCAGTACAGAAATCATCTCCTATCGTGTTCTAGAGGTGCACGGAGCTTGCAGAGAGCGTTTTGCAAGAAGCAAAAGAAAGTAGTCCAAAACGACTTGCATTCGAATGTTAGCGTGAATAAAATCGCAGGAGAGTGGTAAGGTACTGTTTTCTATCAGTTTGCAAGCTGTGCACACAATCCCAGTGTGGCTCGGCTTGGTTGTTCGCCTTTTCGAAGGTGCCGCCTCCCGGCCCCCGGAGGCGAAGAAGCGGCTTCTTCGCGCAAAGAGCATTGTGCCGGTCGCAGAGTGCCGGTCGCGCGCGCGGCTTCGCCGAAAGAAGCCAAGGACCGGCGCTTAGCTCGGGCGAGCGCCGTACCTTCGCCTTTAGCGCCTCTTGTCGCCTACACCTAAGCAAAAAGCTTTTCCACTATGTCTCGCAAGGAGAAACTGTGCCAGTACAGAAATCATCTCCTATCGTGTTCTAGAGGTGCACGGAGCTCTGCAGAGCGTTTTGCAAGAAGCAAAAGAAAGTAGTCCAAAACGACTTGCATTCGAATGTTAGCGTGAATAAAATCGCAGGAGAGTGGTAAGGTACTGTTTTCTATCAGTTTGCAAGCTGTGCACACAATCCCAGTGTGGCTCGGCTTGGTTGTTCGCCTTCGAAGGTGCCGCCTCCGGGCCCCGGAGGCGAAGAAGCGGCTTCTTCGCGCAAAGAGCATTGTGCCGGTCGCGAGTGTGCCGGTCGCGGCGGCTTCGCCGAAAGAAGAAGCCAGGACCGGGCGCTTAGCTCGGGCGAGCGCCGTACCTTCGCCTTTTTAGCGCCTCTTGTCGCCTACACCTAAGCAAAAAAAAGCTTTTCCACTATGTCTCGCAAGGAGAAACTGTGCCAGTACAGAAATCATCTCCTATCGTGTTCTAGAGGTGCACGGAGTTTGCAGAGCGTTTTGCAAGAAGCAAAAGAAAGTAGTCCAAAACGACTTGCATTCGAATGTTAGCGTGAATAAAATCGCAGGAGAGTGGTAAGGTACTGTTTTCTATCAGTTTGCAAGCTGTGCACACAATCCCAGTGTGGCTCGGCTTGGTTGTTCGCCTTCGAAGGTGCCGCCTCCGGCCCCCGGAGGCGAAGAAGCGGCTTCTTCGCGCAAAGAGCATTGTGCCGGTCGCACTGTGTGGTCGCGTGTGTTCGGGCGCGGCTTCTGCCGAAAGAAGCCAAGGACCGGCGCTTAGCTCGGGCGAGCGCCGTACTTCGCCTTTTTAGCGCCTCTTGTCGCCTACACCTAAGCAAAAAAGCTTTTCCACTATGTCTCGCAAGGAGAAACTGTGCCAGTACAGAAATCATCTCCTATCGTGTTCTAGAGGTGCACGGAGCTCTGCAGAGCGTTTTGCAAGAAGCAAAAGAAAGTAGTCCAAAACGACTTGCATTCGAATGTTAGCGTGAATAAAATCGCAGGAGAGTGGTAAGGTACTGTTTTCTATCAGTTTGCAAGCTGTGCACACAATCCCAGTGTGGCTCGGCTTGGTTGTTCGCCTTTTCGGAAGGTGCCGCCTCCCCGGCCCCCGGAGGCGAAGAAGCGGCTTCTTCGCGCAAAAAGAGCATTGTGCCGGTCCGGCACGTGCCGGTCGCGGTGTGCTCCGGCGCGGCTTCTGCCGAAAGAAGCCAAGGACCGGCGCTTAGCTCGGGCGAGCGCCGTACCTTCGTCTTTAGCGCCTCTTGTCGCCTACACCTAAGCAAAAAGCTTTTCCACTATGTCTCGCAAGGAGAAACTGTGCCAGTACAGAAATCATCTCCTATCGTGTTCTAGAGGTGCACGGAGCTCTGCAGAGCGTTTTGCAAGAAGCAAAAGAAAGTAGTCCAAAACGACTTGCATTCGAATGTTAGCGTGAATAAAATCGCAGGAGAGTGGTAAGGTACTGTTTTCTATCAGTTTGCAAGCTGTGCACACAATCCCAGTGTGGCTCGGCTTGGTTGTTCGCCTTCGAAGGTGCCGCCTCTCCGGCCCCCGGAGGCGAAGAAGCGGCTTCTTCGCGCAAAGAGCATTGTGCCGGTCGCGGAGCACTGTGCCGGTCGCGGTGTGTCGAAGCGCGGCTTCGCCGAAGAAGCCAAGGACCGGCGCTTAGCTCGGGCGAGCGCCGTACCTTCGCCTTTTAGCGTCTCTTGTCGCCTACACCTAAGCAAAAAGCTTTTCCACTATGTCTCGCAAGGAGAAACTGTGCCAGTACAGAAATCATCTCCTATCGTGTTCTAGAGGTGCACGGAGCTCTGCAGAGCGTTTTGCAAGAAGCAAAAGAAAGTAGTCCAAAACGACTTGCATTCGAATGTTAGCGTGAATAAAATCGCAGGAGAGTGGTAAGGTACTGTTTTCTATCAGTTTGCAAGCTGTGCACACAATCCCAGTGTGGCTCGGCTTGGTTGTTCGCCTTCGGAAGGTGCCGCCTCCGGGCTCCCGGAGGCGAAGAAGCGGCTTCTTCGCGCAAAGAGCATTGTGCCGGGTCGCGAGCACTGTGCCGGTCGTGTGTGTTCAAGCGCGGCTTCCGCCGAAGAAGCCAAGGACCGGCGCTTAGCTCGGGCGAGCGCCGTACCTTCGCCTTTAGCGCCTCTTGTCGCCTACACCTAAGCAAAAAGCTTTTCCACTATGTCTCGCAAGGAGAAACTGTGCCAGTACAGAAATCATCTCCTATCGTGTTCTAGAGGTGCACGGAGCTCTGCAGAGCGTTTTGCAAGAAGCAAAAGAAAGTAGTCCAAAACGACTTGCATTCGAATGTTAGCGTGAATAAAATCGCAGGAGAGTGGTAAGGTACTGTTTTCTATCAGTTTGCAAGCTGTGCACACAATCCCAGTGTGGCTCGGCTTGGTTGTTCGCCTTTTCGAAAGGTGCCGCCTTCCCGGCTCCCGGAGGCGAAGAAGCGGCTTCTTCGCGCAAAGAGCATTGTGCCGGTCGCAGAGCACTGTGCCGGTCGCGTTGTGCTCCGAAGCGCGGCTTCTGCCGAAAGAAGCTAAGGACCGGCGCTTAGCTCGGGCGAGTGCCGTACCATCGTCTTTAGCGTCTCTTGTCGCCTACACCTAAGCAAAAAGCTTTTCCACTATGTCTCGCAAGGAGAAACTGTGCCAGTACAGAAATCATCTCCTATCGTGTTCTAGAGGTGCACGGAGCTCTGCAGAGCGTTTTGCAAGAAGCAAAAGAAAGTAGTCCAAAACGACTTGCATTCGAATGTTAGCGTGAATAAAATCGCAGGAGAGTGGTAAGGTACTGTTTTCTATCAGTTTGCAAGCTGTGCACACAATCCCAGTGTGGCTCGGCTTGGTTGTTCGCCTTTCGAAGGTGCCGCCTCCCCGGCCCCGGAGGCGAAGAAGCGGCTTCTTCGCGCAAAGAGCAAAGAGCATTGAGCACCGTGCCGGTCGCGGTGTGTTCAAACGCGCGGCTTCTGCCGAAAGAAGCCAGGGACCGGCGCTTAGCTCGGGCGAGAGCCCGTACCTTCGTCTTTAGCGTCTCTTGTCGCCTACACCTAAGCAAAAAGCTTTTCCACTATGTCTCGCAAGGAGAAACTGTGCCAGTACAGAAATCATCTCCTATCGTGTTCTAGAGGTGCACGGAGCTCTGCAGAGCGTTTTGCAAGAAGCAAAAGAAAGTAGTCCAAAACGACTTGCATTCGAATGTTAGCGTGAATAAAATCGCAGGAGAGTGGTAAGGTACTGTTTTCTATCAGTTTGCAAGCTGTGCACACAATCCCAGTGTGGCTCGGCTTGGTTGTTCGCCTTTCGGAAGGTGCAGCTCTCTCCGGCTCCCGGAGGCGAAGAAGCGGCTTCTTCGCGCAAAGAGCATTGTGCCGGTCGCAGAGCACTGTGCCGGTCGCGGTGTGCTCCGAAGCGCGGCTTCTGCCGAAAGAAGCCAAGGACCGGCGCTTAGCTCGGGCGAGCGCCGTACCTTCGCCTTTAGCGTCTCTTGTCGCCTACACCTAAGCAAAAAGCTTTTCCACTATGTCTCGCAAGGAGAAACTGTGCCAGTACAGAAATCATCTCCTATCGTGTTCTAGAGGTGCACGGAGCTCTGCAGAGCGTTTTTTGCAAGAAGCAAAAGAAAGTAGTCCAAAACGACTTGCATTCGAATGTTAGCGTGAATAAAATCGCAGGAGAGTGGTAAGGTACTGTTTTCTATCAGTTTGCAAGCTGTGCACACAATCCCAGTGTGGCTCGGCTTGGTTGTTCGCCTTTCGAAGGTGCCGCCTTCTCCGCCCCCGGAGGCGAAGAAGCGGCTTCTTCGCGCAAAGAGCATTGTGCCGGTCGCGAGTGTGCCGGTCGTGTGTTCAAGCGCGCGCTTCTTCGCCGAAAGAAGCCAAGGACCGGCGCTTTTTAGCTGCTCGGGCGAGCGCCGTACCTTCGCCTTTAGCGCCTCTTGTCGCCTACACCTAAGCAAAAAGCTTTTCCACTATGTCTCGCAAGGAGAAACTGTGCCAGTACAGAAATCATCTCCTATCGTGTTCTAGAGGTGCACGGAGCTTTGCAGAGCGTTTTGCAAGAAGCAAAAGAAAGTAGTCCAAAACGACTTGCATTCGAATGTTAGCGTGAATAAAATCGCAGGAGAGTGGTAAGGTACTGTTTTCATCAGTTTGCAAGCTGTGCACACAATCCCAGTGTGGCTCGGCTTGGTTGTTCGCCTTCGAAGGTGCCGCCTCCCGGCTCCCGGAGGCGAAGAAGCGGCTTCTTCGCGCAAAGAGCATTGTGCCGGTCGCGCACTGTGCCGGTCGCCGTGCAAATGTTCGCGCGGCTTCTGCCGAAAGAAGCCAAGGACCGGGCGCTTAGCTCGGGCGAGCGCCGTACCTTCGTCTTTAGCGTCTCTTGTCGCCTACACCTAAGCAAAAAGCTTTTCCACTATGTCTCGCAAGGAGAAACTGTGCCAGTACAGAAATCATCTCCTATCGTGTTCTAGAGGTGCACGGAGCTCTGCAGAGCGTTTTGCAAGAAGCAAAAGAAAGTAGTCCAAAACGACTTGCATTCGAATGTTAGCGTGTATAAAATCGCAGGAGAGTGGTAAGGTACTGTTTTCTATCAGTTTGCAAGCTGTGCACACAATCCCAGTGTGGCTCGGCTTGGTTGTTCGCCTTCGGAGGTGCCGCCTTCCGGCTCCCCGGAGGCGAAGAAGCGGCTTCTTCGCGCAAAGAGCATTGTGCCGGTCGCGAGTGTGCCGGTCGCGGCGCTTCTTCTGCCGAAAGAAGCCAAGGACCGGCGCTTAGCTCGGGCGAGCGCCGTACCTTCGTTTTTTAAGTCTCTTGTCGCCACACCTAAGCAAAAAGCTTTTCCACTATGTCTCGCAAGGAGAAACTGTGCCAGTACAGAAATCATCTCCTATCGTGTTCTAGAGGTGCACGGAGCTCTGCAGAGCGTTTTGCAAGAAGCAAAAGAAAGTAGTCCAAAACGACTTGCATTCGAATGTTAGCGTGAATAAAATCGCAGGAGAGTGGTAAGGTACTGTTTTCTATCAGTTTGCAAGCTGTGCACACAATGTGGTGGCTCGGCTTGGTTGTTCGCCGAAGGTGCCGCTTGCCGCCTTTCCGCCCCCGGAGGCGAAGAAGCGGCTTCTTCGCGCAAAGAGCATTGTGCCGGTCGCAGAGCACTGTGCCGGGTCGCGGCAGATTTGCGCGGCTTCTGCCGAAAGAAGCCAAGGACCGGCGCTTAGCTCGGGCGAGCGCCGTTTCCTTCGCCTTTAGCGCCTCTTTGTCGCCTACACCTAAGCAAAAAGCTTTTCCACTATGTCTCGCAAGGAGAAACTGTGCCAGTACAGAAATCATCTCCTATCGTGTTCTAGAGGTGCACGGAGCTTGCAGAGCGTTTTTGCAAGAAGCAAAAGAAAGTAGTCCAAAACGACTTGCATTCGAATGTTAGCGTGAATAAAATCGCAGGAGAGTGGTAAGGTACTGTTTTTTATCAGTTTGCAAGCAAGCAGCAATGCACACAATCCCAGTGTGGCTCGGCTTGGTTGTTCGTTGTTCGCCTTTCGAAGGTGCCGCCTCTCCCGGCCCCCGGAGGCGAAGAAGCGGCTTCTTCGCGCAAAGAGCATTGTGCCGGTCGCGAGCACTGTGCCGGTCGCGGTGTTTTTTTTAAAAGCGGCTTCTGCCGAAAGAAGCCAAGGACCGGCGCGCTTAGCTCGGGCGAGCGCCGTGACCTTCGTCTTTTAGCGCCTCTTGTCGCCTACACCTAAGCAAAAAAAGCTTTTCCACTATGTCTCGCAAGGAGAAACTGTGCCAGTACAGAAATCATCTCCTATCGTGTTCTAGAGGTGCACAGAGCTCTGCAGAGCGTTTTGCAAGAAGCAAAAGAAAGTAGTCCAAAACGACTTGCATTCGAATGTTAGCGTGAATAAAATCGCAGGAGAGTGGTAAGGTACTGTTTTCTATCAGTTTGCAAGCTGTGCACACAATCCCAGTGTGGCTCGGCTTGGTTGTTCGCCTTTCGAAGGTGCCGCCTTCCGGCCCCCGGAGGCGAAGAAGCGGCTTTCGCGCAAAGAGCATTGTGCCGGTCGCGTGCACTGTGCCGGTCGCGGTGTGTCCGAACCGCTGCTTCTGCCGAAAGAAGCCAGGACCGGGCGCTTTAGCTCGGGCGAGCGCCGTACCTTCGTCTTTAGCGCCTTTGTCGCCTACACCTAAGCAAAAAGCTTTTCCACTATGTCTCGCAAGGAGAAACTGTGCCAGTACAGAAATCATCTCCAATCGTGTTCTAGAGGTGCACGGAGCTCTGCAGAGCGTTTTGCAAGAAGCAAAAGAAAGTAGTCCAAAACGACTTGCATTCGAACGTTAGCGTGAATAAAATCGCAGGAGAGTGGTAAGGTACTGTTTTTTTATCAGTTTGCAAGCTGTGCACACAATCCCAGTGTGGCTCGGCTTGGTTGTTGCCTTTTCCTCCGGTGCCGCCTTTTTTGGCCCCGGAGGCGAAGAAGCGGCTTCTTCGCGCAAAGAGCATTGTGCCGGTCGCAGAGCACGTGCGTCGGGTGGCTTTGAAAATTTTTTTTGCTTGATTGACATTCGCGGCTTCTGCCGAAAGAAGCCAAGGACCGGGCGCTTTTAGCTCGGGCGAGCGCCGTACCTTTCGTCTTTAGCGTCTCTTGTCGCCTACACCTAAGCAAAAAGCTTTTTTTCCACTATGTCTCGCAAGGAGAAACTGTGCCAGTACAGAAATCATCTCCTATCGTGTTCTAGAGGTGCACAGAGCTTTGCAGAGCGTTTTGCAAGAAGCAAAAGAAAGTAGTCCAAAACGACTTGCATTCGAATGTTAGCGTGAATAAAATCGCAGGAGAGTGGTAAGGTACTGTTTTCTATCAGTTTGCAAGCTGTGCACACAATCCCAGTGTGGCTCGGCTTGGTTGTTCGCTGGAAGGTGCCGCCTCCCCGCCCCGGAGGCGAAGAAGCGGCTTCTTCGCGCAAAGAGCATTGTGCCGGTCGCAGAGTGTGCCGGTCGGGTGTGGTCCGGCGCGGCTTCTGCCGAAAGAAGCCAAGGACCGGCGCTTAGCTCGGGCGAGCCGTACCTTCGTCTTTTAGCGCCTTGTCGCCTACACCTAAGCAAAAAAAGTTTTTCCACTATGTCTCGCAAGGAGAAACTGTGCCAGTACAGAAATCATCTCCTATCGTGTTCTAGAGGTGCACGGAGCTCTGCAGAGCGTTTTGCAAGAAGCAAAAAAAAAGTAGTCCAAAACGACTTGCATTCGAATGTTAGCGTGAATAAAATCGCAGGAGAGTGGTAAGGTACTGTTTTCTATCAGTTTGCAAGCTGTGCACACAATCCCAGTGTGGCTCGGCTTGGTTGTTCGCCTTCGGAAGGTGCCGCCTCCGGTTCCCCGAGGGCGAAGAAGCGGCTTTTTCGCGCAAAGAGCATTGTGCCGGTCGCGGTGTGTTCAAGCGCGGCTTCTGCCGAAAGAAGCCAGGGACCGGCGCTTAGCTCGGGCGAGCGCCGTACCTTCGCCTTTTAGCGCCTCTTGTCGCCTACACCTAAGCAAAAAGCTTTTCCACTATGTCTCGCAAGGAGAAACTGTGCCAGTACAGAAATCATCTCCTATCGTGTTCTAGAGGTGCACGGAGCTCTGCAGAGCGTTTTGCAAGAAGCAAAAAGAAAGTAGTCCAAAACGACTTGCATTCGAATGTTAGCGTGAATAAAATCGCAGGAGAGTGGTAAGGTACTGTTTTCTATCAGTTTGCAAGCTGTGCACACAATCCCAGTGTGGCTCGGCTTGGTTGTTCGCCTTCGAAGGTGCCGCCTCCCGGCTCCCCGGAGGCGAAGAAGCGGCTTTTTCGCGCAAAAAGAGCATTGTGCCGGTCGTGCCGGTGTGTGTGCCGCGCGGCTTCCGCCGAAGAAGCTAAGGACCGGCGCTTAGCTCGGGCGAGCGCCGTACCTTCGCCTTTAGCGCCTCTTGTCGCCTACACCTAAGCAAAAAGCTTTTCCACTATGTCTCGCAAGGAGAAACTGTGCCAGTACAGAAATCATCTCCTATCGTGTTCTAGAGGTGCACAGAGCTTGCAGAGCGTTTTGCAAGAAGCAAAAGAAAGTAGTCCAAAACGACTTGCATTCGAATGTTAGCGTGAATAAAATCGCAGGAGAGTGGTAAGGTACTGTTTTCTATCAGTTTGCAAGCTGTGCACACAATCCCAGTGTGGCTCGGCTTGGTTGTTCGCCTTTCGAAAGGTGCCGCCTCCGGCCCCCGGAGGCGAAGAAGCGGCTTCTTCGCGAAAGAGCATTGTGCCGGTCGCGGTGTGCCGGTCGTCGCGCCGCTTTCAAGCGCGGCTTCGCCGAAAGAAGCCAGGGACCGGCGCTTAGCTCGGGCGAGCGCCGTACCTTCGTCTTTTTAGCGCCTCTTGTCGCCTACACCTAAGCAAAAAGCTTTTCCACTATGTCTCGCAAGGAGAAACTGTGCCAGTACAGAAATCATCTCCTATCGTGTTCTAGAGGTGCACAGAGCTCTGCAGAGCGTTTTGCAAGAAGCAAGCAGAAAAAGTAGTCCAAAACGACTTGCATTCGAATGTTAGCGTGAATAAAATCGCAGGAGAGTGGTAAGGTACTGTTTTCTATCAGTTTGCAAGCTGTGCACACAATCCCAGTGTGGCTCGGCTTGGTTGTTCGCCTTTCGAAGGTGCCGCCTCTCCGGCCCCGGAGGCGAAGAAGCGGCTTCTTCGCGAAAGAGCATTGTGCCGGTCGCACTGTGCCGGTCGCGGTGCGCGGCTTCTGCCGAAGAAGCCAAGGACCGGCGCTTAGCTCGGGCGAGCGCCGTACCTTCGTCTTTTAGCGCCTCTTGTCGCCTACACCTAAGCAAAAAGCTTTTCCACTATGTCTCGCAAGGAGAAACTGTGCCAGTACAGAAATCATCTCCTATCGTGTTCTAGAGGTGCACGGAGCTCTGCAGAGCGTTTTGCAAGAAGCAAAAGAAAGTAGTCCAAAACGACTTGCATTCGAATGTTAGCGTGAATAAAATCGAAGAGAGTGGTAAGGTACTGTTTTCTATCAGTTTGCAAGCTGTGCACACAATCCCAGTGTGGCTCGGCTTGGTTGTTCGCCTTTCGAAGGTGCCGCCTCCCGGCCCCCGGAGGCGAAGAAGCGGCTTCTTCGCGCAAAGAGCATTGTGCCGGTCGCAAAGAGCATTGTGCCGGTCGCGTGTGTCCGCCCGCGCTTCTGCCGAAAGAAGCCAAGGACCGGCGCTTAGCTCGGGCGAGCGCCGTACCTTCGCCTTTAGCGCCTCTTGTCGCCTACACCTAAGCAAAAAGCTTTTCCACTATGTCTCGCAAGGAGAAACTGTGCCAGTACAGAAATCATCTCCTATCGTGTTCTAGAGGTGCACAGAGCTCTGCAGAGCGTTTTGCAAGAAGCAAAAGAAAGTAGTCCAAAACGACTTGCATTCGAATGTTAGCGTGAATAAAATCGCAGGAGAGTGGTAAGGTACTGTTTTCTATCAGTTTGCAAGCTGTGCACACAATCCCAGTGTGGCTCGGCTTGGTTGTTCGCCTTTCGAAGGTGCCGCCTCCCGGCTCCCGGGAGGCGAAAGCGGCTTTCTTCGCGCAAAGAGCATTGTGCCGGTCGCGAGCACACTGTGGTCGCGGTGTGCTGAAGCGCGCGGCTTCTGCCGAAAGAAGCCAAGGACCGGCGCTTAGCTCGGGCGAATTATAAACCTTCGTTTTAGCGCCTCTTGTCGCCTACACCTAAGCAAAAAGCTTTTCCACTATGTCTCGCAAAGGAGAAACTGTGCCAGTACAGAAATCATCTCCTATCGTGTTCTAGAGGTGCACAGAGCTCTGCAGAGCGTTTTTTACAAGAAGCAAAAAGAAAGTAGTCCAAAACGACTTGCATTCGAATGTTAGCGTGAATAAAATCGCAGGAGAGTGGTAAGGTACTGTTTTCTATCAGTTTGCAAGCTGTGCACACAATCCCAGTGTGGCTCGGCTTGGTTGTTCGCCTTCGAAAGGTGCCGCCTCCGGCTCCCCGGAGGCGAAGAAGGCTTCCCGCCGTGGTCGCCGAAGAGCGGCTTCTTCGCGAAAGAGCATTGTGCCGGTCGCAGAGTCACAGCATGCCTCTGCCGTTCTAGAGGTGCAGCTGCCGGGGAAGGTGTTTACCAGCAGTCCATGGACAGTCTGACCACCCTGTCCTGCGGTGAAATATTCCGCTCCGTGCAGTCTTACCGAAAGAAGGGGCCTGCAGGACCGGGCAGCTGCTAATAGCTGCAACAGGCCAGATTTTTCCTGAGGGATGAGCTTAGCATGGCTGTGTTGGGATTAGCATGCCTCTTGTCGCCTACACCTACAAAAAGAGAAACTATGTCTCGGCAAGGAGAAACTGTGCCAGACAGAAATCATCTCCTAATCGTGTTCTAGAGGTGCACTGTGAGCTCCAGGCAGAGCGACCACTTGCAAGAAGCAAAAAGAAAATAGTCCAAAACGACTTGCATTCGAATGTTAGGTGAATAAAATCGCAGGAGAGTGGTAAGGTACTGAGAGCAATCAGTTTGCAAGCTGTGCATCCAATCCCAGTGTGGGCCATCCTTTACATTGTGCATTTTCAACTACTCAAAATTTGGTTTTTAGGAACAAGAATTCTACTACTTTTTCGATTAAAAGCTTAAGGGAAAAGGGTTTTCCACCTTCTGCAAAACTTTATACATCACTCAGATTTTCTGAAGAACAGATGACTGTCTATATGGGTGAGCTATAACAAGGATGGTCTCAGAAGAAACACGTATAATTTAAGCAAAAGTAATTTTCAAATTTAGTCAGCCAGAAACCAAGTGGTACAGTAATCAAATCCCCTACTTCTAGCCATTTGGAGCTCTAAAGCGTGAGGCAGAATCAAAAGAATAAGTCCAAATGTTTTGTGATGAGGAGGAGCGTGAATAAAATCTGAGGAGAGTGGTTTTGAGATCTGAGTATTTTTTCTGACAGCCTTCTAGGTAGCTGGGCATAAAATTACCAGTGTGGCTTCTTCCTCCTGCTCTCAAATCTTATGCTGAGATGAGAGTGTAGTTTGTTATTGCTACTGAGACTTTTGCTGGAAATTTTTTTGTCTCCCTGTAATTTTTTAGAGAATCAAATTTGATTTCTTCCCTTATTTCTCCCATCTTCAAGAAGTCTACTTTGGAAATAGAATGAGCTCTTCAGCAGCATTTTTATTTTGTTCTGCTTTGAAGAAAAAGCACTGTAAATCACCTAGAAAATGCTTTCCATGGAAAAATATTTTCCAAGCAGATAAAATTCACCCTTTCAAAAACACTTCTCTCAGAGCGCTGTGATGAATGCAAATTTTATTTTCCAAAACAATGGCTTTGGTTTGAAAATGAAAGAAAATCGTTTCAGAGTGGTGACTGACATTATTTTGCTTGGCTTTATAGAAGACTATTAGAAGGCTAAAATCACCACCTACAATTAATGATGCGCCAATGTTTACACAGGTCCATTCATATGATGGTACAACCTGGATAGAGATTATCTCTTTCAAAGTGGGAAAGGCAGGCTCCTACTTACAAGCACTGCTTAAGCTGTAGCATCTCAATGTTAACAGAGGGTTAAATCTGCACTGGTGAAAAAACTGACATGAACATATTGATTTTGATTAAATATTGTTACAAGGCAGATTTTACACTGCATGTTTTCCTCGTCTCAGTGTCTTTTAAAATCATGAGGCTTGTTATGTTAATTCCAGTACTACTTAGATTTGATCATAACTACCAAAACAGTGCATCTTTTAAGAACTAGCTTGAATTTTAACCATGAGAAAATGCTGGATTCCCTGCTAGAACTTTTTCTACTGACATCTTTTTAAGTAGAAAATGCTCCAGGGTTCCTAGCTTTGCTGTTTGCACTGTGAAAGGTGGGATTCAGGCACCTGGTGTTCAAAAGAATGGGAGTCATCTACACCTTCAGCACTGGAATTGGCCTGCTAGAGCCAACAGGTTATAGACCCTCCTGATGCAGTGGTGTCGTATTGGTGTAAAAAGCTTAAAATGTCAGCCAAGACATGCAGCACGTAATCATCGCCTAACAGTTAAAAGGGCAGAATTGTTAGATTAGTTATACATGATGTGGGCAAACGTTCTTGATTTCATGCCGAACATTGTAGACATAAGAAATGTGACAGTATTCACTGTCACACAGCAAATGTATATCTTTCTGTTCATTTCAGTTCCATCAAAAAAAGAGCATTCATTGAAAACGACTTTGATATTAACTCCTGTGAAGTAATAAAAGAAAAAGTGGACTCCTAGTGATAAAACAACTCAACAACAAAAATTATTCAAATTTGAAAAATGTTGAACAATGTTCAAACTTTGGTGCAATCTCGTGTAATCCAAAATGGCAAAAGTGTAAAAATCTTGCAAAGACATATAGGGTGCATCTTATTAAGGGTGTGTTATTAACAAATAGATGTTTGTGAAATGGAGGTCGCGTGTACTGGAGCTTTCTCATTTTAGTGCATCAGTTAGATAGTCACTTGATGCAATTAAATGAGCTCTATTTGATAGAGCAGGCAAAAAGCAACTATTTTAATGGGAAACTTGCCAGTACAGAAATTTCTCCTCTAGAGATGGAGGTTTTAATAGGAAAGACTGTTTTGCAAGGCCAGAAAATCCAAAGAGGAGCAATGTACCATAAACCTGGAAAGTAGCTTGTCTTGCATCATTTGCTTTCTGCAAATACTACCTCATATGTGTACAGAAAAGAAAAAAGGTGCACGAGTACCCAACAAAAATCAACTAGAAAAAAATAAAATCTTAAACATATAATGGGGTAATAATAATAGGTTTTTGTGCAAAATCCCAGTGCAGATTGTCTTTTCCAAATTCCTCTCCCAGCCATGTCCTAAAGAACATTTTTTCACAGAGAAAATGGCTGCAAGATTGATGGAGTTCCATTCAATCATCATATGTTGATTAGATACGCTTAATAAAAAGCGCTTATTAGGGCATGCTCCAGTCTAAGCATTTCACTCAGAGAAGCCATAACAATAAAATGCTTTTTTTACTGTGACAGAAACATGTGCCAGTACAGAAATTCTGCAATTTTAAAATCATCAGGCAATAAAAATATAAGAAGCAAAAGAAAGTGCCAAACTTTTATTTTATAAAATGGAGATCAGAATGGGTTTCAGTAATTCTTCTTGCTCCTATTCATTTGAAATTAGAGTACCTAACTGTTTTTTCTCATAAGGTGCCGAAACTGTGCCAGTACAGAAATCATGCCACTTCAAGTGATGCTTTATTGCCTTCGGCTATGAAAAGAAAGGACAATACATTTTAATTTGTATTGCTATAAAATCGCCTGAAATTTGATTTGATTTTTCTATTTTTGCATACACAATCCCAGTGTGGCTCGGCTGGTCAGTTCGCATTGTGATGATGATATTTTGCTGTTCAGAATTCAGGACTACAAAAAAAGCATTTTTGGCCAGAGTAATGTGACGAAAGATGCAAGACCGGCGCTTAGCTCAGTTCTAACAGGTTAACTTTGTCGCCTATTTTCTCTCTGTCAAAAAGCTTTTCCCACTATGTCTCAGAAGGAGAAACTGTGCCAGTACAGAAATTTTCTTTTTTTTTAAAAAATTCTAGAGGTGCAATTTCAATGCAGAGCGTTTTAAATTCCAAGAAGCAAAAGAAAGTAGTCCAAAACGACTTGCATTTAATGTTAGCAGTGAATAAAATCGCAGGATGGAGAACAGGTACTGTTTTCCCAGTTTGCATCCTGCACACAATCCCAGTGTGGCTCGGGTTCCATTTTGATGTAAAAACAAAAAAAAACCATGACAGGCAGAACAAACTCATATTGCTGTGGGCAACTACTTTTGTAGAAATCAATCCCTGTCTTTTCAGGAGCAGGTGTCCCGGTGTCTGGCTATCACGAGCATTCCATGCCGTTAAGAAGAGAGGACCGAGTTTTAGCAGGTCCAGACTTTAAAACATTAGCGAGGAATAGCACCTAAGCAAAAAAGTTGGCATCCACTATGTCTTGGCAAGGAGAAACTGTGCCAGTACAGAAATCATCTCCTATCGTGTTCTAGAGGTGCACAAGACTGCAGAGCGTTTTTCAAGAAGCAAAATCCAGTAGTCCAAAATTTTCTGCATTCGAATGTTAGCGTGAATAAAATCGCAGGAGAGTGGTAAGGTACTGTTTTCTATCAGTTTGAAGCTGTGCACACAAAGAGTGTGGCTGAGGTTTTTAGGTTGTTCGCATCCAAAGGTGCCGCCTTTCTAGAAATAACCGGAGGCGAAGAAGCGGTTTACTTTCTTCGCAAAGAGCATTGTTTCGGTCGCAGAGCACTGTGCCGGTCGCGGTGTTTCAAGCGATATTTCTTTATCTAAGGACCGGCGCTTCCAGCTTTAGGCGAAAGCCCTGACACCTTTTATTTTTTTGGAGTTCTTGTTTGTTGCCTACACCTATTCAAAAAGAAAACCACTATGTCTCGCAAGGAGAAACTGTTGCCAGTACAGAAATCATCTCCTATTGTGGTTCTAGAGGTGCACGGAGCTGGTTGCAGAGCGTTTTGCAAGAAGCAAAAGAAAGTCCAGTCCAAAACGACTTGCATTCGAATGTTAGCGTGAATAAAATCGCAGGAGAGTGGTAAGGTACTGTTTTCTATTGCTTTGCAAGCTGTGCACACAATCCCAGTGTGGCTCGGAGGTTGTTCGCATTATAGGTGCCGCCCTCCGAGATACCCGGAGGCGAAGAAGCTGTTTCTTCGCCGCAAAAAGCATTTAACTGGTTTTTGTTGTTTGTTTTGTGTTTGCAAAAGCTTTGCCGAAAGAAGCCAAGGACCGGGCGCTTTCAGGCTCACGGCTTTTTGTTTTGTTTGGGGTTTTTGATTTCGTCTTTTGGTTTTATTTTTTTTTCTTTTCCTTTGGTTCTCTTTTTTTGTTTGAGTCTTTGGGAGAAACTTTGCCAGTACAGAAATCATCTCCTTCGTGTTCTAGAGGTTTCACAGAGCCTGCAGAAAGCGTTTTGCAAGAAGCAAAAAGAAAGTAGTCCAAAACGAAAGACCATTTGAAAGGTTAAAATCACAGGAGAGTTGGTACTTTTTCTATCAGTTTGCAAGCTGCTGTTCTCTTAATCCCAGTGTGGCTCGGCTTGGGTGTTCGCCTTTTGTTAGAATTTGTAAAAACCCATACAAAGATTCCAAGAAGATGCGACAGAGCATTGTTGCCGGATAGAGCATTGTGCCGGTCGGACTTGAAGTCAGATGTACACCTATTCAGCCCTTGAAGCCAAGGACCATCGCTTATCGGCGAGCTTCAGAGACATCCAGAAGGTTCAGAACCTGAATCGCCTTCCACCTAGGTTTTCTATTTTCCACTATGTCTCGCAAGGAGAAACTGTGCCAGTACAGAAATCATCTCCTATCGTGTTCTAGAGGTGCATCGGAGCACAAGAGCGTTTTGCAAGAAGCAAAAATAAAGTAGTCCAAAACGACTTGCATTCGAATGTTAGCGTGAATAAAATCGCAGGAGAGTGGGTTTAGGTACTGTTTTCAAAGTTTATCAGTTTGCAAAACTTTTTCTGCACATTTTCCCAGTGTGGCTCGGCTTGGTTGTTCGCCTTAGACAAGGTGCCGCCTTCCGGTTCCCCGGAGGAATTTGTCTAGATTTTCTTGGAAAGAGCATTGAATGGGGTTAGCACTTCACCTCATTGGCAGGGTGTCAAAAGTTCCGCCGAAGAAGCCCAGACCGGCGCTTAGCTAAGCGAGAAAAATTGTCCTTCTTATTTTTAGAACTGTCTTTATCCATCACCAAAGTGGAAATCTTTTTCCACTATGTCTCGCAAGGAGAAACTGTGCCAGTACAGAAATCATCTCCCATCGTGTTCTAGAGGTGCACGGAGCTCTGCAGAGCGTTTTGCAAGAAGCAAAAGAAAGTAGTCCAAAACGACTTGCATTCGAATGTTAGCGTGAATAAAATCGCAGGAGAGTGGTAAGGTACTGTTTTCTATCAGTTTGCAAGCTGTGCACACAATCCCAGTGTGGCTCGGCTTGGTTGTTCGCCTTTTCCGAAGGTGCCGCCTCCCGGTTACCGGAGGCGAAGAAGCGGCTTCTTCGCGAAAGAGCATTGTGCCGGAGCACGCATGGTTGTTGAATTCGCGGCTTCTGCCGAAAGAAGCCAAGGACCGGCGCTTAGCTCAACTGCGAGCGCTGACCTTCGCCTTTAGCGCCTCTTGTCGCCTACACCTAAGCAAAAAGCTTTTCCACTATGTCTCGCAAGGAGAAACTGTGCCAGTACAGAAATCATCTCCTATCGTGTTCTAGAGGTGCACAGAGCTGTGCAGAGCGTTTTGCAAGAAGCAAAAGAAAGTAGTCCAAAACGACTTGCATTCGAATGTTAGCGTGAATAAAATCGCAGGAGAGTGGTAAGGTACTGTTTTCTATCAGTTTGCAAGCTGTGCACACAATCCCAGTGTGGCTCGGCTTGGTTGTTCGCTTCGGAAGGTGCCGCCTCCTCCGCCCCCGGAGGCGGCGAAGCGGGCTTCTTCGCGCAAAGAGCATTGTGCCGGTCGCACTGTGCCGGTCGCGTGCGCGGCTTCTGCCGAAAGAAGCCAGGGACCGGCGCTTAGCTCGGGAGAGCCGTACCTTCGTCTTTAGCGCCTCTTTGTCGCCTACACCTAAAAAAAAGCTTTTCCACTATGTCTCGCAAGGAGAAACTGTGCCAGTACAGAAATCATCTCCTATCGTGTTCTAGAGGTGCACGGAGCTCTGCAGAGCGTTTTGCAAGAAGCAAAAAGAAAGTAGTCCAAAACGACTTGCATTCGAATGTTAGCGTGAATAAAATCGCAGGAGAGTGGTAAGGTACTGTTTTCTATCAGTTTGCAAGCTGTGCACACAATCCCAGTGTGGCTCGGCTTGGTTGTTCGCCTTTCGAAGGTGCCGCCTCTCCGGCTCCCGGAGGCGAAGAAGCGGCTTCTTCGCGCAAAGAGCATTGTGCCGGTCGCCGGTCGCGGTGTGCTCCGAAGCGCGGCTTCTGCCGAAAGAAGCCAAGGACCTGCGCTTAGCTCGGGCGAGTGCCGTACCTTCGTCTTGAGCGTCTCTTGTCGCCTACACCTAAGCAAAAAGCTTTTCCACTATGTCTCGCAAGAAGAAATTGTGCCAGTACAGAATTCATCTCCTATCGTGTTCTAGAAGTGCACGGAGCTGTGCAGAGCGTTTTGCAAGAAGCAAAAGAAAGTAGTCCAAAACGACTTGAATTCGAATGTTAGCACGAATAAAATCGCAGGAGAGTGGTAAGGTATTGTTTTCTATCAGTTTGCAAGCTGTGCACACAATCCCAGTGTGGCTCGGCTTGGTTGTTCGCCTTCGAAGGTGCCGCCTCCGGCCCCGGAGGCGAAGAAGCGGCTTCTTCGCGAAAGAGCATTGTGCCGGTCGCGGTGTGTTCAAGCGCGGCTTCTGCCGAAAGAAGCCAAGGACCGGCGCTTAGCTCGGGCGAGCGCCGTACCTTCGTCTTTAGCGCCTCTTGTCGCCTACACCTAAGCAAAAAGCTTTTCCACTATGTCTCGCAAGGAGAAACTGTGCCAGTACAGAAATCATCTCCTATCGTGTTCTAGAGGTGCACGGAGCTCTGCAGAGCGTTTTGCAAGAAGCAAAAGAAAGTAGTCCAAAACGACTTGCATTCGAATGTTAGCGTGAATAAAATCGCAGGAGAGTGGTAAGGTACTGTTTTCTATCAGTTTGCAAGCTGTGCACACAATCCCAGTGTGGCTCGGCTTGGTTGTTCGCCTTCGAAG